>CM066585.1:49282382-49589316 GCA_033816785.1 Picus viridis
TCGCACGCTGGGCCCAAAGGAACACCTCCAGCATCCTCCCTCCTCCTCCCCCCGCGCCGTGCTCAGAGGACG
This sequence comes from Picus viridis, assembly GCA_033816785.1. NCBI lineage: Eukaryota > Metazoa > Chordata > Aves > Piciformes > Picidae > Picus > Picus viridis. Next base: position 49,282,455 of record CM066585.1, read on the forward strand.
GTACCTGTAGCGCCGGTCCCAGCGCCTGCCCGACGGAGTGCCGAGCGCCTGCCGGCTCCCGGGGCTGCTCCCTCCTGCCCTGCGCCACCTTCCCGCCTCTTCGTTCTTCCCCTCTCACGTTCTGAACAGCCCCGAGCCCTGCCGCCAGCGAGCCGGCTGCGGGGCAGAGGCGGGCAGGCCGCCGCGGCAGGCCCAGGCCGCAGGGGCAGCTCCGTTATTGAGCGGCCGGCGGGCCGGGGTCGGTCCGCAGGCGAAGGAAGAGGAGGGAGAAGGGCAGGGGGCGCGGGCCGGGCGGCGAGAGGCGGCTCCGCTGTACCGTGCCGTGCCGGCGCTTCCCACCGCTGCCGACACCGCGCCGAGCCGCGCCTACAACTCCCGGCCTGCCCGAGCCCGCCGCCGGAACCCTCTGCGGGGCACAGGCCGCTCCGACGCCGGCCTGGCTCCCCCCGCTTCCTCCGCCGCCGCCGCTCGGGCCCCGGCGCGCCGCAGCTCCTGCGCCGAGCTGCCCTCGGCCCGGCCTCCGCCGGCGGTGCCTGCTGCGAGCGGCCCGGCCCCGGGCCCTGCGGCCCGGCGTGGTTCTGGTCCCCGCCGCTGGGTGTTAGTCGGAGCAGTGGCCGGGGGTGGGAGTTAATGAACCGCTGCCTGGCAGGGGTTTTATGTTTGAGGTTTAACAACACTTTTTGGGGTATAACAAAAACACAATTTTTTTTTTATCACAATTTTTGTTAGGAAGGGCAAATTGTACTAAATTGATTAAGTACCAAAAAAATAGCCTTAGGAGGCCCCTATTAAAACAACAACCATCCGAAAAGCAGACACGGCAGAGTGAGGCAGGGTTACCCTGCAGCCGGAGCCGTCCTGCTCTCCCACAGCACCCTGCCAGCCGCTGCTCACGCAGGTGCCCAGCACAGCACCCTGCCAGCCGCTGCTCACGCAGGTGCCCAGCACAGCACCCTGCCAGCTTCTCTCTTCAAACGGCAGAATTCTGTGCAGACGGCGAAGTTTAGACAGCCCAGAGAACCAGGATCTATTCGGGGTGGGGGGAGGGATGGAGGAGTTAATGGCACAAGGAGTAAAACCCAGCAGGGTCTGCCCCAGGTCCCCTCCCCGACACACCCCTGGCAGGCTGAGCTCCATCCCCTTACATCTATCCCCCCGGGCGATATTTGGTAATGAATCGAGTCGAACGGCTCTTAATCTGTGGTGCCACACAAAACTAACGCGCCCAGAGCTGGGAACTGCCTGACAGACTTCACAGAGACCTGGCTTCTGCTCCAGGCTCGGCAGCAAACACTCAGATGCTGTTTGCTTTTCGGCGGGGAGGGCAGCTGTTGTGTTTTGGATTTATTTATTTATCCCCCGGTGAAAATCCTGAAGCCAAACCAATCCCCCTGCCCGATTATTTCATGTAAATACTTCCTTTACCACCACCACCACCAATCTACAGTAAATAAATCGCCACGAGTCTCTTCTGGATTTTATACCACAAACAGCACAGAGGAAAGGAACGGACGCTTTCCTGCTTTTAAACAGAAACCTTATCAATAATAAGAGCTGATCTAAAGCTCCTCTTTTTTGGGGGTCTATTTTTAATAGCTCTTCAGCAGCTTCACACAACTGGAAAGCCTCTTTTTCTTTTTCCCCTTTTTTCCCTCCCCCCTCTGTTTTTTTTTCAGACACTCCCAAGGAGGGGGAAGATTTTTTCAAGCCAATTCACAGCCACTCTGCTTCCGAACGGCACCGAATACAACTCGTTGCAATTTATTCATCGCCCTGGCAATTTTTTTGGGTTGTTGTTTTTTTTTTCCTCTGGAGCTTTTGCCCAAATTTCCTGGGGGAAACACAAATCAGCTGCCAGCTACCTTCACCTCCAGACACCACCTTCACCTCTTTTTCTCCCCTCTTCCAAATCAACCACAAACATTTCTTAACAAACCTCTAAGCAAGCCTTAAAAACCCACAAAAGGACAGTGCTCCAGACCCCCCACACTTGAAGGTGTCAATGACCCTCTCCCTGCCACCTTCCAGATGTGCTTCCCAAAACCTCCCTGCTCACTGCTGCAGGATTCCACATCCCATCAGGACCTGGCCTTTCCTTTTTTTTTTTTAGCACCCTCAATGTATTTGAGTTTCATTTTCAGTTGGCACCTTAAAAGGGTTTTGTTGAGGGACCTCAAGCGAGGGGAGTGTTATGTTTTGTCCTCTTACCGCAGCCCTCCTTTGTGTTTCTCTTTCTAAAATCGCTGTACAATTTCAGCAGAGCCTAATTAAGTACATTTGAAGTCAGCCTTAACCCAAATACTGGGGGCCTAATAAAATAACAACAGCAACGACAAAACAACAACCCCCTGTGGTTGGCAAGCAGGGAGCAGGGACTTCTGAAAGGGATTCCTCAGGTAAGAGAAGAAAGGTGCTGAAACATTTTCCTCCCCCCCAAAAAAAAAAAAAAAAACAACAACACTTTTTTTGGAGCTCTGATTTCCAAAGTAACGTGCTCCTCAGGAAACAAATTTCCTCTGATGCCAAGCATCCTGCCCTCCAGCCAATTTCATTTGCTTATTCTTTTTAGAATTAAAGCTTTCCATTTCCCCCTTCCCCCCCAAAAAAAAAAATTACAAAGAGGGAGACTAAGGGAAGAAAAATGCTGCACAAATCCTGGCTCCTTGAGCCTCAAGGCTGCCTATTTCCAAGCCCTCCTAACAACAGCTTAAATTGGTTATTAGTTACTGTCTAGTATTTTGCCAGTGGAAATATTCTCATTGGGATGCTTGGGGTGGGTTTTTTTTGGGTGGGGTTTTGTTGTTTGGTTTGGGTTTTGGTTTTTTGGTGTGTTTTGGTTTTTTTTTTTTCTTGGTTTTTGTTTTGTTTTGCCTTTTAAAAGGCTACAGAACAACATTAGAGATTTTTAGAGCCTTCTAAGCATTTTTAACCTTTTTTTTTTTTTTTTACCCCCCCTTAAAAATTATTAACTGCTCCAAACATCCCGTGAGGTAAATGGGATTTACATTTCTCTCCTTGTCTCAGTTCTCAGAGTCGAATCCAACAGTTCAGACCAGAAAGAAGAAGAAGGGATGTGCTGGCACGCAACAGCCAGCCCAACGCTTCAGCACAGCTGCTCTCCCTCTCCCTCTGGGTGTGCAATAACGCTCACCCAAACCCACTAAAACCTCCCCAAAACACCACCTCTTGCCTCACCAGAAAATGTCACTTATTGACTACCTCATCCCCAAGGAACTGTGTCCTCTCCAAGACATCCTGCCTACAGCTGTCTGCCACTCGCCGACTCGTGCTGGACTCACCAGCCTACTTCAAACACAGCTATTGTGCCTTCCACCTGACCAAACCAGACTCATGTTTAATTGCTCCCACATCAAATATTTTTGTCACTCCGATGAAGCCACTGACAATTAGAGCTCTTTGGGCATTTTGGGTTGGGTTTTTAGCTCTGTCTTGACCAGCCGCAAACAGCAGCACCCAGCTCCGATCCCTTTGCTATCGTAACACTGGGGGAAGCCAGAACACGCGGCCTCGCTGGCGCAAACGTCTCTCTTTCTGTGCCCTCCTGATCTTTGCACCTTGGAGCGAGAAAATCCAGCACCGCTGCTCTCTTGCTGCCCAGCAGACTTGGGAAGGACTTGGCAGTCACCTTCCCTCCCTCACAACCTTTCGCCTCCTCACCTCCCTCCAGTTATGCCCAAAATAGTTGCATTCATCTCAACGGTCAATAAACTCCGAACACGAGAAAGCCAAAAGGTCAGAGGTTATTTAATCCCACCAGAAGAGTCCTTTCCTCTCTCTTTTGAATGCTGAGTGTAAGGGCACGTTACCTGAGGAGTGATACTCGCTCCCCACGGCTCTCTGTCCTTCCTCCTGTCCCTAGCAGGGGCTATGCCGCGCTCCCGGCAACACAAGAGAGAGCAGACCCAAATTAGTACATCCTCAGCCTCCTGGATTTCATGCTCACATCTTCTGGCCCTCACTTCTTGGTCTGAAGAACCTTTTAAAAACTCCTAGGACCCTCTGACCAGAGCCCTCAGAATTGTTTTAGGGGGAAGTCAGGTGCCAACAAAACCCCAACCCCTGCTCCCTACATGGTCAAGCCAAGTGCCAGACTCTTTCCAGAGCTGCTTGTCAGTTCTCAGAGGCTCGTGTCCTGCTACCTGCTCCACTCATTAAACACATTTCATCTGGTTTTATATTAAAAAGGGGGGAGAATAATAAATAATTTCTTTTACAAATATTGACATGTAATTTTTTTGTGTTTTATTCAAACCATTTCCATGAAGGAGAGAGTCCTGAGTGACTCCTTTCCCCCAAGAACTTTGCCCTCTCCTGCTTGCAAAGCTGACACGCTCCTTGGATAAACACAGTGCTGCTTTGCTTTGCTTTGCTTTACCTCGGATTTTCTTTCCTTTTTTTAACTTTTTTGTTATTGTCTACTTATTTGTGAAGCTGCAGAATTTAACCAGGCCTCGAATTTTTGGAGCCTTCTTTCTCTTCCTTTCACCTGTCAGGAAGATACCAGCTCAAATCACTGTCCAGACACCATTTTAAATGCTCTTTCCCTCCCCCCCCCCCTTTTTTCAAACACACTTAAGAGGAAAAAAGTGAAGATATTGAGTACAAATTCACAGCACCTTCCCTTCCCCAACCTCCTCCTTTCAGTTTGTCATTTAATAAGCCTTATCAATGCAAGTCATGGTCAGAAAGCCTCAGCTCTCTGGGGTGTAGGATTTATGACTAAACTGTCCTTTTTTTGTCGTTGTTGTTGTTAAACATAACAAAAAGGGGCTGCCTGCTCTGAGATCTTCCCTCCCTCTTTTACTTTTCTCCTTCCACAGGTTTTTACCCCCCACAACACACTGCAAGGATCCCAGCAGTCTGCTCCCACGCTCAATTTCCAGGACTCTCAGAAATGCAAACCGAGGAAGATGTTTTTGCACAGTGTTACCTTCTCTAACTCATTTCCCCCTCCTCTTCTCCCCCCCAGCACCTAGTGCTGGTTTTTGTCTCTCTGCTGTTCCTTTCTTCGGGCTTTGCCCACTTTTCCCCACCTTTGTCTCCTGTTGATCCTATCACCCTGAGCAGGACCAGCTGAATGTCTCTCTCTCCCATTTGCTGCAGCAGCTCTCACTGGGTTTTTTTTCAGTGTTTTACACATCAAACACATTCTAACAGCATTTTCTTATCTTTTTTTAAGGTGCTTATTTATTATTGTTATTATTCCTTCACCAGGATCTGGCTGATTTAAGTCATTGATACTTTTGCAAAGCCAGGGGATCCCTGTCCTGCCCCTATTAGCATCCCAGGTGGAAACAACTTGATGTCAACTACAAAAAAGGGCAAAGAGCTAATGTGTAGCAATGCCCCTTAACATCATACAATAAAAACTAGACATTTTTAACCAATTCTGGCATTTTTTTAAAGCCATACCATCGAGGGAAAAAAAAAACCCAACAAACCAACAACAAAAACCATCCAAAGCAAAACACCTCTCTTAGGGGAAACCCCCTGGAGATCACTAGCAACACTATGCCACGCTCATAAAAGGAAAGGAAACGTTTAACCCCAAATTTCCTGCCTGGTTATCAGCTGTTTGGGATTGACTTTTCCAGCCATTTCCCTCAAGCCTGGGGAGTGAGAGGCGCCTGTTGGTTTCACTTTTGATCCCAGCTCAGTTTCACTTTCCATGCCCTGGTACAATCTTTGCTGTTTTCAGTTCAGCAGCCATAAAAGAAGACATTTACATTTGTGAACAATCCTCATTACCCTTCTAACACGAGCGGTTTGTGCCCCTCTCTTTCCCAGGACGCTAGGAGAAAGAAAGAAAAGGGGGGGGGAAGTCCTCTGGGAGAGTGTAAATGTGCTGGGCAGCATCCCTAAAGGAGCAGCTCTGAACTGGAGGATGTTAGGCTGTGTTCTACTCCCTCTTTGCCTGAAATCGGTAGGAAGCGTGCCCTTCACGCTGGGTCTGTCATCTGGGGGGGGAAAAAAGGACGGGGGGAGGGGTCGGATACCCTCACAACATACAACGTTTGCCTGCAATTCTTTTCCTGTGCAAACTCCAGGGGAAAAATAACCCAAACCAACACAAACCCAAAAGCCACAAAACAACAGCCAGCAACCCCCCCAAAAAAAAAACCCAGCTTCTGCATTTACCTTTCTCTCTGCTTGTCAATTAGTGATAAATCCCCTTCTTGACACAGGGTCAAAATTACAGGGGGCATCCATTCACTGGGCTTTGCCTGGGGAGGAGGGAAACACTTTTATTTCCCTGCTACCAGCTGCAAAGAACTATTTCTCCTCCTCCTGCCAAGCCCAAACTGTGTGAAAGGCTCTGACCCACGCAGAACCACCCTTGCCTTGCACCAGGACCTTCTTTCATCCAAGTTTCCAAACCACATATTTGTGTAACCAGGCTGCTCAAGGCCTCATCCAGCCTGGCCTTGGAGCACCTCCAGGCAGGGGGCATCCACAACCTCCCTGGGCAACCTGTGCCAGTGTCTCACCACCCCCACCGGAAAGAATTTCTTCCTCATCTCCAGTCCAAATCTCTCCTCCTCAATCTTCAGTCCATTCCTTCCAGTCCTGTCACTGCAAGCCCTTGTGAAAGGTCCCTCCCCAGCCACATCTTCCTGGATATCTCGACACAGAAGAGGAGGAACCACCACCTTTCTCAAAGAATTTCCTTCCGCCTTCTTTCCCTGCCTCCACCTCTCCTCTCCTGTCTCCAGAAAATGCCTCCTGTGTTTCCAAGGCCAGTTCAAGGTGAGGCTCACACAGAGGCTTGATTTCAAGCATAGCTGCATCCCCAGAAGGGTTACTTGGCCATCTCGGTCAACGATGCCTTGCTTCAGTGCCAGGCAAAGACAGAGCATTGCCATCACCAGGGCCACCAGGAAACTCTGCTCACCACAAAGCAGGATCACAGCAGGGACTTTGGCAGACTCCCAACACCTCCCAGGGTAGCCACATCCCTTTAAGTGCCAAAATTCACTCTTTGTCCCTGATGTTCCTCCTTTGCAATGAGCTGTGGAGACAGTGTTTTGGTGGGCTGTAGCTGTCACATGGATTTCACAGGAGGCTTTCACTCAGGGCTGCATCCCCCCAGAGATCAAGTGTCTTGGGTGAAAGCCTTTGCTCCTGCTACCTTCTACCATGTCAGCTTTTAAGGCAAAACCCCCAAATTGTACCAATCTCTTGATGATTGATTGTGCCAAGGGAGGTTGGGGTTGAATATTAGGAACAATTTCTTCACAGAAAGGCTTGCCAAGCCCTGGAAAAGGCTTCCCAGGGAGGTGGTGGAGACACCATCCCAGGAGGTGTTGAAAAGGTGCTTGGAAATTGTGCTGAGGCATGTGGTTCAGTGGTGGTGGTGGGACTGTGAGCTCTGTGTGAGCGGTTGGACTCGATGCTCTTGAAGGTCTCTTCCAACCTCAACACTTCTGTGATTCTAAGATCTGATGAAGCTTAAATTCAGCAGACCCTGGTGAAGTCAGCAGATATCCATCCATTAATGGCAATGGGTCAGGAGCACTGAGGGAAATAATTAGAGAGCAATACAGTGGTTTGTTTCAAAATCATAGAACCACAGAACTGCCAGGGTTGGAAGGGACCTCAAGGATCAGGCAGTCCCAGCCCCCTGCCATGGGCAGGGACACCTCACACCACAGCAGGTTGCTCACAGCCACCTCCAGCCTGGCTGCAAACACCTCCAGGCAGGAGGCTTCCACCACCTCCCTGGGCAACCTGTGCCAGGCTCTCACCACCCTCATGGGCAACAACTTCTTCCTCACAACCAATCTGAATGCACCCATTTCTAGTTTTGCTCCATCCCCCCCAGTCCTATCACTCCCTGACACCCCAAAAGTCCCTCCCCAGGTCTCTTGGAGCCCCCTGCAGATCCTGGAAGGCCCCAGGAAGGTTTCCTCAGTGTTCTTTTAGAGGCAGTGTTTCAGGACTTTGCTCTCAACTGCTGCTCTTCACAGACTCACAGAACAGTAGGGGTTGGAACAGACATCTGAAGACCATCTTGGTGGTGCACTTGTAGAAACCATCTCCTTTTGCAGCACCCCTCCCTAGATTCCCTCCCCTCTGTTGGTTTGGGGTTTTTTTGACAGCAATATTCACTCCACATTTTGGTTTTACTTTGACTAAGCAGGTAATTGTAGCTATTTACCTTCTGTCATCTGATATCTAAGGATATCAAGGCCCCCAGCCAAGTGTTGTCAATGACCCCTTGGAAACAGCGTGAGTGTGGCAGAGGGGCAGAAGACAGCTGCATGGCTAAGATGATGGAAAGTGGTTTGGTGTTCTTGGGAGACTGAGAGTGGAGATTAGGAAGCAATTCTTTCCAGTGAGGGTGGTGAGACACTGGCACAGGTTGCCCAGGGAGGTTATGGATACCCTCTCCCTGGAGGTGTTCAAGGCCAGGTTGGATGGGGCTGTGAGCAACCTGGGCTGAGTGGAAGATGTCCCTGCGCATGCCGGGGGGGGGGGGGGGGGTGTTGGAACTGGATGATCTTTAAGGTCTTGTCCAGCCCAAACCATTCTATGATTCTTTGGGAAAGGAGACACAAAGGAGGTTGCTGTTCTCTTGAAGATCCTTAATGCCACACTCATTCCTAGAGTACAAAAAAGGGGAACTGCCCTGTCCAGCCACACCAGCAGCCTTGAAGAGCCCTGCAGTCTCTCCTTGGGCTTCCTAATGGTCCACAACCCTTCTCCTGCAAGGTCCTGCCACAGCACAAGGGCTTATCTCAGAGGCAGCCTGCTCCTCTCTCCTTTTCCCATCAGGAAACAGGGAGCTGAGCAACTATCAACAAATCCTTGTTAATGTCTTTGGTTTGGAAGGCATCAGGTGTGTCCTCTGGTGTGTGTGATGGTCACACTCTTGGTAATTGTATTGTAGAGTCACTGTCATGGCAGGTAGGTTGAACCTCATGGGAAACAGAGAAGTGAGCAGGTCAAAGAGTATTAGTGGCAGGGTTAGGGAGCACAGTCCAGGATCACTGGGCTTGTCACCACTTTCTCATTCTAGTTCAACCTCAAACACACCAAACTGGAGCTGTCTTGACACTTTCCTGATGGCTTGAACAGGGCCCTAATCCTAACTCACACAGGAGACACCAAGATGAGCACAGCAGCAGCCAGGCCAGCTGCTAGGTCTGCATGGAGAGCCTCCCAGTCATGTTGAGGACCTCTCATGCCTGGGAGCCAACAGCATCTTCCTGTTTGCACAAGGAGCTGTCAGAGGTACAGTGAATTAATCTCTCCAGGGGCATTAGAGATGTCATTTGGCCTTATTTGAAACAACCAACGTAATGCAAGCCCACAGATTCCCAGTGCCACCTTCTCCAGCTTCTAAGTAAAGACCAGCTGACCAAGAGATCTAAGCCAACATGGGCACAACACAGGGAGGAAAATAACAAAACAACATCTCCATATTTTCCTTTAAGCAAATACACCAACATCCAAACCCCTTTCTGTCACCCAAGCATCTCACCAAGAATCATGGAATCATAGCACCACTCGAGTTGGAAGGGACCTGAAAGATCATCTCGTTCAAATCCCCTGTGAGGGGCAGGGACATCTCCCACTAGCCCAGGTTGCTCAAAGCCTCATCCAGCCTGGCCTTGAAAACAATTTTATTTGAAGAGGAAGATGAGAGAAGGATGACTGTAGCTCAGATGATCATACAGGTTGGACTCGACGATCTTCGAGGTCTCTTCCAACCTTAGTGATACTGTGTGACTGTGATACGGACTTGAGGTCCTCTGCCACTTACCCACAGACCTTCTCTGCATCCAGGTTCAACAAACCTGGTTTCTGTCACCTTCTAAACCTATGCTGCTAAGGAACTCAACCCTAGATGGGAACTCCACCTCTGCTAAAGAAGTGTTTCCTCAACCTTATTGCCATCTGCAACTACTTGAGGGGAGGTTGTAGCCAGGTGGGGGGTTGGTCTCTTCTCCCAGACAACTGGTGACAGAAGGAGAGGACACAGTCTCAAGCTGCACCAAGGGAGGTTTGGGATGGATGTGAGGAAAAAATTCTTCCCAGACAGAGAGATTGGCCACTGGGATGTGCTGCCCAGGGAGGTGGTGGAGTCCCCATCCCTGGAGGTGTTTAAGAAGAGCCTGGATGAGGCACTTGGTGCCATGGTTTAGGTGATCAGATGGTGTTGGGTGATAGGTTGGACTGGATGATCTCAAAGGTCTCTTCCAACCTGTTTAACTCTGTATTCTGTTTCAAAAGGACACGATGAGATTCACCATGCAGAAAACCAAAGCTCAGCAGCAGTGTTTGATAACAAAGGACTGAGGAGTTCCTCCAGGTATCTAAGTAGCCACCCAGCTGATAAGTCTCCCTGAAAAGGTGGATTGTCAGGCAGATGACAGAGTCTCAGTCTCTGTCACAGGAAAAGGGGGAGGATTCAAGAGAGTGGCAGCGAGAGAGGGGGAGCCAAAGGAGGTCATGGACTCAGAAAGTTTGATAAATCCTGCACCTGAACCCCCCAAAAACCTGAAGCAAGACATTCCCTGGTGATGGGCTGACTGGCAGAAGATGGCTCAGACTTGATGACCTAGCAGCACTTCATCTAGTGATGACCCTTTGGGGCATGATCCTGGCAGACCACAAGCGTGAGGCCTTCTGGGGAGGGCCTGCACACCTCTCGTCTCAGCTGGAAGAAGCGCTCAGCATGGCTAAAGGATCCTGCAGGCTCCAATTGCTTCAGCCTGCATCATGACCTTGGTGCCTGACATTTCTTTCCATGGAATGGGTTAGGTTAGAAGGGACCTCAGAGATCATCTACTCCGACCTCCCTTCCAGTCAGCAGGGACACCTCTCAACTAGACCTGCTTGCTCAAGGCCTTGACTTGTAAGGGGACAGCTGATGAGCTTGCCCCGTTGAAGAAGCTCATTGAAGGGCTTCAGCCCTGAAAACAACTTACTGCCCAACAGCCCTTCTGTTTTCTTGTTCTTAGCCCAGCTTGGTGGACTCCCAAGGCCCTTGCCCAATTGCAGCTTGAAGAAGATGGCATGGCATTTCTCCTACAGCAAGCTTGACAGGAGCAGACTTTATTCAGACCTACCTTTGCTTTGGCATTCCAGGGCACCCAGGCAAAAGGCAGAGCGTTCACCTCACCCCGTAAAATTAAACTGCTTGGAAAACCCCTTAGAATACCTTCTCTTTCTCCTGCTCTTTAACCAGTTAGCATAATAATTAACACCTCCTGGTCCAAAAAGGTTGGCTAGACAGCTTTGCTTTCTGTCATGGTCTTGTTGACCTTGGAGATGTTTTCCAACCTTAACAATTTTGCGCTAAGGAAGGTCAGAAACCATCTACTAGCAGAGGCTGACCAGAACAGCCATTTTTATCCTCAAGAGGACCATCTGAAAACACAGAATAGTTTGGGTTGGAAGGGACCTCCAAAGGTCATCCAGTCCAACCTCCCTGCAGTCAGTAGGGACATTCTCCACCAGAGCAGGTTGCTCACAGCCTTGTCCAGCCTGATCTTCAATATCTCTAGGCATGGGGCCTCAACTCATTTCAAACCATTGCCCCTCGTCCTACCCCTGCAGGCCTTGCAAACAGTCCCTCTGCAGCCATACTCTAGTCCTCAAGAATGCAATATTCGTGGGTTGTAAACCAAGCTGGGTCCAACTGAAATTGAACACGTGATAAGGCCACCCCTTTCCTGGCCCCCCAGCCCAGCCATTGCCTACCAGCCAAGCACACTTAGCATCAGTGAACGTGTTGAGGGCCTTTCTGATCGTGCTGGACATGACATAACAGCTTAAATGGAAGGAAACGAAATCCAACAGTCTTCCAGCAGAAGGAAATGAGGTGTTCTGCTTTCTGAAAGACTCTGGGGGTGACTTTGATCTTTTCCCACCACAGACAAAAAAAAGAAACCAAAGTGCTTTATCAAAATTCCACCAATGGCCCTACAGATTTTGTGGCAAATGAAGCCCTGTCAGTCTTTCCTGGGGATGTTTCTTGCTCTCTTGCACGATTCTGGATCCCCTCAACATTAATGGTTGAATGTTTTCCATAACAAGGCTTCCATTTTTGTTCTAAATCCTGCAGGACTTTCAGGCAGGGCTAATAAGCAACTTAGTCTTTTCCAGCTGCCTGGGCAGAGTGAAAATAGTCAGGAATCAGACAAGAATAGAATAGAATAGAATAGAATAGAATAGAATAGAATAGAATAGAATAGAATAGAATAGAATAGAATAGAATAGAATAGAATAGAATAGAATAGAATAGACCAGGTTGGAAGAGACCTTCAAGATCATCAAGTCCAACCTATCACCCAGCACCACCTAATCAACTAACCCATGGCACCAAGCACCCCATCAAGTCTCCTCCTGAACACCTCCAATGATGGTGACTCCACCACCTCCCTGGGCAGCACAGAAGAACCAAGGCACAGAAGAAGAAGAGCAGAAGAAGAAGAACAGAAGAAGAACAGAAGAAGAAGAACAGAAGAAGAAGAAGAACAGAAGAAGAAGAAGGCACAGAAGAAGAAGAACAAAGGCACAGAAGAAGAAAATTTGGACCTGGTATCTATCCAGACATTGTCACTGAATTACAGACCTGTCTGTAGAAATTGGTGGTGGGCCCAAGAACTTAACCCCTGATCCATAACCACTTCATACAGGTTAAGGTGAGATGTTTCTGCTCAGGTTTTGTGGCTGGTATCGAAGCTACTGTGTGTTTTGGGAAGGGGCCCAGTTAGCTCCTAGAGCCTGAAGTCAAACAGAAGAGAAGGTTCAAACAGCTTAAGTCAAACTTCACTCCGTTACTCTCCTCAAACTAACCAAGAGGAGAGCACAGGTAATTGACACAGCCCAGCTAAGACTGAACCTCCCTAGCTGATGTCCCACTTGCATACCCTGCAGTTGAAGAATGTGACACATACCACACATCTGTGTGCAACCACTGAACCCTGAAATTCCAGGGAATGACCTTCAAAGAGATGAAAAAAAAAACAAACCCTCTTAATTTCAATTAAATGTGGGAAGTCAGGCACAGGTGGAGCTCTCCTGGACAGCATCTGAATCTATCAGCATCCACCTGCTTTTCCCCCATTGTTAGTTTAAGGCAGCCACTGATTCCTTCTACTTTTGTCCTACTTTCCATGCCAGAGGGGCGAAGAAGAAATGCACCAGCACTTGGGTGGCCTATCATGAATTTCATGTGGAGCCCATGCTACTGAACAATGATTTTCCTTTGGAAATAAAAAATAGTGGGAAAAAATAAATTAGTATCTCTCTGTGCCTAAAGTTCCATTTCCACTTAAGCAAGCAGCCAGAAGAACCACAAAGTCCAACCCCTAAATACAGAATATGATAGACAGAAATACTCTGATGAACACAACTCAAATAAAGCAAACTCCACTGCACACTAGCACTTAGCCAAACCATTGCTGCTGACCCACAGTTCCTGGAGGATGGAGCAAATGCAGTTGGGCACCACAGACCTGGACTAGCCTGAGAGAGGCTCCTCTCCCAGCTGCAAAGCTCAGTCTGCACCTCCAGCTCACCCACAGCCCTGCTCCAAACTCCTTTAGTAAGGGACATGGAGTCAGGCTGCTGTACCACCACTCAGTGCTGTCACACGAGCCCAGCCCTCAGCACCATCCACCTTTGGGCTGGATCTATCTAGCTCAGCCTCTATCATTTCACATCTTCACACTTCAGGGTTTTCTATGAATTACAATTTTCTACCCCTGCATTTGGCAACCGAAAAAGAAGTTGGGTTTAACACCACTTTGAGCCCAGCTCTCCCCTGCCTTCTAATGGGACCTTTTGGTCCCCATTTCTGCCCTTCTGCCTCATGCCACCTCATCTTCGATCCCCATGGCATGAGGCAGAGGTTTGCTGCGCTCTTAGAGCAGAACAGGTGGTGGAGGTGGTGGGGATGGTGGCTTTAAACACGAAAGCACAAGGGCTGCTTGCTTCAACAGCATTCCTTCCTCTGAGCATAGTGACCATTAAAACTAAGAGGTAATAAAACCTCTGATAAATATTGAGGCCAGCTGAATGGATTATTGCTATTATTATTATTATTATTATTATTATTATTATTATTATTATTATTATCCAGCCAAATACATTTAATTAGTGGTATATTTTAAGTTAAAAAAAACCCAATTGCACCATGTCCTTTTCACCCCATTGATTTTTTTTTGGTGCAGAAACACAGAATTTGATGTGAGCTGGGGGGAAAACATACTGAGCTGAGTCCTGGCTTTGCCCTTCTCCCAAATTTAACCAGGGGAAAAAAATAAAAGATAAAAAAAAAAAAAAAAAAAAAAAAAAGGGGGGGGAACTTCAAATTCATAATTAATTAAAGCTATATTAATTCCTTCTGATCCTGACAGGATGGATTATTGTTATAGAGATATGTATATATATTTTAAAACAATTGGATCTTCTGGTTTGAAGGGTATTTACAATGAAAACTGGGGCCAAAAAAAGGAGGTGCTACTGTTGGTGAATAGAATAGAAATGTAGAGAGCTAAAATTCCTACTATTTAGATAACAAGGGGGGAAAAAATAAAGATTAAAACCTGATGCTCTAAAATAGATAATTCCTCTGGTTCTAAGGCTGCAGCCCCAACAGAGGATGCTGCATTCCAAATGCTGCTGTACCTGCCTTGCCTCATCTCAGGCTATCCTCAAGAGGAGTTTTTGATTGCAGGACTTTTTTTGTCTTAGCTTTATGGTGTCCTACAGAAGGGGGATGGAAAGAAAAACCCCAACAAACCAAATCCTATCAAATCACAAAATAATGCTTTGCTGCAGCAGTAATTTCTTCATTGTCATTCTTCATCCCTGGGAGTTTTTTAAATGAATGGATGACTTTGAATCATTTTTCACATCTGCCTCATTTTAATGTTAAATGCAAAAATCTTAGGGAACTTTTTTTTTTTTTTTTTGGGGAGGATTGGGAGAAGATTAAGTATGGAGTAATGTGTTTGACCCTTTCAGTTCATTTGGCACTATTTCTAGAGAGCAAAATGACTGAGAGAGGAGAAGGAAACAATCATCGCCCCCCAAAAAAAAAACCACAACCCCAAACCAAACCAAAGAGCAGAGGTATTGTTGAATTTCTTCTGGAGGATTTTTAATATTCACCTCTCCAGCTGCTCACTAATTAATAAAGAATGAAGCCTATTAGTAAATACATCAGTTCTGTTTTCCATGGTGGGCTTACACCGTGGCTTACAGAGCTGGCTTTCTAATTAAAGAACTACGTAATAACATCATCACCACCACCATCACCATCATCTTTAAGCTGTATGAATGCATCTTTGGAAAGGCAGAAGGTTTCCTTGAAGCAGCTACAGTCAGCAAACTCACATTTCAAGTGGCATTTTAGTGGCAAATTGGGAGTGCAAGGAGTTGAGCTTCGTTCCTGACATTTAGGGTTCTACCTGCTGCCACAGCTCTGAGCTCCCACTTCAGCTCACCCTGGACCCAACCCCTCCCCGTGGGTTTCTGCAGTGCAGTTTGATTGTCCTGAGGTGGCCACTAACAGATGCCCATTGGTTTGAAAGTTTTGTGGAAAGAATTGTTTTGCTTGGGGAAAAAAAAAATTGCAACTACATAAAAGAAGTCATTTTAGAGGCATTTTTCGTCTCCTCATGGCAGGTGCATGAAGTCATTCTTTGCCAAGCTAAACATTTAGGATTACTTGGGATGTGAAAATATCCCTTCATTATTTTTTTTTCCCCTTGCAGTTTAAATTTCAGGAGCTGACCAATCTTTTGGAAAAGCTCAGGTCTGTGGCAGAACTCTCAGCAGGAGTTTTAAAGGGAATCTCGGGGTTGAAGCATACCCCCAAAGGGAGCAAACCCTTTTCTCCTCTCCAAAAATAAAGTAAACCAAACCAAAATCAAAATAATCAAATTGCAGTGGGCATTTAAAACCCATTTCACTGCAAGCCTCCCAGGATCTGGGGCTTTTTTTTTTTCTTCTTTGCTTTTGTTCTTTTCAACTCCTTCCCTGGCTTCGAGGGCTCTAAAACTTCAGTGGCAGGGTTGCTCTGTGTCTCCTTTTGCCAGAGGTTTCTCTCAATGGCTTCCACGCCCCCTCTCCGCCCCCCCCCCCCCCCCCCCCCCCAAAAAAAAAAAAAAAAGGAAAAAAAAAACCCCAACACTATTTTTTCTACATCAGGAAGTTGCAAAGCAACAGGAATAACCCTGTTGATTATTCTGGAAGTCCTAAAATGCAAAAAAAAAAACCAAAAAACCAAACAACCCAAACTTGCCAGAATATTAAATAGAAACTAGAAAAGAAAGGAAGCAAAGAATGAACTTGCAGCCAGATCAAGCAATTAATGCATATTAATTACTTCAAATTCTAGGTGGCTAAGGCTTCGTGTGGGATTCTGTCTGCAGCTAAGAAAAAAACCCCAAATTAAAAACAGTAAAATGAGTCTCAGTTAAGCTTGCAAACAAAGCTTTCAGTTCTGGTGGGGGTTTGGGTCTGTAGCTGACCTCTCTGCTCAGTCTGTGAATAGAAACCTCTCATCGTAAGGAGGTTTATAAATAACCTCCAGATGAGAGGAGGGGAGGGGAGGGGAAGGGAAGGGGGAAATAGATATAGATCAAATTATATTCAGAGATTTAGAAACATTTTAAAGGAGAGTTGAAACTTTTTTTTTCTTTCCAAGCCCAGTTTATGTTTCTCTTTGTTTTTTAAGCCCAGTTGATTTTCCTTGCTGGCTGCTTTAAGGAAGGACAAGCCTCAAAGCCCCCTCCTAAGGTTCAACGGCACCAATTAACGTTGCTATTAATTGTCCCTGCAGCCACATACTTGGTTAATTGTTATGGACAGGGCTGCATTTTCCAGCTGCAGCCAGCTGTAAGGCAGAGAACCTTCAAACTCTGAGGGAGCTCCTGACATAAATTAACTTGGAAAAGGGAAAACAGCAACAAACCCAAGCTCCTCAAACAATCTCCTATTAGTAATTTCAGAGCTAGATAAATAAATATCAGCCTGAGGAGAAGGAGGAATTGTGAATTAGGAGCAAATGTACAAATTTACTGACTTTGTTTCTGTCTGGTTTGGTTTGGGTTGGGTTTTTTTGTGTCTGCCCCTCGGTAGCAAAGTCAGCAGCAGTTTTCCTAATTTCTTCTGTCTTTCCTTGCAAAAGAGAAGGGGAAAGGCCAGAACTTCTCACACAGAAATCTTCTCAAGGAGAAATATTTTTTCCAGGATGAAAAAAGAAAAAATGCTTCTCTGGAACTCAGGGTTTCATCTGACTCCCAGGGAGCTCGAGGGTGGCAAGGGACCCACCCAAACTGATCTCCCTCTACTCTTTGCCCTCATGTTCTTCTGTGCAAATCCAAAGTTTTCTACGTTCTCCCAATGTCCCCTTTTCACAGGCTGCCTCTGATTCTCTTTATTTGCTTGGCTACAAATTTCAAACCACAAATGCAAATAAAAGATCAGGTTTGTTTGGGGGGAGTTGGCCTTGTTACATTGTTTGGTTCTATTTTACAACGTCTGAAAGAGCAAATTTGTTTCTTTTATTACAAGAAACTCCTCGATGCAAAAAAAAAAAAAGAGAGGGGAAAAAAGCCCAGCAAAGCAACAAACTCCTTGCTTGATTTTTCTCCTTCTGGCATTAAAACCTCCAGACTTAAGCAACTTAAGTTTCAGCTCCAGCAAGCAAGATCTGATTGTTTTCATTGCCAAAACATATTGCTGCCTTTATTCTTGTGAGGTGTCCCTGCCCGTGGCAGGGGGGTTAGAACTGGATGAGCCTTGAGGTCCCTTCCAACCCTGACAGTTCTGTGATGCTTGTGAGGGCAGGCTTGGATTTCTTTCTTTTTATACCTACATCTTCACGAAGAACCTAAAACATCTCAGTGAAAAACAGTGGAGGATTTGGACTGAGTTCTTGGTATCCAATTATCAGCTAAGAATAGCAACCACCTGAAAGATTTATTCTTCCCTCCCCCCGAACTTTCCTGCTCCTGTTTGCTTAGATTTTGATCTAAAAAATTGTTACTTAGGTTTTTACTCTAAAATTGCTTAGATTTCAACCTAAAAAAATGGTTGCTCAGGTTTTACTCTAAAATTGCTTAGGTTTCAACCTAAAAAAATGGTTGCTCAGGTTTTACTCTAAAATTGCTTAAATTTCAACCTAAAAAAAATTTGTTGCTTAGATTTTAACCTAAAAAAAATTGTTACTTAGGTTTTTACTCTAAAATTGCTTAGATTTCAACCTAAAAAAAATTGTTGTTTAGGTTTTACTCTAAAATTGCTGAGATTTCAACCTAAAAAAATTTTGTTGCTTAGATTTTATTCTAAAATTGCTTAGATTTTAATCTAAAAAGAGGGAAACAGTTGCTTAGATTTTTTAATCTAAAAAAAAACAAAACCTGTGGCTTTGATGTTAAAGAGATGGCTGAAGTTTTTCTTCCTTAGCAGAACGAGGGCTAAGTGAATCAATTCTGGTTAACAAGCTGAGATGACATTTAGCCTCTTTGGAAGCCAAAATGGAATTTATTTTCCTTTTTAACCACTCATTTCAGGAGAATAGGCTCAGTCCATGGAATTGCAGATCCAGCTGTTTCCTAGCTTTGACCAGATGAATTTGGTAACTTATTCTCTGGGCATATTTGACAATTTAAGTATCTCTGTCTTTCTATCTATACCTTTATCTTTATCTCTCTCTCTATCTTTATCTCTCTATCTTTATCTCTCTATCTTTATCTCTCCCTCCTTCTCTCTCTCTCTCCATCTACAAATAATTCCTGTTAGGAAATCAATCCAAGGGAAAAAAAAAATACATCTTTAGCTGGTAAAATTTTGGTTCAAATAAGAGAATATTCCCACTTCAGCTTTCTCCTTTCTGAAGGTACCAAACACCCCACCCTTGCTCTAAATAGATTTCACAAATAACTTGTCTTTAGATCGATGTTAGATAACTGAGCTTACTCTGCTTTACATTTAGCTGCTTGCTGTGCAGTACTTGGGTGATTGGGAGGCTAACTGTCCAGAATAGAACAGAAGAAAAATCTCTTCCCTGAAAATTATTATTTTTTTCAGGGAGTAGAAATATTCGTTTAAGAAAAGAAAAGAGAAGAGAAGAGAAGAGAAAAGGGAAAAGAGAAAAAAGAAAAGAGAAAAGGGAAAAGAGAAAAGTGAAAAGAGAAAAGAAAAGAAAAGAGAAGAAAAGAAAAGAGAAGAAAAGAGAAGAAAAGAAAAGAGAAGAGAAGAAAAGAGAAGAAAAGAAAAGAAAAAAAGAAAAGAAAAAAAGAAAAGAAAAGAAAAGAAAAGAAAAGAAAAGAAAAGAAAAGAAAAGAAAAGAAAAGAAAAGAAAAGAAAAGAAAAGAAAAGAAGAGAAAAGAAGAGAAAAGAAAAGAAGAAAAGAAAAGAAAAGAAAAGAAAAGAAAAGAAAAGAAAAGAAAAGAAAAGAAAAGAAAAGAAAAAAGAAAAGAAAAGAAAGAGAAAAGAGAAAAGAGAAAAGAAAAGAGGAATGAAAAGTGAAAAGAGGAATGAAAAAAAGAGAAAAGAGAGGAAAGAAAAGAGAAAAGGAATGAAAAGAGAAAAGAGGACTGAAAAGAGAAAAGAGGACTGAAAAGAGAAAAGAGAAACAAGGAATGAAAAGTGAAAAGAGGAATGAAAAGAGAAAAGAGGAAAGAAAAGAGAAAAGAGGAATGAAAAGAGAAAAGAGAAGAGAAAAGAGAAAAGAGGAAAGAAAAGAGAACAGAAAAGAGAGAAGAGCAGAGCTGCCCACTGAAATTCTCTCTGCCTGGTGCTCTTTATCTTCAGAGTGGTTTCCCTAAATTTTCATTTATTCTTATTTTTAATTTCCTTCAAGTCTGGATTTTAGCTAATTAAGAGAAGCTCTCTCTGAATGCCAACCTTTCAAAATCATTGAATCGTAGGATTGCTAGGGTTGGAAGGGACCTCAAGGATCATCTAGCTCCAACTCCCCTGCCCTCTATCTGGTCTGTACCAGTAAAGGATATCTAAAGCTCAATTTCCCCCTTGATTTTTTTTTTTTTTTTAAAACCCCAGATAAAAATAATAATTTGGAGCAAGATATTAAAGGGAGAAAATATTTTGTCTAAGGTAGGAGGTAGGAAATGTCTCTTCATATAAAAAACACAACCCCCCCCCCCACACACACACACACACAAAACCCCACACCAAAACCCCCAAAACAAAACCAAAAGAGGGGTTTCTAATGTTGTGGAGGAAATGTTTGTTAGGAGCATATTATCCAAACAGAGCTCTGAGAGCTGCTAGAGTTGCCTCTTCTGAATGGTTCTGGCTACTTCTGTGTCTCCCCTCATCTGGAAGGATAAAACCCACCAAACTGGTTTCCCAAATTCAATTTGCTAAGTGATTGTGGCCGATCCCACCCCCTAAAAAGAAAACAAAACAAAGCTTGAGCACTCAGCAGCATTTAGTGTCAAGCAGTTCAGGATTCGAGCTGCTTGTCCTGGAGGTTTTCCTTGCTGTAGAACTGATTCTAGGAGATGCCCAAGAAAAGCAGCTCGAGGTCTTTATTATTATCATTATTATTATCGTTTGTGGGGTTTGCTTTGGTTTTTAATCCCTCTGAAATACTTCACATCGTTGGATACAGGAAGAATGTGGAAAGATGCAGTTAGAAAGTTGCAACTTGGGCTTTTTAGTTACTGCCTTCCCAACGTGGCTCTGAAAGGCAGGTAGTGAGAGAGGAAGCTTTGCAGCATGAGCAAAGAGAGGTTCTACCAGGGCTGTCTTACACCAACCTGTGCTCCTAGGAATAATCCTGATCCACTGAAAAGTTCCTCCTGAGTTCCTTGAGATTACTTTCATGAATATGCATGGCTATTCACTAGGGGTTGTAGGATTTAGCCTCCAAAGAGCCAGCAGAGACTCCTCACTCCTCCAGCACAGAGCAGGAAGAATCTCAGCTCTGATGTTTACAGGAGCTGTTTTAGCAGGACAAAATCATTTTGGAAACCATCGGTTTGATTGACACCCCCACTACCCCCTGCCCCGGATTCCTAAACTCCTTCAGTCAGCAGTGCAGTTTAGCCTCATGCAACAATGACTCTGGACCCCAAAAGAAGTCTGTGGTGCACAGACTGAGCAGGACATCGAGGAGCACCCCAGCCCTTTATGGTCCCCAGCAGGCTCAGGACCCAGGGCACCAGCAAAAGCAGGGCTAGAAGTTAGTTTTCCTAGGTGTCCAATAGAGCAAGAGAAAGGCAGAGCAGGAGAGTCAGGATCAGGCCTCGGTGGTGCATGTTCTTCGCGAGTATGTCCTTGTGGAAAGCAGGTGTCGCCGCCTGTTTTACCTGTGCCCTTGATGCCTCTGGTCCACCTGCCGTGAAGCCACAGGCTTGCCCTTCCCGCCCCCCCCTCCCCAAAGGAAGCAAACTAGCAAGAAATGTCGCCAGCAAATGCGGCAAGTGTTGAACTGGGAGGGGAGGAGCAGAACTGGAGCAAACTTCCCTTTCTCTTCTCCGACGACCCCCGCTAGAAAAAAAATGTCAAAAAAAAAGTCAAGGTGGTCTGGAAAAGACTAAGCCAAACCAAGCAGCGAAGCTGTCCACGGCCGCTTCTTCAGTTCCCTGGAACCGAAGGAAGGCTCGGAGAAGGTGTCGGGCAGGGAAGGGTTAACAAGGGGTTTGTTCTGGAGAGACACTGATGACTACATTTAGAGGTGACAAAAGCAGCGGTGGGCCCGATCCGTGCAACTCGGGAGCGCTTTCAGCAGAGCGAGAGAGGACGCAAGGGCGCAGGAGACTGCGCCTTGGTAAAGCTGCTGCCCAAAATAAAGCTTTGGTAACATTGCCCTTCTGGATTCAACTTCTTTCGGCCCCAAACTGTCTCCCCCATGTAGAGCTGGGCACCTAAAATGCCAGTCTAGATCCCGAACCAACTTTTCTTCGCGTTTCACAAAGATGTGATACTTCTTTAACACGGAACTCAGAAGTTGGTCCTGGGTTTAACTGGTAAAGCGAAATTAGCGCTTGGAGGGTTGGGTTTGAGCATTTCTGTAACTGCAGACAAAGCAAATGCAAGTTCTGAGCCCATCCATCATTAACAAAAGCAATTAGTTAAGCTAGAAAAGGTGCATTTAGGGATGGAAAGTAGCTATTACAAGGTATGGAAAGAGCGAAGCTGCTTTAAAAGCAGCACCATACCGCACTGGTATGGTGATGAGCTGCTGGCTTTACCCTTTCTTAGCCCCTTGGTGATAGATCACCATGTACCAGCGCTTCCGTGGACCCTCTCTTGTCAAAGTCCCCACTTCCAAAGGGTTAATCAAGCACCTGAATCCCAGATTCCAAACACCTTGATCCCAGACTGTAGTTTTTAAAAGCTCTGGAACTTAACTGCAACCTCCTGGTCCCCAGTTTAGTCTGAGGCCAGCTGCAGGGCATTTCTGGGTGATGCCCCTGCTGACTGCACAGCCTCGGGTATGCCTTCGCTGTGCTCTGAGCTGCAAAGAAACAGTCGTGACAGTGGCCAGCCCAGAGGAGCAGATGAGTAAGAGAGGAATAAGAGCTGCCTTGTCGAGAGTTAAACCATGCTGCCTTCAGCAACAAACATCGTCTGATTACACTTTGCCTTCTCATTAACTAGCTCGAAAAAACTCACAGCCGAATCCTCGCGCCTGACTTCTGCAACCTCCTCTGGGGGTCTGGTCACGAAAGCCTCTCGGGGTCCGGTCTGCAGAAATCCATCCACGGCCAGCAACCCTTCTGCGACTGCCCCTCAGTCCTGTTAACTCTTTGCTACCGGATTGTGGTGCGTGTCTTAAAGTGACTCCCAAGAACTGCCCCTTGACAGCAGATAAAGACAGTCTGTGAAACCTGGCTTAGGTGGGGAGCAGCTCTGACCTGTAGCAGAAAGTTCCAACCGCTTTCAGAGCGCAGATCTCTGCGTTCTACTGGCGAACCAATGCTTCAGTTACTGCTGGGAACATCGGCAAGGGCTTTAGCAGTTGTTCTCTTGCCTGCCAGTAAGGATTCAGGTCCGTGGCATGCACTTGGCTCACTTTAAGGCTGCCAAACTCCCTGTGTGAGATACAGAGAGCAGGACTTCAACCTACTGTCTGGAGAAGCGTCACAACCTCTTAGGTCTGAAGCATGGAGTTCTGCAACAGGCAGGCTGAGAGGCACAGAGGTGGCCCTTGATTGGCAGCTCTTAGGGGCTTCTCTGGGTAATAACCTGTTGACAAAGCTCTCCCCTCGCTCTGAGCTATCAGTCTCTGTGCTGAAGGCTAACAGGGCACAGAGAAAGAGCCTGCCTCAGCCCTGGCTGCAGCCTGCAGGAGAAGCATTTTTTCCCTGCTTACATGGAACTTCAGATGGATGCAAACCCTCATGCAGGCATCTGCAGGAGGAAAGAGAAGATTTGACTAACCAACTCTTTAAAAATATCATTTACTGTTTAGCCAGCACCCTGACCCAAGTGTTTAAGGAAAAGCTCAGCTGCCAAATTACACCTGATTTAGGCTTTTATTTACAAACTGTGGCACAGAACCTGTACTTTCCTCCTTGCTAGCACGATTCTGCTTGGAGCAGCCCTGCTGAACCCACCTTAAACTCCAACAGCTTCACTGCTGGGAGACGTTTCACTCTTTCCAGCTGCTAGTAACACGGAAGAGAGGGTCAGGAGGATGGCACCTTGCCATTAGTTATACTAAGAAGACCCCACCTGTGGTGCTAGGTCCAGTGCCAGAGTCCTCAGACTGCCACAGACAGGGATCTGTTGGAGAAGGGCCAGAGGAGGCCACAGCAGTGCTGGCAGGGCTGGAAGCCCTCTGCTGTGAGGCCAGGCTGGGAGAGTTGGGGTTGTGCAGCCTGGAGAAGAGAAGGCTGCAGGGAGACCTTCTGACAGCCTTTCAGTGCTTGAAGAGGCTGAGCAGGAAGCTGGGGACAGGCTTCTGAGCAGAGCCTGCTGTGACAGGACAAGGGGTTTAAACTCAAAGAGGGAGATTCAGACTGGAGAGAAGGAAGAAATGTTTGACACTGGGGGTGGTGAGACCCTGTCCCAGGTTGCCCAGAGAGAAGGTAGTAAATCCCATCCCTGGGACCATTCCAGGTGAGGTTGTTTGGGGCCCTGAGCAACCTGCTGTAGTTGCTGACTGCAGGGGGTTAGACTGGATGACCTTTAGAGGTCTCTTCCAACCCAAGCCATTCAATGATTGTATAACTTGCTTACCTTTATGTCAGTCCCCACTGCTGAAACTCTCTCCCCACCCAGAATGTGTTTTCCTCTCTCACGGCAAAACAGAACCTCTCTTCTTGTTTTGGAGACTCCCAAGCCTGGCAGCATTCAAAGCCAGGTTCGATGAGGTCTTGAGCAGCCTGCTGTGGTGGGAGCTGTTCCTGCCCACAGCAGGCAGGCTGGAACTAGATGATCTTTAAGGTCCCTTCCAAGCCAAACCACTCTGTGATTCTAGGGTGGGGTTGACAAGTGTTTTTATGTTGATTTGCTCCCAAGCTTTAGCTCAGGGATACAAGAATACAGAATTAACCAGGATGGAAAAGACCTTTGAGATCATCCAGTCCAACCTATCACCCAGCACCATCTGATCAACTAACCCATGGCACCGAGTGCCTCACCCAGGCTCCTCCTGAACACCTCCAGGGATGGGGACTCCACCACCTCCCTGGGCAGCACATCCCAAGGGCCAATCTCTCTTTCTGTGAAGAATTTCTTCCTCACCTAAACCTCCCCTGGCACAGCTTGATGCGAGTTGAGAAGCTCCCTTACCTTAGTTACCTATTGAACGGCTAAGGCGAGCAGTTTTTACAAGCCCTTGCTCTTCACAGCATGTAGTGGCGGGTTGTCAGAGAGCTTTAAAGGATCATGTGGAACAGGGCAGGTGGACTGGCCACCTCACTCCTCCTCCTCCTCACCTCCCACAGTATCACAGTATCACCAAGGTTGGAAGAGACCTCGAAGATCATCGAGTTCAACCTGGCACTACAGACCCCATGACTAGACCATGACACCAAGTGCCACGTCCAATCCCCTCTTGAACACCTCCAGGGATGGTGACTCCACCACCTCCCTGGGCAGCACATCCCAATGGCCAATGACTCTCTCTGGGAAGAACTTTCTCCTCACCTCCAGCCTAAACCTCCCCTGGCACAGCTTGAGACTGTGTCCTCTTGTTCTGATGCTGGTTGCCAGGGAGAAGAGACCAACCCCTTCCTGGCTACAACCTCCCTTCAGGGAGTTGTAGAGAGCAATGAGGTCTCCCCTGAGCCTCCTCTTCTCCAGGCTAAGCAACCCCAGCTCCCTCAGCCTCTCCTCACAGGGCTGTGCTCAAGGCCTCTCCCCAGCCTTGTTGCCCTTCTCTGGACACCTTCAAGTCTCTCAATGTCCTTCCTAAACTGAGGGGCCCAGAACTGGACACAGGACTCAAGGTGTGGCCTAAGCAGTGCTGAGCACAGGGGCACAATGACCTCCCTGCTGGCCACACTGTTCCTGATGCAGGCCAGGATGCCCTTGGCCCTCTTGGCCCCCTGGGCACACTGCAGGCTCATGTTCAGGCAGCTGTCAATCAGCACCCCCAGGTCCCTCTCTGGTTGGCAGCTCTCAGCCACTCTGAGCCCAGCCTGTAGCTCTGCCTGGGGTTGCTGTGGCCAAAGTGCAGCCCCTGGCACTTGGACTTGTTGAATGCCATCCTGTTGGCCTCTGCCCATCTGCCCAGTGGGTCGAGGTCCCTCTGCAGAGCCCTTCTGTCCTCTAACTGACCAACATCTGCTCCCAGCTTGGGGTCATCTGCAAATGTGCTGATGACTGTCTCAATCCCCTCCTCCAGATCATCAATCAAGATATTGAACAGGCTGGGGCCCAGCACTGATCCCTGGGGCACACCACTGGTGCCTGGCTGCCAGCTGGCTGTGGCACCATTCACCACCACTCTCTGGGCTCAGCCTCCAGCCAGTTCCTAACCCAGCTCAGAGTGCTGCTGCCCAAGCCAGGGGCTGACAGCTTGGCCAGCAGTTTGCTGTGGGGGATGGTGTCAAAGGCCTTGCTGGAGTCCAGGCAGTCTCCATCCACAGCCTGCCCCACATCCCCCAGGCAGTCACCTGGGCATGGAAGGAGATCAGGTTGGAGAGGCAGGACCTGCCCTTCCTGAATCCCTGCTGGCTGGGCCTGAGCCCTTGGCCATCCTGCAGGTGTGCAGTGACTGCCGCCAGGATGATCTCCATCCTTTTCCCCAGCCCTGGCCCGGTGCTGCCAGCATGGCTCTGGGATAACATTTTTAACAACTCAGCTGAGCGTTTCTGACTAATCATCATGTTGAATGCAAGAAACAGATCAGTCTTGAGCTGGACAGACCTACTTCTAAACATTTTCTTGCTGTTGGTCATGCAGTGTTTCACCACGTTGCCTCTTGAACGAATTTCTGTCTTGAGAGGGCAACACAGGGATGTGGCCTTACAGATTCCATCGATTCATTGAATGGTTCAGGTTGGAAGGGACCTTAAAGATCATCCAGTTCCAACCCCCTGCCATGGGCAGGGACACCTTCCACTAGCCCAGGCTGCTCAAGGCCTCATCCAACCTGGTCTTGAACACCTCTAGGGAGGGGGCTTGCATGACCTCCCAGGGCAACCTGTTCCAGTGTCTCCCCACCCTCACTGGAACTAATTTCTTCCTCATCTTCAGTCTCAATCTCCCCTCTTCCAGCTCAAAGCCATTGTCCCTCATCCTATCACCACAAGACTTTATCAAAAGTCCCTCCCCAGCTTCCTTGTAGCCCCCTTCAGGTACTGGAAGGCTGCTCTAAGGTCTTCCTGAAGCCTTCTCTTCTCCAGGCTGACCAGCACTAACTCCCTCAGTCTGTGCCCATAGGGGAGCTTCTCCAGCCCTCTGAGCATCTTCATGGCCTCATCTGGACCCGCTCCAGCAGTTCCATTTTAAAGTACATACTGCAGATAATGCAAACTGTTCCAAAAGGACAACTGCTGGTCTTTGACAGAGGGCTAAGCACCAAAACTCTGCTCAGTCTGGAAGGAAACCACGTGTCCTGTTGCAGTTCAGGGATTCATGTTGAGTCTGGGTTATACAGGGAGTGCAAGAGGGCAGGAAGACTTCTCTGGCTGTTGAAGTCTGAAGTTACTCAAGTGATGTGACTGAGCTGACTTAGACTTTGTGTATCTCTAACTGAAAGTCACTTCACTTACTAATACAGGCAAGTGGACAAGGGGCAAGGGGCACAAACTGGAACCCAGGAGGTTCCACCTGAACAGGAGGAGAAACTTTTTGTTGTGAGGGTGCTGGAGGCTTGGAGCAGGCTGCCCAGAGAGGTTGTGGAGTCTCCTTGTCTGGAGAGCTTCCAAACCCCCCTGGCCATTGTGCTCCTGGGCAAGCTGCTGTGGGTGCCCTGCTTGAGCAGGGGGGTTGGTCTGGGTGAGATCCAGAGGCTCCTTCCAATCCTCATCATGCTAGGATTCAGTAGTACATCTCCTGGGTATTGTGACTGACAGAAATGTCTTCTGCTATTTGGTTCAAACTTTCTGTACCTCCACTGTACCCAAAAATATATTGATTTGGAACAAAACACCTGCAAACTGGTCAAAGTCCTTCTGTCCCAGCAAGTACTGAATATATATATATATATATGAGGCCCTACCTGGAATATTGCATCCAGCTCTGGGCTCCCCAGTTCAAGAGGGACAGGGATCTGCTGGAGAGAGTCCAAGGGAGGCTGCAAGGATGCTGAAGGGACTGCAGCACTGCCTGGGGAGGAGAGGCTGAGAGCCCTGGGGCTGTTCAGTCTGGAGAGGAGAAGACTGAGAGGGAACCTGATCCATGTTCACAAATATCTGAAGGGCTGGGGGTAAGGAGGGAGGGGACAGGCTCTGCTCAGCTGCACCCTGGGATAGGACAAGGGGCAATGGACATAAACTCCAGCCCAGGAGGTTCCAGCTCAACATGAGGAGGAACTTCTTCCCTGTGAGGGTCCCAGAGCCCTGGAGCAGGCTGCCCAGAGAGGTTGTGGAGTCTCCTTCTCTGGAGCCTTTCCAGCCCCATCTGGATGAGTTCCTGTGTGACCTGTGCTGGATTCTCTGCTCCTGCTCTGGCAGGGGGACTGGACCTGAAGATCTCCAGAGGTCCCTCCCAACCCCTAACATCCTGTGAGCCTGTAATGATTCACCACATTCTTCCACAGTGTATTGGTAGTGATCCCCTTCATGGAGTAGAACCTAGAGTGGATGGGATCTCCTATGTGGATGAGCAATGCTCTCCTGATTGAGGAACCCTGCTTATATCATTCCTTTCATCAATTAATCACAGCCCACAGCTAATTTGCTTGCTTGTTCCACTGCTCCTGGGAGAGAGCTGCTCCCGGACTGCATGCTGCCTGCGTTGAGGAAAGCCTTACCCCATGTGTGAGCCTTTGCTGTCAGGGTTTGGGGCATCAGGAGACATCTTCAAACTGAAGCAGTGCCCATCTGCCTCGGGGTGTTATTAATGGGCAACTAAGTGGAATTACCTCATCCAGTCACAGCATGGTCCAGGCTGGAAGGGACCTCCAAAGCTCACCCAGCCCAACCTCCCCGCAGCCAGCAGGAACATCCCCAGATAGATCAGGCTGCCCAGGGCCCTGTCCAGCCTCTCCTTGAGTATCTCCAGGGAAGGAGCCTCAACCACCTCCCTGGGCAACCTGTGCCAGCGTTCCACCACCCTCATGGTAAAGAACTTCTTCCTCACATCCAATCTCAATCTGCTCTGCTCTTGTTTGAAGCTATTGCCCCATGTCCTGTCCCTGAAGGCCTTTGCAAACAGTCTCTCTGCAGCCTTCTTGCAGCCCCCTTCAGGTCCTGGCAGCTGCTCTTAGGTCTCCCCACAGCCTTCTCTTCTCCAGGCTGAACACCCCCAGCTCCCTCAGCCTGTCCTCACAGCAGAGCTGCTCCAACCCCCTGAGCATCTTCATGTCCCTCCTCTGGAGCCTCTCCATCAGCTCCAGGTCCTTCCTGTGCTGAGGGCTCCAGCCCTGCACACAGCACTGCAGGTGAGGTCTCCCCAGAGCAGAGCAAAGTGGCAGAATCCCCTCTCTGGCTCTCTGGCAATGCAACCTTTGGATGCAGCCTGGGCTGTGGCTGGCTGTCGTAAGGAAGGGCTGCAGACATGTCCCTTGCTCCAGCAGATCTTCCCTACTTCTATTTTTTCCAAGTCACATTGACATCATCTACCTGGAGTCCTGCCTGGATCGACTCACACAGCTCCTGCTGTCGTCAGGGAGAATTCCCACAGTGTGCTGGGCCCTCGATACAGCCCTTTGGTTTTGATGCAGCCAAAATGGCTCAGGCAGCTCTGGAAAGGGAGAAGTAGTGAGGAGTAGCTGGCAGGATAGGTGCACTTCACCTTGCCTGCTTGTCTTGTGCTCCCCTGGTCAAGGTCGATGAACTTCAGGGGAGCATGAAGAAGAGTGTGGCCAGCAGGCTGTGGGAGGTTCTCCTCCCCTCTGCTCTGCCCTGGTCAGGCCACATTCAGGGTATTTGGTCCAGCTCTGGGTTCCCCAGTTCAAGAGAGGCAGGGAACTACTGGAGAGAGGCTACAAAGCTGCTGAGGGGCCAGGAGCAGCTCTGTGAGGAGCAAAGGCTGAGAGCTCTGGGGCTGAGAGCCTGGAGCAGAGCAGCCCCAGAGGGCAGCTGAGCAATGCTCAGCAAGAGCTGAAGGGTGGGTGGCAGGAGGAGGGGGCCAAACTCCTTAGGTGCTGCCCAGAGACAGGTCAGGGGGCAATGGGCCCAACCTGGAGCCTAGCAGGTTCCATCTGAAGGTGAGAAGAAAATTCTTTGGTGTGAAGGTGCTGGAGCTCTCCTTGTCCTTGTGGAGTGTCCTTGTGTGGAGAGCTTCCAACCCCCCTGGCCATTGTGCTCCTGGGCAAGCTGCTGTGGTGCCCTGCTTGAGCAGGGGGTTGGACCGGATGATCTCCAGAGGTCTTTTCCAGCCTCCCTCCCTGATGGGATTCTCTTGGGTGACTCTCTTCTTCCTCTGTAGTTGTGATGTTTGGGGATGGATTCAAGACAGGAAACCCCTCCTCCCCCAAACATCTGTGTTGTATATATGACGTGTTGATACCTCTGCACAGTCAGTCTCAGAGGAGCTGAAGGAAATCTGGGGATACACAACCTGAACAAATTTATCAGGATGCTCCACAATGAGAACAATTCAAAGGTAATGGTGGGAACACCGGAACAAAACGATGGGAGAGGCAAATTCCTGGTGTGGCCCTCACTCTCTGCTGTTGTGTGCACAAAGCAAAGCAGGAGGGCCCTCCCAAGCTCTGGCAGGAGATGCAGAAGCCTTGGTCCATTCAAATCATTAGACAAATTCATCCACCTCTGGCCATCCCCACCAGACTAGACAAACCCTTGCTGACACACATCGAAGACGAGGAACAGGTCAGACCATTCAGAAATCAGATATGTGATGGCCACTGATCCCACCACAGTGA
This sequence comes from Picus viridis, assembly GCA_033816785.1. Classification (NCBI taxonomy): domain Eukaryota; kingdom Metazoa; phylum Chordata; class Aves; order Piciformes; family Picidae; genus Picus; species Picus viridis. Next base: position 49,312,921 of record CM066585.1, read on the forward strand.
CTCCCAAACAATGCAGTGGTGAGCCAGAGTAACACAGGACAGGGACCAAAACATGGCGAGGCAAAAAAAATGCAATTAGAGTCTTGGGCTTGGTCCAACTCCCTCTTGCTTCAGTGGGAGCTCTGATAGACTATTACCCCTACCCAATTAGAGGCTGAGGCTTAATCCAGCTCCCATTTGCTTCAGGGGAATTGGGAGAGGCCCCTATGCTCTCATTTTCTGCTGTCTTGCCCCTCATCTACTCAGTTCTGCACAGACAAAGTGGAACTGTTTCACCACAGTGGGACTCTGCCATCTCAGGGAACCATGTTTCAAGACTCAGAGAATCACAGCCTGGTAGGGACCTCTGAAGATCATCCCCTCCAATCCCCCTGCCAGAGCAGGATCACAGTATCACAGCATCACAGTATCACTAAGGTTGGAAAAGACCTCGAAGATCATCGAGTCCAACCTGTCACCACAGACCCCATGACTAGACCTTGGCACCAAGTGCCACATCCAGTCCCCTCCTGAACACCTCCAGGGACAGTGACTCCACCACCTCCCTGGGCAGCACATCCCAATGGCCAATGACTCTCTCAGTGAAGAACATTCTCCTCACCTCCAGCCTAAACTTCCCCTGGCACATCCTGAGACTGTGTCCTCTTGTTCTGGTGCTGGTTGCCAGAGAGAAGAGGCCAACCCCTTCCTGGGGGGACACTACTGGTCACCTGTGCTGGGTTGAAACCTACCCCCCAACATAAAATTGCCAGGCCAGCTCAGTTAGACAGCAAATGAAGCAGAAATACAATAGAATAGAATAGAATAGAATAGAATAGAATAGAATAGAATAGAATAGAATAGAATAGAATAGAATAGAATAGAATAGAATAGAATAGAATAGAATAGAATAGACCAGGTTGGAAGAGACCTTCAAGATCATCAAGTCCAACCTATCACTCAGCACTACCTAATCAACTAACCCATGGCACCAAGCACCCCATCAAGTCTCCTCCTGAACACCTCCAGTGAAGGCGACTCCACCACCTCCCTGGGCAGCCCATTCCAATGGGCAATCACTCTCTCTGTGTAGAATTTCCTCCTAACCTCCAGCCTAAACCTCCCCTGGCACAGCCTGAGACTGTGTCCTCTTGTTCTGGTGCTGGCTGCCTGGGAGAAGAGACCAACCCCCAGCTGGCTACAACCAAGAAAGCTGGGGAGGGGCTTTGAGGGTGTCAGGGAGGGATAGGACTGGGGGGATGGAGCAAAACTAGAAATGGGCAGATTGAAATTGGATGTGAGGAAGTTCTTCCCCCTGAGGGTGGTGAGAGCCTGGCAGAGGTTGCCCAGGGAGGTGGTGGAAGCCTCCTGCCTGGAGGTGTTTGCAGCCAGGCTGGATGTGGCTGTGAGCAACCTGCTGTGGTGTGAGGTGTCCCTGGCTATGGCAGGGGGCTTGGACCTGGATGATCCTTGAGGTCCCTTCCAAGCCTGACAATTCTGTGATTCTATGATCCCCCTGAGACAGTGGAGCATATATTGGAGGTCACCTATGAAAAGGCTCTGCTAGAAGAGTCTGGTACTACTGGAGCAGTTATGAGCATTCTTGCAACTAGCAACCAACAGTAAGACTATGGTAGGCTTCTACAGTCCCACCACAATCAGCTCCCGCAGCCCCAGAAGCCACCTGAAGGAGAAGCTCAGCCACAGAAAGAGCTTGGCAGATGTAGTATGGCCCTAGGTTCTTCCTCTAAGCATTAACCATGCTCACCATGAAGCTCACCACCTCTCAAGCCTTGTGGGTAAAGCCACCTTTGACGGCTGTTCATTTGTTAAGTGGGGGGAAAAAGCTTTAGTTTTTTGTTGGGAAGAGGTTTTCTCCCCCCACCCCCCCTTCTTTTTTTTTCCCTTTAAATGGGATCATTCCTCAAGTAACCTTGGTAGGACAGTTGGGGACCTCCAAGCTGGCAGCACTGCACAAGTCACAAGAACCAGGTGGCAGTTAAAAGCATCTGAAAAACACCTGCAGACACACATCTCTGTGTCTGCCTCCCAGTTCATACTGGACAGGCTGTGTCTGGGCTGCTGCTCCGAGCTGTGAATGAGTACAGAAACACAGAACGGTGGGGAGCTGGAAGGGGCCTCTGGGGATCACCCCTGCTCAAGCAGGGCACCCACAGCAGCTTGCCCAGGAGCAGAGTGATGGGGGAGGGGGTTGGAACCCCTGCAGACGAGGAGACTCCACAGCCTGGTGGGGGTTGGAAGGGCCCTCTGGAGACCACCCAGACCAACTTCCCTGCTAAAGCAGAGCACCCACAGCAGCTTGCCCAGGATCACAATGGCCAGGGGGGTTGGAAGCTCTCTAGAGGAAGAGACTCCACAGCCTCTCTGGGCAGCCTGCTCCAGGCCTCCAGCACCCTCACAACAAAGTTTCTCCTCCTGATCAGATGGAAGCTCCTGGGTCCCAGTTTGTGCCTGGTGTTCCTTGTCCTAAGCTTTAGGCTTTTCCAGTGGGATGCACTGGTGAGATGTCCTCTGACACGCCCTGGCCAGGATGATCCTTCTCCACATCCCACAGCTCCCACGTGTGATGCTGATTGTTCTCTTGGCTGCAGCCCAGCCTTAGGCAACCTTGGGCATTCCTGCACACAGAATCACTTTGCTTGGAAAAGCCCTTGAAGGTCATCAGGTCCAACCGTTCTTTAGCTCTGCCAAGGCTCGTGCCAAGCCATGCCCCTCAGCACCACATCTCCACAGCTTCTGAACACTTCCAGGGGCAGGGATTCAACCCCCTCCCTGGACTACCTCTTCAACTCTTTCAGTTAAGAAGTTTCTTCTAATGTCCAGCCTAAACATCCCCTGGTGCTACATGAGGCCATTTCCTCTTCTCCTATTGCTTGTTACTAGGGAGGAGAGACCACCCCCACCTGGCTGCAACCTCCTTGCAGGGAGCTGCAGAGAGCAGTGAGGTCTCTCCTCAGCCTCCTCCAGGCTCAACACCCCCAGCTCCCTCAGCTGCTCCTCACCAGCCCTGCTCTCCAGACCCTTCCCCAGCTTCATTGCCCTTCTCTGGACCTTCTCCAACACCTCACTGTCCTTCTTGGAGGGAGAAGCCCAAAAGTGAACCCAGTGTTTGAGGCACAGCCTCACCAGTACTGAGTAAAGGGGAGGACAATCCTTGCCCTGGTCCAGCTGGGTCACACCAAAATATTGACAAAGCCCTGCAGGATCTTTCTGGGTTGAATATCTGCTGTTATCTGAGCACAAAAGGAGAAATACACCACAAGGTGCTGTATTCATGTAGCACTGGATGGGCTGAGTGCTAATCTTGGGGGTGAGTTGTAGGCATCCTGAGCTGTGAAACAACGGCAGCGGTGTATGGGTGTGGTGTAGCCCTTACAACTGCTCCACAGCCCAAGTGCTGCTGCTGGAACTGCCCTCCCCCACCCCTGCAAAACCAAAAAGAAAGAGAAAATCCCCATGTAGAGTCATCAGGAAGGTGTGTGATGGGATGGATTGTGAGCCATCCCTCTCACTTTGCAGGAGTCTTTGGGATTACCTGGAGAAATCAGGGGGCATCACAGTGTCACAGAAACACAGAATGGTCTGGGCTGGAAGGGGCCTCCACAGCTCACCCAGCCCAACCTCCCTGCACTCAGCAGGGACATCCCCAACCACATCAGGCTGCCCAGGGGCTCATCCTGCCCCACCTTGAGTATCTCCAGGGATGGGGCCTCAACCACCTCCCTGGACAACCTGTGCCAGTGTTCCACCACCCTCAGAGTAAAGAAATCCTTCCTAACATCCAATCTCAATCTGCTCTGCTCTAGTTTGAAGCCATTGCCCCCGGTCCTGTCCCTGCAGGCCTTTGCAAACAGTCTCCATGCAGCCTTCCTGTAGTCCCCTTCAGGTCCTGGCAGACTGCTCTTAGGTCTCCCCACAGCCTTCTCACTGGACACCTGCAGGAGGGCCAAGGGCTCAGGCCCAGCCAGCAGGGATTCAGGAAGGGCAGGTCCTGCCTCTCCAACCTGATCTCCTTCCATGCCCAGGTGACTGCCTGGGGGATGTGGGGCAGGCTGTGGATGGAGTCTGCTGGACTCCAGCAAGGCCTTTGCCACCATCCCCCACAGCAAACTGCTGGCCAAGCTGTCAGCCCCTGGCTTGGGCAGCAGCACTCTGAGCTGGGTTAGGAACTGGCTGGAGGCTGAGCCCAGAGAGTGGTGGTGAATGGTGCCACAGCCAGCTGGCAGCCAGGCACCAGTGGTGTGCCCCAGGGATCAGTGCTGGGCCCCAGCCTGTTCAATATCTTGACTGATGATCTGGAGGAGGGGATTGAGACAGTCATCAGCACATTTGCAGATGACCCCAAGCTGGGAGCAGATGTTGGTCAGTTAGAGGACAGAAGGGCTCTGCAGAGGGACCTCGACCCACTGGACAGATGGGCAGAGGCCAACAGGATGGCATTCAACAAGTCCAAGTGCCAGGGGCTGCACTTTGGCCACAGCAACCCCAGGCAGAGCTACAGGCTGGGGTCAGAGTGTCTGAGAGCTGCCACCCAGAGAGGGACCTGGGGGTGCTGATTGACAGCTGCCTGAACATGAGCCTGCAGTGTGCCCAGGTGGCCAAGAAGGCCAAGGGCATCCTGGCCTGCATCAGGAGCAGTGTGGCCAGCAGGAGCAGGGAGGTCATTGTGCCCCTGTGCTCAGCACTGCTGAGGCCACACCTTGAGTCCTTTGTCCAGCTCTGGGCCCCTCAGTTTAGGAAGGACATTGAGAGACTTGAAGGTGTCCAGAGAAGGGCAACAAGGCTGGGGAGAGGCCTTGAGCACAGCCCTGTGAGGAGAGGCTGAGGGAGCTGGGGTTGCTTAGCCTGGAGAAGAGGAGGCTCAGGGGAGACCTCATTGCTCTCTGCAACTCCCTGAAGGGAGGTTGTAGCCAGGAGGGAGTTGGTCTCTTCTCTCTAGCAACCAGCACCAGAACAAGAGGACACAGTCTCAAGCTGTGCCAGGGAGGTTTAGGCTGGAGGTGAGGAGAAAGTTCTTCCCAGAGAGAGTCATTGGCCATTGGGATGTGCTGCCCAGGGAGGTGGTGGAGTCACCGTCCCTGGAGGTGTTCAAGAGGGGACTGGATGGGCACTTGGTGCCATGGTCTAGTCATGAGGTCTGTGGTGCCAGGTTGGACTTGATGATCTTCAAGGTCTCTTCCAACCTTAGTGATTCTATGATTCTCTTCTCCAAGCTGAACACCCCCAGCTCCCTCAGCCTGTCCTCACAGCAGAGCTGCTCCAACCCCCTGAGCATCTTCATGTCCCTCCTCTGGAGCCTCTCCATCAGCTCCAGGTCCTTCCTGTGCTGAGGGCTCCAGCCCTGCACACAGCACTGCAGGTGAGGTCTCCCCAGAGCAGAGCAAAGTGGCAGAATCCCCTCTCTGGCTCTCTGGCAATGCTGCTTTGGATGCAGCCCAGGCTGCCCTTGGCCTTCTGTGCTGCAAGCTCCCACTGCCTGCTCCTGTCCTGAATGGTTTGAGTTAGAAGGGACTTGAAAGATCTCCTAGTTCTACCTTCCTGCCCTGGGCAGGGACACCTCTCACTACATCAGCTTGCTCAAGGCCTCATCCATCCTGGTGTTGAGCACTTCCAGGCTTAGACCCTCCACAACTTCTCTGGGCAACCTGTTCCAGTGCCTCACCACCTTCATGGGGAAGAATTTCTTCCTAAATCCATCTTCTTCCAGTTAGAAGCCATCACCACTCTTCCTGTCACTCCATGCCTGTGTCAGAAGTCCCTCTCCAGCTCCTCTGTAGCCCACTTCAGATGCTCTAATGTCTCCCTGCAGCCTTCTCTTCTCCAGGCTGCACAACCCCAACTCCCTCAGCCTGGCCTTGCAGCAGAGGGCTTCCAGCCCTCCCAGCACTGCTGTGGCCTCCTCTGGCTCCTGTCTGTGCTGAGGACTCCAGAGCTGGCCCCAGCACTGCAGGTGGGGTCTAAGTAGAGCAGAGGGGCAGAATCCCCTCCCTCCACCAGCTGCCCACACTACTGAGGATCAACCCAGGACGTGGTTGGCTTTCTGCATCACATCCAGCATCTCACACACCGGCACCCCAAGTCCTTCTCTGCAGAGCTGTTCTCTCTCCATTCTCCACCCAGCCTGGGTTTGTGCTTGGGATTGCCTCCTCCTCCCTGAGAAGCCTTGGAGAATGTTGTGCTCAGGGAGAGTTCAACACAATCCTGCTGAATCACTGAGGAAGTGAAGAGCTTCTCAGTCTTGGTCATGGCATTGCAAAGAGAAGACCTGAACCGAGCAAGTCAGTTCCTGCTAAAACTGAAACCTTTCCAAGGTCCCTAAAACTGTAGTGATGTAGTTTTGATGCCTGTGGTGGGTTTAGGCTCTGAGTTCCAAATTTAGTTATGGATTTTGAGCAGGAAAGTAGAAAAATATCAACAAATCACTGTTGGGTGTGAAAAGGAAACCAGAAGATGCACACACACAGGTTCATTGGGTAAGTATCTAGAGGAAGATGGGCTGCACCATGACAAGTCTTCTTCTCTGCTTTCCTGATCTCTGCTGTTTTGCTTTGCTGAGGAGAGGTTAACCTGCTTGTTGGCTGGTCTTGGCTGAGCTGTTTGGTTAAGTCTAACCCCTGCTTTCTCTCAGCCCCTTTTCTCTTTGGGACAGGGGGTGGGGGGCAGTGGAAGAGCTTCCCTGGTCTCTGAGCAGGGGCATTTTCGTGTTGCTTGCTCATCGTAAATACCTGTGTCACATTGGAACCCCTGTCTGTGTTGTACCCATTCCCTGCATTCCATTGCAGAGTGTAGCTCCTGCTTGTAAATACAGCTTCATCTGCTTCTGGCTGAGTTGGTCTGGCAAAGGTAATGCTGGGGGGAAACTTCAGCCCACCACAATGCTTCTTCAGGACATGTGCTTGCTCCTAATTTCAATCTTATTATCTTAGCAGTTAGGAAATTTGCATCAACATCTTCCTGCCTGGGTAATGTAATTCCCCTTTAAAAATCAATTCAAATCAGCAACAAAGAAAGGAAATACAAACCCCACCCTCGAGCTCCAGCAGCTCCCAATGAGCAAAACCCATCAGGCACTGTGCAAAGTTCTTGTTGGGTTGAGGAAAGAAATCCTGAAGGAAGGGGTCAGGGAGGGACACAAAAGCCTACACCAGCATTCCCAGGGACTAAAAGAGGAGTGAGTGGGGCTGGGACAAGAGAGATGCTTGGGGCACCCAGTGCCACATCTGGAGAAGGGCTGGCACAAAAGTTTGGCTGTTTCAGAGCAGCAAAAGCAATGTTAGCAGAGTTGCTAGGAAGGTTTGATTCAGTTTCATCATGGAATGCTTGAAGAAGAATCATAGAATGGTTTAGGCTGAAAGGGACATTAAAGATCATCCAGTTCCAACCCCCCTGCCTTGGGCAGGGACACCTCACACTAGCCCAGGTTGCTCATGCCTCATCCAGCCTTGGCTTTGAACACCTCCAGGGAGAGGGCATCCACAGCTTGCCTGGGCAGCCTGTTCCAGAAGTTGAATGGAGCTGTGACAGGCTCAAAGGCACATGGCTGCCTCAAACACAAGCTCGTCAACTATTCCAGTAGCCATCTTGTACTACCTTCTGCTACATTCTTTGGTCTCTCTGACATTCAGGTCAACATCTGAGCTGCACTACAGGTCACCAATGCACAAGGAACAAGATTCCTTTTCTGCTGCTTGTTAGTTTCAATTCTTTTATTGACTGCCTACTAGAGAAGCCCTGGTTTGGTTTGGGGAGAGCAAACCATTCCAAGGAAAGCTGAAATCCAAACCCAAACCCCAAAAGCTGTAGAAGCAGGTCCAGAGAAGAACAGCAAAGCTGGTGAAGGTTCTGGATAACAGGGCTGGTGAGGAGCAGCTGCGGGACCTGGGATTGTTCAGTCTGGAAGAAAGGAGGCTGAGAGGAGACCCTCTGGCCCTCCACAGCTCCCTGAAAGCAGGTTGGAGCCAGGTGTGGGGCAATCTCTTCTCATAACAAGTGACAGGACAAGAGGCAACAGCCTCAAGTTGTGCCAAGGGAGGTTTAGATTAGATATTAGGAATGATTTCTTCACATAAAGGGTTCTCAGGCATTGGAGCAGGATGCCCAGGGAGGTGGTGGAATCCCCATCCTTGGAGGTATGTAAAAACATGTGGGTGTGGTGCTGAGGGATGTGGGTTAGTGGTAGTGGCTTAGCAGCAGTGGCAGGGTTGTGAGCTCTAGACCAGCAGCTGGACGTGGTGATCTCAAAGGTCTCTTCCAACCTCAACAGTTCTGTGATTCTGTGAGCTACTGGGGGTTCAAGGAGTCTCTGAAAAGCATTGTGTGCTTCAGGGAAAAGCTGGATGAAATCTCTCTCCCCATCTCCAAGCTGGTTTCTTTCTACACAAAACTTAAAAGTAGGAACAACTTCACTCCTTGGAACTCTTCAGACCCATGGCAAGACCGAGAAGAGATGACTGGTGAGGTGCCTGCTGCTGATGTTGCTTTTTTCTGTATATTCATTTCACTGGCCTGGCATAGGCAAGGCTGCGAAGTTCTCCATGCTTTTTAGCTGCCTAAAGCATTTCCTTACCATCATGAATGGCTTGTGGAATCTTTTGATTAGCTGGGCAGACAAAAAAAAGTCGTTTCAGTGCTGGTGTACCATTAAATCAAGGAGGCAGGAGGTTGGCTGGACCAAGGCTCCATGTCTGTGTGTGATGAGATCTGCTCTCCAGTCACTGCCCAGAGAAGGGCAACAAGGCTGGGGAGGGGTCTGGAGCACAGCCCTGTGAGGAGAGGCTGAGGGAGCTGGGGTTGCTTAGCCTGGAGAAGAGGAGGCTCAGGGGAGACCTTCTTGCCCTCTACAACTACCTGAAGGGAGGTTGTAGCCAGGTGAGGATTGGTGTCTTTTTCCAGGCAGCCAGCACCAGAACAAGAGGACACAGTCTCAAGCTGTGCCAGGGAAGGTTTAGGCTGGAGGTGAGGAACAAATTCTTCATAGAAAGAGAGATTGGCCACTGGGATGTGCTGCCCAGGGAGGTGGTGGAGTCCCCATCCCTGGAGGTGTTTAGGAAGAGCCTGGCTGAGGCACTTGGTGCCATGGGTTAGTTGATCAGATGGTGCTGGGTGAGAGGTTGGACTCCATGATCTCAAAGGTCTTTTCCAACCTGGTTAATGCTGTATTCTGTAAATAACCTTGAAAAGAATAAGGAATTGGCAGTAGCCATGCCAGCTAAGCCACCCATCTGAAATGAGTGCAGGCACAGAAGTTGTGGCACTGCTCATGCACCCTGCACGACTTGGATCTGTCAGTCTCAACTCGGGTCCCACTACACAAAAACACGCCCGTAGAAATGGCCTTGTTGACACCTCAGCCAGGACAGAAAAGCAAGGAGGAGCCAGGGAGATCAACCTCCTCTCAGCCTCTGAAGGAAGTCTGAGTGCACCCTGCTCCAAGCTGGAAGGGAGTGCTGTTATCTGCTGGAGGGCAGGGATGCTCTACAGAGGGATCTGGACAGGCTGGGTCAATGCACAGAGTTCAGTGGTCTGAGGCTCAACAAGACCAAGCTCCAGGTCCTGCACTTGCGTTGTAATAACTTTATGAATGCTGCAGACTTGGCCCAGTGACTGGAAACTGCCCAGCAGTGTAAGACCTGGGGATGCTGGTGGACAGCCAGCTGAAGATGAGCCAGTAGTGTGCCCAGGTGGCCAAGAAGGCCACCAGCATCCTGGCCTGGATCAGCAGTGCTGTGGCCAGCACACACACGTGGTAAGGCAGAGACTGTCCTCCCTGTACTCTCCGTGGATCAGGCCACACCTCAATTACTGTGTTCAGTTTTGGGTCCCTCACTACAAGAAGGACATTGAGGTGCTGGAGCAAATCCAGAGAAGGGCAATGAAGCTGGGGAGGGGTCTGGAGAACAGGGCTGGTGAGGAGCAGCTGAGGGAGCTGGGGGTGTTTAGCCTGGAGGAAAGGAGGCTGAGAGGAGACCTCATTGCTCTCTGCAACTCCCTGAAAGGAGGCTGGAGACAGTCTGGGGTCAGTCGCTTCTCCCAGGTTCCTAGTGACAGAACAAGAGGGAAAGGCCTTAAGCTGGACATTAGAAAAGTACTTTTCACTGAAAGAGTTTCCCTGCCTAGCATCAGGCTGCAGGGGCAGTGGTTGAATCCCCATCCCTGGAGGTATTAAAAGGACACAGAGATGTGGTGCTTAGGGATGTGGCTTTGTGGTGGACTTGGTAGAGTAGGGTTAATGGTTGTACTCAATGATCTTGAATGCATTTTAAGTCTTTTCCAGCCAAACAATTTTATCATTCTCTAGTCTGTGATTGTCTGCCACAGGGGAGTAGCATGGAAGAACCAAGGCTCCCAACGGCCTGTGAGGAGGCAATGATGCGAGAAAGGGCCTTTATAAAGGTTATAGCTGCGGCAGATCCCAGAATCCCAGCATGGTGAGGGTTGAAGGGACCTCTGGAGATCACCCAGTCCAACCCCTGCTCAAGCAGGGCACCCACAGCAGCTTGCCCAGGAGCACAATGCCCAGGGGGGTTGGAAGCTCTCCAGACAAGGTGACTCCACAACCTCTCTGGGCAGCCTGCTCCAGGCCTCCAGCACCCTTAAACTAAAGAAGTTTCTCCTCCTGTTCAGGTGGAACCTCCTGGGTTCCAGTTTGTGCCCTTTGCCCCTTGTCCTGTCCCTGGGCACCACTGACAAGAGCCTGGCCCCAGCCTCTTGCCCCCCACAGGTCCTTTGTCTCTTGCTGAGCATTGCTCAGCTCCCTCTGGGGCTGCTCTTCTGCAGGCTCTCAGCCCCAGGGCTCTCAGCCTTTGCTCCTCAGAGGGATGCTTCAATATCCTCAGCAGCTTTGTAGCCTCCACCAAACTCTCTCCAGTAGTTCCCTGTCTACCTTGAACTGGGGAGCCCAGAACTGGCCACAATACTGCAGATGTGGTCTCAATGGGCAGGGTAGACAGGGAGAAGAACCCTCCTCAACCTGTTGGCCACACTCATTTCTAAAACCAAAGCAAAACATCACAAGCTACCTCCACACCTTCCATGGTCATCAGAGATGATTTTACTAATGGTTGCCAATCACTGCTCTTTCAAACTTGCACCAGGATCCCAAACACACATCTCCAACAGTCTTCAAAAGTCAGTTTTACAATACAATACAATAAACCAGCTTGGAAGAGACCTTCAAGATCATCGTGTCCAACCCATCTACCAATCCAACCCACCCAAACAACTAACCCATGGCACCAAGCACCCCAGCAAGTCTCCTCCTGAACACCTCCAATGAAGGTGACTCCACCACCTCCCCGGGCAGCCCATTCCAATGGGCAATCACTCTCTCTGTGTAGAACTTCTTCCTAACCTCCAGCCTAAACCTCCCCTGGCACAGCCTGAGACTGTGTCCTCTTGTTCTGGTGCTGGCTGCCTGGGAGAAGAGGCCAACCCCCACCTGGCTACAACCTCCCTTCAGGGAGTTGCAGAGAGCAATGAGGTCTCCCCTGAGTCTCCTCCAGGCTAAGCAACCCCAGCTCCCTCAGCCTCTCCTCACAGGGCTGTGCTCCAGACCCCTCCCCAGCCTTGTTGCCCTTCTCTGGACACCTTCCAGCATCTCAACATCCTTCCTAAACTGAGGGGCCCAGAACTGGACACAGGACTCAAGGTGTGGCCTAACCAGTGCTGAGCACAGGGCTCAATGACCTCCCTGCTCCTGCTGACCGCACTGTTCCTGATGCAGGCCAGGATGCCATTGGCCCTCTTGGCTGCCTGGGCACACTGCAGGCTCATGTTCAGCCTACTCTCAACCAGCACCCCCAGGTCCCTCTCTGGGTGGCAGCTCTCAGCCACTCTGAGCCCAGCCTGTAGCACTGCCTGGGGTTGCTGTGGCCAATGTGCAGCACCTGGCACTTGGATGTGTTCAATCTCCTGCCCTTGGCCTCTGCCCATCTGTCCAGCCTGGCAAGGTCCCTCTGCAAAGCCTCTCTACCCTCCAGCAGATCAACTCCTGCCCCCAGCTTGGTGTCATCTGCAAATTTACTGATGCTGGACTCAGTGCCCTCCTCCAGAGCACCAATAAAGATGTTAAAGAGCATGGGGCCCAGCACTGATCCCCTGGGCACACCAAAGCATTTTCTTAATCATAGAACTGTTGAGGATGGAAGATTCCTTTGAGATCACCAGAGCTAGAGTTGTAGAGCTCACAATCCCACCACTACTGCTAAGCCACCACCACTAAACCACATCCCTTAGCACCACATCTAAATGTCTTTTAAATACCTTCAAGGGTGGTGAATCCACCACACAAAATCAAAGAATTGTTAGGGTTGGAAGGGGCCTCAAGGATCATCCAACCCCCTGCCATGGGCAGGGACACCTCACACCACAGCAGGTTGCTCACAGCCACCTCCAGCCTGGCTGCAAACACTTCCAGGCAGGAGGCTTCCACCACCTCCCTGGGCAGCCTGTGCCAGGCTCTCACCACCCTCATGGGCAACAACTTCTTCCTCACAGCCAATCTCAATCTCCCCACTTCTAGTTTTGCTCCATCCCCCAGTCCTATCACTCCCTGACACCCCAAAAAGTCCCTCCCCAGCTTTCTTGTAGCCCCCTTCAGATCCTGGAAGGCCACAGGAAGGTCACCTCCCTGGGCAGCCTGTTCCAGCGTCTGAGAAACCTTCCTGGGAGGAAATTGCTCCTAATATCCAACCTGAACCTCACTTGGCACAGGATAGTATCCAAGTGTAAGAACTGGTAGTCAAATCATGCCACAACTCTGGTGTTACACTTCTGCTGCTCAGGGAACTGGTGGAATCTGCACCTCCAGGAAGACTTCTTCCAATAAGGACTTTGCCTGCCCAAGGTGGTCCTGCTCTGGCAGGGGAATTGGACTCAGTGATCTCTACAGGTCCCTTCCAACCCCTACCATTCCGGGATTCTGTGACTCTCAGGAGGTGAGAAGGTCACATATTTGTGAGTATTCTCTCTGATGGCATTGCCAGCTGGTAAGACACTTCCTGCAGTGCATTTGTAAGCCTGGGTTTTTCCTCAGAACATCAATGATCAGCCACAGTCTTCACCAATCATTGAGCAAGTAGCTACCCACAATCCCCCTGCCTGTGAGGCTGATCACAAGCCTTTCACCCAAATGACTGCTGGCTGTGTTTGAGGATTCACTGCTCACACATGAGGATTCAGAAAGGGTTGACTGCCATAGGAGCTGGGAGAGACCTGTAAGATCATCAAGCCCAAGTGTTAATGCAGCACTGCCAAGTCTGCTGCTAAGCCATATCCCCAGCACCACGTCCACACAGCTTTTCAGTCCCTCTAGTGATGGCAAATCCACCACTCACCTGGGGAGCCTGGTCCAGGGCTTGACAAAGGGCTTGGGGAAGAAAGTGCCCTTAATGTCCAACCTAAAACTCCTCTGGTGCAACATGAGGCCTTTTCCTCTTGTCCTATCATTGGTTATTAGGGAGAAGAGACCAACCCCCACCTCAATGCAAACTCCTCTCAGGGAGCTGTAGAGAGCAATGAGGTCTCCCTTCAGCCTGTCTTGTCTTCAGACTACACAACCTCAGTTCCCTCAGCTGCTCCACACCAGCCCTGTTCTCCAGACCCCTCACCAGCTTGGTTGCCTTTCTCCAGCATCTCAATGTCCTTCTTTGAGTGAAGGACCCGAAACTGAACCCAGTGTTTGAGAAGTATTCCCACCAGTGCCAAGTACAGTGAGGGCAATCCCTGCCCGCGTCCTTCTGGCCACACTAATCCTGATCCAAGCCAGGATGCTGTTGGCCTTCATTGCAACCTGAGCACACTGCTGGCTCCTCTTCAGCCAGCTGTCACCCAGCACCCCCAGGGCCTTTCCTTCAGGGCAGTTTCCAGCCACTCTGCCCCAAGTCTGAAGCATTCATGGGGTGGCTGTGATCCAAGTGCAGGACCCAGCCCTTGGCCTTGTTGAACCTCATCCCACTGGCCTCAGCCCATGGGTCCAGCCTGTCCAGGTCACTCTGCAGAGCCTCCTTACCCTCCAGCAGGTCAGCACTCCCACACAACATGATATCATCTGCAAATTTCCTGATGCTGCATCATCATCAGATGTGGTTTTTAACCCTTGCTTGGTAAAAGTGTGGCCAAATTTACAAGCCAGCAAAGGCCTCCCCAAGAGCTGCAATGCAGACTTCCAGCCCAGGCATTCACATGGCTACAGAAATGCATCACTGAGAACTTTCCTACAGAGCATCACCCTAATGAATGGTTGTGGAAAGGGAAGGAATTGCCTCAATTACCATCAAAAAAAACCACACCCCAGTTATGAATTTCAACACAAGTTCACTTCCCTTCTCCCCAGCCTTTTTCTCCTCTCTCAGTGGTCACCACTCTCTCTGTGCTAACCTCCACTGGCAGAATGCATTTTCAGATTCCACAGATGAACAGACATTTATGGAGAAGACGTTGAGAGCTTCTAGTTCAGAACATACTCATTCCAGGTCTGCATACATATTGAATCACAGAATGGGTTGGGTTGGAAGAGACCTCAAAGATCATCTAGTTCATACCCTCCCTGCCACAGGCAGGGACACCTCTCACCTAGGCTCAAGGCCTCATCCAGCATGGCTTTGAACACCTCCAGGCTGGGGGCATCCACAACCTCCCTGGGCAACCTGTGCCAGTGTCTCCCCACCCTCACTGCAAAGAATTTCTTCCTAATCTCCAGTATCAATCTCCCCTCTTCCAGCTCCTTGTCCTATCACTATGTGCCCTTGTCAAAAGCCCCTCCCAAGCATTCTTGTAGCCCCTCCTCAGGTACTGGAAGGCTGCTCTACGGTCTCCTCAGAGCCTTGTCTTCTCCAGGCTGAACAGACCCAACATACAATACAATACAATAAACCAGCTTGGAAGAGACCTTCAAGATCATCGTGTCCAACCCATCTACCAATCCAACCCACCCAAACAACTAACCCATGGCACCAAGCACCCCAGCAAGTCTCCTCCTGAACACCTCCAATGAAGGTGACTCCACCACCTCCCGGGCAGCCCATTCCAATGGGCAATCACTCTCTCTGTGTAGAACTTCTTCCTAACCTCCAGCCTAAACCTCCCCTGGCACAGCCTGAGACTGTGTCCTCTTGTTCTGGTGCTGGCTGCCTGGGAGAAGAGACCAACCTCTGCCTGGCTACAACCTCCCTTCAGGGAGTTGGAGAGAGCAAGAAGGTCTCCCCTGAGCCTCCTCTTCTCCAGGCTAAGCAACCCCAGCTCCCTCAGCCTCTCCTCACAGGGCTGTGCTCCAGACCCCTCCCCAGCCTTGTTGCCCTTCTCTGGATGTGGTGGGGTAGGAAGGTTCCCCCACACACACCAAAGAATCCACAGCTAACTCAGCCGGAGAAGCAGGTGAAAGCTATATTTACAAGCAGAGACGGAATGCAATGAATATGTACAAAAACATACAATATATACAGAAACATACAGCAATGTATGTAATACAGGAGACCTTTCCCCAACCCCCTGCGGCCGGGGGGGGGTTCGGCCTGCCCCTCCCTTCTCCCTCCCTACCTCCCCTTTTTCCCAAAAGGGTTAGAGAGAGAGAGAAAGGAAGGAAATTAAAAGGGGAAAATTTTGTTAAGCTCAAAAAGTGAATGCAAGAGTTAGTTTTCTTATCTGGTTAGCTCTGTTAATCCAAGGTCATTCCTGCCATGCAAGCTGGTGCTTCGGAGAGAGAAACGGGCCCGCACACCGGACAGGGAGAAGAAGAAGAGACTGCCCAGACTGACAGACTAAGCTAAAAGTTACAGCTGAATTCTGCCAATGAAGTTAGTTTAGCATATCTTTGTTTTCATTCAAATACCAAAACATTCAGCCAGAGTGTTCAGAAAGTGTCCATTTCTTAAAGGCACAGCCTAAACCGGTCACACTGGACACCTTCCAGCATCTCAACATCCTTCCTAAACTGAGGGGCCCAGAACTGGACACAGGACTCAAGGTGTGGCCTAACCAGTGCTGAGCACAAGGGCAGAATGACCTCCCTGCTCCTGCTGGCCACACTGCTCCTGATGCAGGCCAGGATGCCCTTGGCCCTCTTGGCTGCCTGGGCACACTGCTGGCTCATGTTCAGCCTACCATCAACCAGCACCCCCAGGTCCCTCTCTGCCTGGCTGCTCTCAGCCACTCTGAGCCCAGCCTGTAGCACTGCCTGGGGTTGCTGTGGCCAATGTGCAGCACCTGGCACTTGGATGTGTTCAGTCTCCTGCCCTTGGACTCTGCCCATCTGTCCAGCCTGTCAAGGTCCCTCTGCAAAGCCTCTCTGCCCTCCAGCAGATCAACTTCTGCCCCCAGCTTGCTGTCATCTGCATATTTACTGATGATGGACTTAATGAGTACTTCACCCAACTAACAGTCCAGCATCCCAGAAGAGCAAAAGTACCACAGAGATTTGATTACTTAGCCAACATAGCACCAGGCATAGATCCACCACTTTGAGAAGGTCTGCAGAACCTTAACAGGCTACCAGGGATCTGTATTTAAACCCAGACATGAACATCTTTTCACTGTGTTTTAAGCTGTGGGTTTGTGAAGTACTGTTAACAGGGAATGTGAAGCCTTCTCAATTAACCAAACAATCAGAAACAAACCAAACCCCAAACACCTCCCTGGTTAGATGGATAGTTCCAAGACTGCTGCTGCTGCATGGTCTGACTCAGCAGGCAGAATGCCTGGCCAAACTCAACCAAGCTTTACATCAGCCTATAGAGGACACTGTGGGAAGAATCATAGAATCATAGAATCAGTCAGGGTTGGAAGGGACCACAAGGATCATCTAGTTCCAACCCCCCTGCCATGGGCAGGGACACCCTACACTAGATCACGCTGGCCAGAGCCTCGTCCAGCCTGGGCTTAAACACCTCCAGGGACTGGGCCTCAACCACCTCCCTGGACAACCCATTCCAGGGCTTCACCACTCTCATGGTGAAGAACCCCTTCCTCACATCCAGCCTGAATCTCCCTATTTCCAGCTTCATTCCATTCCCCCTAGTCCTATCACTACCTGATAGTCTGAGAAGTCCCTCCCCAGCCTTCCTGTAGCCCCCTTCAGATCCTGGAAGGCCACAATGAGGTCACCTGGGAGCCTTCTCTTCTCCAGCCTGAACAGCCCCAACTCCTTCAGTCTGTCCTCATAGGAGAGGTGCTCCAGCCCTCTGATCATCCTCGAATATGTGCCTTGGAAGAAGATACTGACACTAAATCCCAGAATCCCAGCATGGGAGGGGTTGGAAGGGCTCTCTGGAGACCATCCAGTCCAACTTCCCTAATAAAGCAGAGCACCCACAGCAGCTTGCCCAGGATCACAATGGCCAGGAGGGGTTGGAAGCTCTCTAGAGGAAGAGACTCCACAGCCTCTCTGGGCAGCCTGCTCCAGGGCTCCAGCACCCTCACAGCAGAGAATTTTCTCCTCTTGTTCAGGTGAAACCTCCTGGGTTCCACTTTGTGCCCACTGCCCCTTGTCCTGTCCCTGGGCACCACTGAGAAGAGCCTGGCCCCAGCCTCTTCCACTCTACCATTTAGATATTGATAAGCACTGATAAAATACTTAAGATCTACTGCTGCTGAAGAGCATATGAGGGATCAAATGAATCTGAGTGCCTCAAACACATCTTGGCCAAGTATGTCCTATGGGGTGCACTATGGGGTTTCCATGTATCCTGACAGCAAACCATGAGGGACAAAACAAAACCACCTGAGAAGGTATCCAGTGATTTATAGCATTATGAAATCATTTGGGATGGAAAAGAGCTTTAAGGTCATTGAGTCCAGCCATTATCTACCTCTGCCAATTCTGGTGCTAGCCCATGTCCCTCAGCACCACATTTTTGCCTCTTTCAAATACCTCTAGGGATGGGCATTCAATCACATCCCATGACAGCCTATTCCAGTGTTTGAGAACCCTTTCAGTGAAGAAGTTTCCTCTAATGTCCAAACTAAACCTCCCCGGCTGCAACCCGAGGCCACTTCCTCATATCCCATCACTAGTTACTTGGGAGAAGAGACCAACCCCCACCTCACTCCAACCTCCTTTCAGGGAGCTGCAGAGAGCAATGAGGTCTTCCTCAGCCTCCTTTTCTCCAGGCTCAACACCCCCAGCTCCCTCAGCTGCTCCTCACCAGCCCTGTTCTCCAGACCCTTCCCCACCTTTGTTGCCTTTCTCTGGACCTGTTCCAGCCTCTCAATGTCCATCTTGTAGTGAGGGCCCCTGCACCAAGTACTCAAGCTGTGGCCTCACCAGTGCTGAGTAGAGAGGGACAATCACTTCTCTGTTCTTGCTGGCCACACTGTTCCAGAAGCAGACCTCAGATACCCTGGGGCTCTAGCAAAAGTTATTTGAATCGTAATGTGCTTCATGGTGGTACCAGAGCATCTCACAGAGGTGGCACAAGGGCCTGTGCTGATGGTGGCACCAGAGCTTCTCACAGAGGTGGCACCAGAGCTTCTCACAGAGGTGGCACCAGGGCCTATGCTGATGGTGGCACAGGAATAAAACAGAAATGCCCTTCTGTCATAGGATCATAGAATACTCCAGGCTGGAAGGGACCTCCAAAGCTCACCCAGCCCAACCTCCCCACAGTCAGCCAGCAGGAACATCCCCAGATACATCAGGCTGCCCAGGGCCCTGTCCAGCCTCTCCTTGAGTATCTCCAGGGAAGGAGCCTCAACCACCTCCCTGGGCAACCTGTGCCAGTATTCCACCACCCTCATGGTAAAGAACTTCTTCCTCACATCCAATCTCAATCTGCTCTGCTCTAGTTTGAAGCCATTGCCCCATGTCCTGTCCCTGAAGGCCTTTGCAAACAGTCTCTCTGCAGCCTTCTTGCAGCCCCCTTCAGGTCCTGGCAGGCTGCTCTTAGGTCTCCCCACAGCCTCCTCTTCTCCAGGCTGAACACCCCCAGCTCCCTCAGCCTGTCCTCACAGCAGAGCTGCTCCAACCCCTGAGCATCTTCATGCCCCTCCTCTGGAGCCTCTCCATCAGCTCCAGGTCCTTCCTGTGCTGAGGGCTCCAGCCCTGCACACAGCACTGCAGGTGAGGTCTCCCCAGAGCAGAGCAAAGTGGCAGAATCCCCTCTCTGGCTCTCTGGCAATGCAACCTTTGGATGCAGCCCAGCATGCAATCGAGGCCAATCCCTTGCCAAAGCAGAATCACCTAGGGCAGGGCACACAGGACCACATCCAGTTTGGAGTGTCTCTGAAAAAATAGACTCCACAACCTCTCTGGGCAGCCTATTCCAGAAGATCCCTGGCATGACCAAGACCAAACCAACTGAGCAGCTCCTGGGAAGAATGAAGAACCAGGGTCTGTTCTCAACAAGTGTTCTACACATGGCTATCCCATCTTGGAGTTCAGGACTCCTCAATGGACTGAGAGAATTGGGTCTTTTTAATCTGGAGAAGAACAGACTGAGGGAGGATCACAGAACCACCACAGCATTAACCAGGTTGGAAAAGACCTTTGAGATCATTGAGTCCAACCTATCACCCAGCACCATCTGATTGACTAAGCCATGGCACCAAGTGCCTCATCCAGGCTCTTCCTAAACACCTCCAGGGATGGGGACTCCACCACCTCCCCGGGCAGCACATCCCAAGGGCCAATCTCTCTTTCTATGAAGAACTTCTTCCTCACCTCCAGCCTAAACCTTCCCTGGCACAGATTGAGACTGTGTCCTCTTGTTCTGGTGCTGGCTGCTAGAGAGAAGAGACCAACTCCCACCTGGCTACAGCCTCCCTTCAGGGAGTTGGAGAGAGCAAGAAGGTCTCCCCTGAGCCTCCTCCTCTCCAGGCTAAGCAACCCCAGCTCCCTCAGCCTCTCCTCACAGGGCTGTGCTCCAGACCCCTCCCCAGCTTTGTTGCCCTTCTCTGGACACCTTCCAGCAGCTCAACATCTTTCCTAACCTGAGGGGCCCAGAGCTGGACACAGGACTCAAGGGGTGGCCTCAGCAGTGCTGAGCACAGGGCAGAATGACCTCCCTGCTCCTGCTGGCCACACTGTTCCTGATGCAGGCCAGGATGCCATTGGCCTTCTTGGGCCCCTGGGCACACTGCTGGCTCATGTTCAGCTGCTGCCAATCAGTACCCCCAGGGAAAAACCACAACCCAGCACCCTAATCACTGTCAGCAAGCTAAGTGGCCTCTGGTACCCATCTGATCTCCTGTACAAGTGTTGGTTCTGCAAGCCTGCAATACCCTCAAAGGGAGAGAACGTGGTCTGCAGTGTGCAAAGCAAAGGTTGACCAGCTTGGTGGCATTAGAGGGGCTGCTCAGATTGACAGTGGAGACTGCTGCTGTCAGACCTGTGTCCAGCTCTGGACAAAGCACAGCACAGCCAGGGACCTGCTGGAGCAGGGCCAGGGGAGGCCACAGCAGTGCTGGCAGGGCTGGAAGCCCTCTGCTGTGAAGCCAGGCTGGGAGAGTTGGGGTTGTGCAGCCTGGAGAAGAAAAGGCTCCAGGGAGGCCTTCTGATGGCCTTTCAGCGCTTCAAGAGGCTGAGCAGAAAACTGGGGAGGGACTTCTTAGCAGGGCAAGAGGTGATGGTTTGAACTGAAGGAGGAAGGTTCAGACTGGAGAGAAGGAAGAAATTGTTTACACGGGGGTGGTGAGACCCTGTCCCAGGTTGCCCAGAGAAGTGGTAGAAGCCCCGGGGACCATTCCAGGTGAGGTTGTTGTGGTCTGTGAGCAACCTGCTCTACTTGCAGATGTCCCTTGCCATGGCAGGGGGTTGGACTGGGTGACCTTGAAGGGTGCCTTCCAACCTGGACTGATTCTGTGACTTTCCATCTGTCACCAAGACAGCGCTTTGTGGGGAGGTCCTCTGTCCCCTTGGTCACAGGATGAATGTAGCTGACACAGACCAATGCCAAGCAGCACAAGCACCTCTGGATTACATAGGTGTAGCCGGAATGAACTGCACATGTTTATGCTGAAGCAGAGGAGATAGCCCTTCAATTACTCCTAGCCAGACCAGAAGCTTCCTTAATATTTAACCACTGATGACCATACTTGGGGCTTTTATGCCACTGAAAGTCATGTGAGAACATCCTTGTTCCTCTGCTGCTGCTGCTGCTTTTCTCGTGGTGGACAATAGTCTGCAGTGCAATCAAAGTGGTTACAGGAAGTAATCTCAAGGACAAGTAGGCGACCAGGAAGGAAACCACCAAGGCAAAGCAACAAGTGTGACTTTGAGCTGGAAGAGAGGAGATTTAGACCAGAGATGAGGAAGAAATTCTTCACAGTGAGGGTGGTGAGACACTGGCACAGGTTACTGAGGGAGGTTGTGGATGTGTCCTCCCTGAAAGTGTTCAAGGCCAGGCTGGATGTGGCTGTGAGCAACCTGATCAGTTCCAACCCACAGCAGGTGGGTTGGAACTGGATGATCTTTAAGGTCCCTTCCAGCCTGGCCTTCAAAACCTCCAGGGATGAGGCTTCCACCACCTACCTGGGCAACCTGTGCCAGTCTCTCACCACCCTCAGGGGCAACAACTTCTTCCTCACATCCAATCTCAATCTCCCCACTTCTAGTTTTGCTCCATCCCCCCCAGTCCTATCCCTCCCTGACACCCTCAAAAGTCCCTCCCCAGCTTTCCTGGAGCACCCTGCAGATACTGGAAGGCCACAATGAGGTCTCCTCAGAGACTTCTCCTCTCCAGACTGAACAACCACAACTCTCTCAGTCTGTCCTCATAGCAGAGCAGCTCCAGCTTGTGGCCCTTCCCTGGGCACCTTCCAGCACCTCCAGATCTTTAATAGGGGCTCCAGAACTGGACAGAGTACTCCAGGTGGGGTCTCAGCAGAGTGGAGCAGAGGGGAAGAATCACCTCCCTTAACCTGCTGGCCACACTTCTCTTGCTGCAGCCCAGACTCTCTGGGCTGCTCCCAGGTTGGAGGGAAAGGTTGCCATCTTAAGGGCATGCCTCATTAGGCATCAGAAAGTCCACACAGGAGAGGACAGTTAGGAATATCCCAACTGCAGCACAAGCAGCCAGTAGACCTTGCAAGAAAGCATGGAACAACCCTAGGAAATCAGCTTGGTCAGTTCTGTCAGTAAGCTACTCAGGCAACATTCATTTCCCCATTTCTCCTGAGCAAACTTAACAGGGACCTCATCTTTTGCTGGTCTTTGGGAAGCTGGTCCTGATGGACAGCAAGGAACTTCATTTGGATTTTTCTCTTTTGAAGGCTGCTGTGCATGGCAGCAGCCACATAACTAACATGGCTTGCAAGACAAAGGAAACACCAAAGTCTCGGTGACCACCACCTTCAATCAACAGCCAAGAAACATCACAGGCCCCTTAGAATCACAGAATGGTCTGGGCTGGAAGGGGCCTCCACAGCTCACCCAGCCCAACCTCCCTGCACTCAGCAGGGACATCCCCAACCACATCAAGCTGCTAAGGGCCTTGTCCAGCCTCACCTTGAATATCTCCAGGGAAGGAGCCTCAACCACCTCCCTGGGCAACCTGTGCCAGTGTTCCACCACCCTCATGGTAAAGAACTTCTTCCTCACATCCAATCTCAATCTGCTCTGCTCTAGTTTGAAGCCATTGCCCCATGTCCTGTCCCTGAAGGCCTTTGCAAACAGTCTCTCTGCAGCCTTCTTGCAGCCCCCTTCAGGTCCTGGCAGGCTGCTCTTAGGTCTCCCCACAGCCTCCTCCTCTCCAGGCTGAACACCCCCAGCTCCCTCAGCCTGTCCTCACAGCAGAGTTGCTCTGCTCTGAGCATTTTCATGGCCTCCTCTGGAGCCTCTCCATCAGCTCCAGGTCCTTCCTATATCGAAGGCTCCAGACCTGTACACAGTACTGCAGGTGAGGTCTCTCCAGAGCAGAGCAAAGTGGCAGAATCACCTCCCTGGATCTGCTGGCAACACAGACCCTTAGCTGGGTCCTCTAAGCACAGCTGAGGAAAACTAAGTATTGACATAGCTGAGGTCTGCCAGATACAAATGGATAGTTAATGTCATAGGATCACAGAGGGGTTTGGGTTGGAAGGTGCCTTTCAAGGTCCTCTAGTCCAACCCCTTGCTGTCTGCAGCTAGAGCAGGTTGCTCAAACAACCTGACCTGGAATGCTTCCCGGGATGGGGCATCTGCCACCTCTCTGGGCAAACTGGGTCTCACCACTCTCAATGCATAAAAAAAACAACCAACCAACCAATCAACCAACCAACCAACTAGCCAAAAGTCCTCCTTGTAGCCAGTGTGAATCTCCCTCTTTTAGTTTAAACCTATCACCCCTTGCCCTGTCACAACAGGCCCTGCTAAAAATCCTGTCCCCAGTTTCTGCTCAGCGTGGTTTGGGAAGCCCTAGCAGAACCATCCCCTTCTTTTTGTACACAGCCTTCAGGCACAGCAGGCTGCCTTCTGCCTTCTTCTCAGCAATTGTTTAGCAGCAGAGAGGGTGCAAAGGACTACTCTAGACAGGAGCCTGCAGGAACTATGAGCAACCAGGATGTTAGATGGGAATCGCTAAGCTAGACTCGGGGAACCTAGACATGGATTTGGGCAAATTCCCTCTTGCCTATGAAAGTCAAAACTGCAGTTTGCATTGTAGAGCTACAGAGCTGTCATCATAATAGCACAGTACCACAGAATCACTAAGGTTGGAAGAGACCTTGAAGAACATCAAGTCCAACCTGTCACCACAGACCTCATGACTAGACCATGGCACCAAGTGCCACATCCAATCCCCTCTTGAACACCTCCAGGGACGGTGACTCCACCACCTCCCTGGGCAGCACATCCCAATGGCCAATGACTCTCTCTGGGAAGAACTTTCTCCTCACCTCCAGCCTAAACTTCCCCTGGCACAGCTTGAGACTGTGTCCCCTTGTTCTGGTGCTGGTTGCTAGAGAGAAGAGGCCAACGCCTTCCTGGCTACAACCTCCCTTCAGGGAGTTGCAGAGAGCAATGAGGTCTCCCCTGAGCCTCCTCTTCTCCAGGCTAAGCAACCCCAGCTCCCTCAGCCTCTCCTCACAGGGCTGTGCTCAAGGCCTCTCCCCAGCCTTGTTGCCCTTCTCTGGACACCTTCAAGTCTCTCAATGTCCTTCCTAAACTGAGGGGCCCAGAGCTGGACAAAGGACTCAAGGTGTGGCCTCAGCAGTGCTGAGCACAGGGGCACAATGACCTCCCTGCTCCTGCTGGCCACACTGCTCCTGATGCAGGCCAGGATGCCCTTGGCCCTCTTGGCCACCTGGGCACACTGCTGGCTCATGTTCAGGCAGCTGTCAATCAGCACCCCCAGGTCCCTCTCTGGTTGGCAGCTCTCAGCCACTCTGACCCCAGCCTGTAGCTCTGCCTGGGGTTGCTGTGGCCAAAGTGCAGCCCCTGGCACTTGGACTTGTTGAATGCCATCCTGTTGGCCTCTGCCCATCTGCCCAGTGGGTCGAGGTCCCTCTGCAGAGCCCTTCTGTCCTCTAACTGACCAACATCTGCTCCCAGCTTGGGGTCATCTGCAAATGTGCTGATGACTGTCTCAATCCCCTCCTCCAGATCATCAATCAAGATATTGAACAGGCTGGGGCCCAGCACTGATCCCTGGGGGACACCACTGGTGACTGGCCATGTTTGACTCCATGTTTGACTCCAGAGAGACTGCTCTGGCTGTCTGATGAAACCATAGATCAGCAGATCAATTTGAGATCTTCTGATCTAGAAGTCACTCCGGAGTCTCCTACCAAACAGCCTTGTTTGGTTGGTTGGTTGGTTGTTTTGCTTCTAAAGTCAGACGTGAGAGATTCAAACCCTTCCCTCCCAATTGTCCTAGGCAACAGAAGAAGTTGGATCCAAGGGCAGAATTTAACCCTCAAGTGTTGTCCTTAATTTTCACTGCTGCAAACTCAAGATTGTTTAAATGCTTAACTCTCATTTCCCAGGTGGGTACATTTGTCATGTAAACATGGCTTGCAAACATGGCTTCTAAATCACTCGTTCTCCTAGCCTCCTTCTTTGCCATTGGCTGTGTCCCTTTCCTCTCCTTGCAGAAGCTTCTATGTTACAGATATTGTCAGGGATGTAGAAGACTCTTTTTGGGCACCTTTGTCCCCTTACTTTCCCACTGCACCCCTCAGCTCTCAGACTGATACCATCACATTTA
Organism: Picus viridis; assembly: GCA_033816785.1. Lineage (NCBI taxonomy): Eukaryota > Metazoa > Chordata > Aves > Piciformes > Picidae > Picus > Picus viridis. Next base: position 49,338,033 of record CM066585.1, read on the forward strand.
GGAGGAGCAGTATCCAGAAGCAAGCATCTTGTTTCTCTTGTGCCTGCAGTTTGGAAGAGCTGGGATGAAGAGGGAAAGGAGACTAATACTAATAATAATTTAGCAAAGTAATCAATAGCTTGACTCCCCCAACCAAAATTCTTAGTGGGAAAACAGCACCTAGGACAATTTCTCTCTGTAAAATGAAAAGCTGCTCCTCTAAGAGCATCTCTAAGATGCTCTTTTGATACATTTGAGAGCCTAACTCCTGGCTTTGCAGATTTTGGGGTTTTCCCCCAAGCAGGTCCCATCAGATGGGAAGCTTTCCAGAGGTTACCTCTGAATTTGACTCCCATCAGATCACAGTGATCTGATTTAAGGCACCAAGGATTTGAGGTCACTTGATCTTATGGTACCGAACGAAGCAAACAGCTTGGCTTCTGGTGCCTCAAAACGGCTTCATGAAACACATTGTCCTATTTCCTGACGATCCTGGCAGGCACACGCCATGAAAACCAAAACCTGAGTATCCCTAGCCCTCCCCTGCCACCTTCTCCTCCCAAATACCCGCAGGTCCCAAGCCAGCACACACAGACGTGCTTGAGGAGCTTTGCTGTCTTAAGACTCCTCACAACACCACCAACAACAAAAACCAGACTTGGTCACATGCAGCTTCAAACCTGACTCCTCAGGCTGGCAGCAGAGACTACCCCAGACAAGGACTGCCCCAAGAAGAAGAAGAAAACTTCTGCCTGATTGAGTGACTGGGAACAGAAATGCAGGGGGTAGAGGGGAGATTGCTTTGAAATTGCAGTGAAGTGGAGGGGATTGAAATGAATTTGAGGTTGAGTTTCTGTGCCTGTTCCTAGTATTTTCCTAAGGAGCATTTTCTGAGGAAAATATCAGGAATGTGCACAGGAATAGAGGATTAGAATCACAGGCTAAAAAACCAAACCACAGAAGAACCAAACCTGCTTTGTGCACCACCCAAAAAGAAACATCAAGAGGAAAAAAAAGCCACTAAAGAGACTATCACTGGGGTGATCAAGCAATAAACGACAAGAGGAGAAATTGTTAATCAGTAGTTGAAATGGAGGGGGAAAAATATGTATAAAAATCTCCAGCTTTTGCTGTAAATAGAAACAAATATTTTTAATGTCAAAAGGAAAACAAACAAACAAAACCCCAAACAACAAAAAAACCCACCCAGACAAAAGGAAAACTGACTTTCCCTGTGGAGGAAACACAGGAACAGAAACTGATCATGTATTTTTAACATTCACATTGATTTAATAACATGGAAGTCAACAGCTGACAGAGGGATAAAATGGCAGTAAGCTGCTCTGACAGTTTTTTCCTTCCCCTGAGCCAAGCTTGTTTCACATCCTTCTTCCTCTCCCACCTCAATGGAATTCATTGGCCTTTCTACTTTGGGGTTATGTCCATCCAACATATTCCTCCCCAGTTGCTTTGTTGGGTGTTAGCCATGCAGGAGAATGTTGCTTGTGTGAGCCTGAGCCAAGCCCATGATTTCTTCACGCTGTCTAAAGCACCCTCACAAAGCTAGCAAGCTCCTGTTTCCATGTGTTAGGAGCAGCCCCGCTCCTATAAGTCATGGGACAGAGCCATATGGAGTTGGCTGCTACCTAAACATGCAGTCCATGCTGAGGTAACACAGCCAGCTAATAAAATAAGCATGTGATTAATGGCTGCTTTATGAGCTGGAGTGGTCCTCATGCGCTTGTTATCAACAGCTCCCTGGCTACCTACAGCAAGGGTGACAAAGTTGCTGTTTCTTGTTTATTCTCTACTCCATGATGATGATGATGATGGTTTTTCCAAATGAGTAATACTCCTGGTTCATTATTGATGTCAGTTTCTGCACTGGCCACTCCTAGATCATAGTATCATAGTATCAGTCAGGGTTGGAAGGGACCACAAGGATCATCCAGTTCCAACCCCTGCCATGGGCAGGGACACCCCACACTACATCAGGCTGCCCACAGCCTCATCCAGCCTGGGCTTAAACACCTCCAGGGACGGGGCCTCAACCACCTCCCTGGACAGCCCATCCCAGGGCTTCGCCACTCTCATGGGGAAGAACTTCCCCTCCCCTCCAGCCTGAATCTCCCCACCTCCAGCTTCAGTCCATTCCCCCTAGTCCTATCACTCCCCGAGAGCCTGAGCAGTCCCTCCCCAGCCTTCCTGTAGCCCCCTTCAGATCCTGGAAGGCCACAATGAGGTCAGCTGGGAGCCTTCTCTTCTCCAGACTGAACAGCCCCAACTCCTTCAGTCTGCCCTCACAGGAGAGGTGCTCCAGCCCTCTGCTCATCCTCATGGCCCTTCTCTGGACACCTTCCAGCACCTCCAGATCCCTCTTGGAATAGGGGCTCCAGAACTGGAGGCAGTACTGCAGGTGGGGTCTCAGCAGGGCTGAGCAGAGGGGAGAATCCCCTCCCTGGCCCTGCTGGCCACACTTCTCCTGCTGCAGCCCAGGCTCTGATTGGCTTTCCGGGCTGCAAGTGCACACTGAGAGCTCCTGTTGAGCTTCTCCTCCCCCAGCACCCCCAAGTCTCTCTCCTCAGGGCTGCTCTCCAGCCACTCACTGCCCAATATAAATACTTTTGTCTAGTGGAAGCAAGAAATAGAAGGAAAGGGAGCTACATTTGGCCTTTCCACATGTGGGGTTGGATTTGGATCATGCCTAAAAGCCACACTTAGCTGGTTTTGGCTTTTCTTGTTTTTTTGGTAAGTCTCTCACATGCCAGCCCCTTCCATAAGGAGAGACCCCATAAAAACTCTGATTAGGGTTTAAGCTACTAGGCAAAAGGAGCAACTTCAAACATCCTCAAGGACTCCATTATGACTCTAACTTGAGAATGAACCAACCCAGGCTCTTACAAATCTTCCTTCAACTCTGTGCATCCAGAATTTGCCTGGAGATGTTCAAGGCCAGGCTGAATGAGGCCTTGGGCAGCCTGGGCTGGTGGAAGGTGACTCTGCCCATGGAAGAGGGAATGGAATTAGATGATCTTTAAGGTCCCTTCCAATCCAAACCATCCTATGAATCTATGAACTTCTCATCTTCTCAAGATATTTTTTTTGTGTCTTTTGAATATTTGACTTCCTTTCTTATACTTTCAGTGTTGTTTGCTCCATTTTTTTGCTCATCCTGGATAGAAAGATCAGCTTAAGCCTTGACACTGCAGGCAGGGAAGTGGAGTGCTGGCTCAGGTGACTGCTCTGTCAGCCACCACGATCATAGAATCATAGAGTAGTTAGGGTTGGACAGGAGCTCAAGGGTCATCAAAACCCCCAGCCACGGGCAGGGACACCTCACACCACAGCAGGTTGCTCACAGCCACCTCCAGCCTGGCTGCAAACACCTCCAGGCAGGAGGCTTCCACCACCTCCCTGGGCAACCTGTGCCAGGCTCTCACCACCCTCAGGGGGAAGAATTTCCTCTTAACATCCAATCTCCCCATTTCTAGTTTTGCTCCATTCCCCCAGTCCTATCACTCCCTGACACCCCTAAAAGTCCTTCCCCAGCTTTCTTGTAGGCCCCTTTAAGATGTTGAGGGACACCACACTTGTTCTGCACCTACCATTTTACAAGCCCACTAAAGACAAAAAACCCCCAACCTATTTGGGATGGAAGGTCAGGACCAATTACATTCCATTTTTGTTTGCACCCCCATATTCTCACAGGTTGTAGACTTGGTGCTACAGCTACCTAGCAGGTGGCCTTGGCATGATGCTGCGTCCCCTTCTCCCATCCACTCATTGCTGCCCTAAGTAGCTGGGGACAGGTCTCACAGAGTGTTTCCCCCAGGGCTGACACCCAGACGACCAAATGGGCAGGTTTCATAGAATCATAGAATTGTTTTGGTTGGAAAAGACCTCTAAATCAGAGTCAAACCATCAACCTCCTGAACATAATTTGCACCTTTCAGAACCCCTTTAGATCCAAGATCCTATGTTTGCTTTACTGAGACTCCATTTCCAGACTGTTCAAGGCTGCTAGAAATGACAGGGAGCACGTTGGCCATTTCCTTCCTGACATCTTTTCCCCAACCCCCATTAGACCCAATTGTGGTTACCTTCAGGACAGTAGAAATGAATACCTCGTCATTGTTAGCTTCAATACATTTACTCCTGACGCTGATACAGAAATCATAGAATGCTTTGGATTAGAAGGGACCTTAAATATCATCTAGTTTCAAGCCCCTTGCCATGGGCAGGGACACCATCTACTAAACCAGGTTGCTCAAGGCCCCAGCCAACCTGGCTTTCAACACTTTCAGGCTTGGAGCCTCCACAGCTTCTCTGGCCAAGCTGTTCCAGTGCCTCACCATCCTCATGAGGAAGAATTTCTTCCTAATGTCTGATCTTAATCCAGCTTCTAACTCAGTGCTTTAGAGTTTGGGGTCTATAAGGTCAAAACCAATGTCCTAAAAAGTCAAGTTACTTATTTGATGTTCTGCTGCTAAACCAGGTGGGGCAGGGAAAGGCAAGGCAAGAAATAAAAGCATCTTAAAATCAAGGAATCACTATTTGATGCAGCCTCTGTGACATGTAAAGATACAAAACTCCAGTTCTGAAAGCAAGCAGTATTTTTTTAGCCCTGTAATTAAGGAGCTGGGCTTTGTTAGGAAAATGTGGATGCTAAGGTAAGCAGGTTTGGCTGTATCATTACAGAGGGAAGAATAAAATCATTGAGGAAAAAAATCATTACAAAAAATAAATCACCTCTTTTGGTGTGTTAGGTACTCCAGGTACCTGCTGATGACTTGTCACTCCCTGCACCAGAGGCATTACAGTCTGCTTCCAAAAAAAAATTGTGACATGAAGCCATCACCAAAATAATTGTGACCTTCAAGGATGAATTAAAATGGGGGGGGGGGGGGGAGGGAGAAAAAAAAAGGGCAAAAAGAAAAAGGCAGCAAAATCTGATCTGTTGGTTTTCCCACTGAAGCCTGGATGATGCTGATCCCCCTAGAGAGAAAATACATATATATATATTTGTGGATAAAGAGACTGCTGTTAGAGAGTTCTCCTCCTGTACAACCTAATGCAGGCACCAAGCCACAATGAGAGCGACACAAACCCCTCTGACCACTTCAAATTCTGTTCACCTGCCCAAATGCCTTGGAAACAAATGAGCTGGGGGAGCTTGATCCTGGATTTATCCTCTTTAGCTGCTAAACTTTGCCTGCTTTTGTCATGCCTACACATACCCAGTCCCCCACATACAGAGTACTGCTAAACCAGTCCTAAATTCACCCAGGGAATTAAGAGGAGGGAGCGAAGAGGATGATTTAGTTTGTTAAGAGTGAAAGCAACAACCAAAAACCAAGCAAACAATGTCCACTATTTAACTGAACTCCAACTTCACATGCTGAGTGTTAGGAATATGAAGGGGGATGTTTATGCAGTGCCAGTGAGTTAAATAGTGTTTAACGTGTGTCGAGCTGAGGGTTTGGTTGTTTTTTTTTTGGGGGGGGGGGGACATGACACACAGCCTGTGGTCTTCTGTAGGGCAGAACACCTAAATCCGTCTGGGAAAAGAAAAGAAAAATAAGGTAGATGAAATGCAATAAATGTTCCTTTATGCAGAGGAATGGAAGAATTCTTCCATTTCAATCCCATCAGATTTTCCCTGGTTTTTATCTTGCCTGTAATGCCTGCTTAAGTTTGGGCATCAAGGAAAACCCAGAACAGCTAAACCACGATGCTTAAAATGTATATAAATATCTGTCAACAGAACAAAGCAAATGGAAGGGCTGAATATGCCTCAAAAGAGGTCAAATAACTGGATAGTAATAATAATAAAAATTGCCACTTTTGAATTGATAACATTTTGCATACAAGTCTAAAGGAGTTTTGCTGAGGTGGGGACAGAACTGACTCCATCATCTCCTGAAGCACAGAAGGGAGGGAATGAAGGTCCTGTATAAAAGGAGAGTAAGAGCAAGGTGCAAGGCTTTCCCCACTCGTGCTCACTGGGGATTCTTTAACCCCACTGGCATGGTCACATTGTGTTTACTAATTGCTGAGCTGCAGGATCCCCACCCTCAGTTTGGCAGCTGCATTGGACACCGTGGGTTTTACACCCCATTGTATCGAGGAGGGCCTTAGTTTGACAGTGAATAATCAGGAAAGGAAACAAGGAAGCAGGGAAGTGATTTGTGTGATAGAAGTTTGGAAGGTCTCTCTGTTCAGTTGCCAGGCAATAATTGTTAGGGTTAAAAATAAAAAATAATAATAATAAAGAAAAGATCCCCCCACTCTCATCTCCTGACAGCCTGAGCAGGGAGAACCTTGACAAGCAAACGCTCCTCTCAGGCTCTAAATAGTTCCTCTGCCCTGGAGTGGATGTTGCATGGGGCAGAGAATTAATAAAGCCAGAATATTTACTGCTGATGGGCTTGCTACGCATGTGAACACACAGAGAGTCACACAGCTCCAGAACTGCATCCTGGGGAAGCTTCCAAAGCCTGACAAACAGAAATCCAGAGAGCAAGATCCTTCAGGGAGACCTGGAAGGTCTTTCTCCTGCTTTCTGTGCCTGGACAATCAAAAGGGATGCAAAACTCAGCCAGAGCTTGGCCTTCAACACCATCGAGGTGTTTGTAACCTCTGTGAAAAGGAAGGGGAAAATGAATAGAATACAAAAGGCAAATTGAAATAAATTCAAATAAAAAAAATAGGTTAAAATGTTAAACTAAAATAAAAATAAACTAAAATAAACAAAAACACAAAATAAAAATAAACTAAAATAAAAAATAAACTAAAATAAAAAATAAACTAAAATAAAAAATAAATTAAAAGAAAATTTAAAACTAAACTAAACTAAAGTAAAATAAAATAAAATAAATAAAATAAAATAAAATAAAATTAAAATAAAATAAATATAAAATAAAATAAAATAAAATAAAATAAAATAAAATAAAATAAAATAAAATAAAATAAAATAAAATAAAATAAAATAAAATAAAATAAAATAAAATAAAATAAAAGCAAGGTAAAAGGCCCTTCCTTCTCTGGAAGCATCTGCTTTTCTGAGCAGCACTTACCACTGTGCAGGGCCCTACTGTGGTCAGGCTAAGGTCTGCTGGAAGATTGCTTGGGCAAGAAAAAGTCCTTCCTGGGTCAGGATGCAGATCCTCCGCTCAAGAAGCAGCTGCTGGATTTACAAATGAAATGCAGAGCTTTCTAGCACAAGGGGGAAAAAACAGCCAGCCATGAGATGTTTCCCTGCCTGGAAGATGAAAGTTGAGGGTTAAAAAAACCAAAACAAACCCACAAACAACAAAAGGGGAATGGAAGCTGCAGAAATGCAGCAATGGCAGGTCAATAAATATTTGTTTTCAAATGTCCTCAACATCATCAGCTGTGATGAAGAAAAGAGTCTGCCCTGTACTTCAGCACAATTAACACTGAACAGGCCTGAAAAAGAGTTAGTTAATGTTTGGGAGATGCACTTATTTTCTTAGTGCACAGGAAAAGCTGGGAATCAACAGCAGCACCTTTAAATGGCTGCTAAACTTATAGATAAAGCAAGGACAGGATCCCATTTTGCCTTGATTATTCCTACCAGGCCTGTGTGGTTGTAGCTATGATCCCACGTGCACCTACACATCCATCCAGGCAGCCCATAAGGTGCTCTGCACATCCACAAATACTGGGGGAGAAAAGCTGAAGAAGCATTGAAATTGCATCCTGGATAATTGTTATAGTGAAAGCATTGTGGGGATTTAAAATTATGATATAAAAGGGAGGAGGGGGAAAGACATAAAATACATCTATATATTTTTTTTTTCTTCTGATACTGATTTTATTTCCCAGAGCCAAACCAGAAAACACTTGGAAAGCTGACCTGAACCAGACTAAGCTAAACTAGAAGGGAAACGATGATTTCCCATTGTCACAGGCTCTTTGTTTTTGTCAGTTGAAACACAAAATCCAAACCCAAACCAACCCAGCCAACAACAGAACAACTACAAAATTGAATTCTCCCTCCTCCTATCCCTGCCATTTTCCCCTCTTTGCTCTCCTGCACTGACAAAATTCAGTTGCACTCTGCTTTTGCATTAAAAATGAAGTCTTAATTTCCTTTCAAAGCGTATGATAACTGCTTGGTTGGTTCGTGGTTGTTTTTTTTTCTTCCTTCTCACAAACATGCCTTTTAATTTTATTTTTTTCAAAGGAAAAGAGGTGGGTTTCAGAAACCATGGGCCCCCTCAAGATAGCTTTTAGGGTCCCACTTCACCACCACATCCCTTCTCCTGCGAGCCCGCTGAGCAGAGCTTCCCAAGTGTTGCGGCTTGGTGACGCGGCACCCTGCTCATTTCTGCCACGCTAGACCCAAGTACTTCAGCAAGCCTGAGAGGAAAGTGTGGGTGACCTACTGGAGTATGGACCTGAAGAGCTCCATGCACAAATCAGTAGCACAAAGCTGGAATTTTTTTTTTCCTTCCTCCTGCTCTTCCTCTTTGGCTCAGGCAGGTCAGCTACAGCTGCATGACACAAACTCACACACACACGGTTATTTACCGGAGTCTCTGGGAAAACGGGGAACTCACGTTAACAAACCCCATTTGTGGGGGAGCAGATTGGTCAGCTTGGCTTGCCTCAACATCCACAGGCACAAATCACCCTCATTTACCTACAAAGGTGTTCAAAGTGAGGAACCTTCACACCAAAACTCAGCAGCTGAAAGGGGAAGGTTGCTCGCTCTTTACATCGACGGGCCCTGACACCTCCTTCCTCTCTGCTTCGTGGTGAGCTTTGGGATCATCCAAGTGGCAGAAGACAGTGGCCAAGCCAGCTGGTGATCACATCTGCTGAATTGGCTTCCCCAGACTCAGCCTCACTCCTCTGCCTTCTGCCTTGCCTCCCAGTTTGGACCTGCTGTGCTCACCAGGGAGCAAGTGTATGGTTAGAAAAGAAGGCAGGAGACACGGCAGAGCAGGGGAATCAGCTGAGGGCCTTCTCTGGGGACAGGCATCCATAGCAGCAGGTGAAAATCTGGGAGGCACAAGGGAAGGAAAACAGAGAGATGGGACAAAGGGAGAAGGAGGAACAATGAAGCAGAGTGAGGACTGAAAGAGGAGAAATAGGAACTTGTCTTGCCACTGTGAGTTGCATTTAGTCATTTCTCTCCCTGCGTCGTTATGATGAGTTCCCCAGCAGATGTTCCCAGGAAGGGTAAGGAGGGTGACAGAAGTGTTGCTTTGAGGAGGACAAGTCTGGGAAGTGACAGTGGACAAATATTTTATTCTTACAAGCTGGTGTGGTTACTTTGCTAATTATTTTTTTTCCCCCCCCTTGGCTTCTTAAGTCCTGATTTAGAAAGAAGAGAAAATTACCAAACCTACTACTGAAAATCAATCCTCCCCAAAGCCACATCATCTCTCCCCATGCTTCAGGACGTCTCCTTCTCCCTTCCTGGAGAGGAAATTCAGCTCTTCTTCCAACCAGAAATTCTGCCTGGCCCTATCTTTGGGACTGGAGCCTCTCTGAGGAGCAAGATGTTGCATGAGCATACCTACAACTGACAACAGTGTCCGGGCAGGGATGCCCGCACTGTACCTCTGCCTGCATTGGAGGTGTACCCACAGACAGCAAATGAGCCACGGGTATCTCTTTGCTTCAAAACTGGCAAACAACTTGGTGCAGCCTGGAATTTCTAACAGGTATGGTGAGGCTTTGCCATGTTCTGTAAATAGATAAACAACTTATGGATGACCCTGCTCTTCCCTGCTGCTAATCCCTCTCGGTTATCTCTTCTCTTAAAGCACTGCCCACTTCTAAAGTCACAGAACAGAGTTGAACGTGAACTAAAATACAACAGAATGAAAGAGTTTTAGGAAGGAAACCAGAACTGAAGACCTGGCATCAGCTTGCCACACTGATGAGGACCTGGGCAGCTACGTCAGACTTGCAGGGCATCAGCAAGTCACCCAGAGAAAAGCAAAGGCACTGAGATGTTCTCAAGTTGGCTTTTCTGTCCTCCCTTTTGTACGCCCAGGGTACTACTGTTACACAAATACTGCTGACTCTACAATCTGTACGTTGAGGTTAAAGCACTGATAGTGTCATGGCTGCTGCCACTTCTCCCCTGCCCTTCTTCTAATTAACCAGCCTTTTGGGGTCTCAATCCTCTCCTGGGAAATGCTGATGTTTATATCAGAGTGGATGCAATGTGCTGGTGGCAGAATCCCCAACCCCCAGCATGGGGTGGGGGAGGGGGTTGGAAACGACCTCTGGATATCATCTAGATACTAGGAAGGAATTCTTTACAGTGAGGGTGGTGAGACACTGGCACAGGTTGCCCAGGGAGGTCGTGGCTGCCCCCTCCTCAGAGGTGTTCAAGGCCAGGTCGGATGAGGCCTTGAGCATTGTGATCTAGTGGAAAGTGTCCCTGCCCATGGCAGTGGGGTTGGATGATCTTCAAGGTCCCTTCCAACCCAAATCATTGAATCTATGAATCTAGTCCAATCTCCCTGCTAAAGCAGGGCCACCCACAGCAGGTTGTCCAGGTGGGTTTGGAATCTCTCCAGAACAGGAGACTCTACAACCTCTCTGGGCAGCAGTTCACTTGGCACAAGATCAAATGTGCTCTTCTAGGCCTCTTCCTCCTTCCCTTCCTTTTACTTGCACTGAGGGTGGGCACCAACATGGGCACTGACTCAAATCCACACAGCTGAGACCCGAACTCCATGAGCTGCACAACAGCACGTACTCTTTTTTCAGTGCTTGTCCCCATCGCTCTGCTGGGAAAGTACCCCATTTGCTTCAGCAAAGCTACATGCTCAAGGGTCTGGTGGGCCCCAAGCTGGTAGAATTTTCTCCTTCCCACGTTGAGGGAAGGGAAAAGCATTCACAGGAGGACAGATTAATTCCAGGAGGGAAAATGGAAGCACCACATCCTTTAAAAACTTGATGTAATTTCTCCATAGAACTCTCCCCACTGCTTCCCTTTTTGTGGTGGTTGTTTTGGAACAGGCTGCCCAGGGGGTTGTGGAGCCTTCTTCTCTGGAGATATTCAAGACCTGCCTGGATGGGTTCTTGTGTGATCTGGTACGGGCAATCCCGCTCTGGCAGGGCTGAATGATCTCTTGAGGTCCCTTCCAGTCCCTAACATTTTGTAATCCTGTGATTTTGGAACTGCATTATTTAAAACAATTAAATTATCAGCAGATTCTTCCCCTCCCCCCACCCCCACCCCCCTTCCTTTAGCAGAAAGGTTTGGATACAAACTGGAAACGCACAGGGTTCCCTGGCAGCTCGGCTTTGTCCACTCAGGCCAAAGCCCGTGGTTATTTAGCACTGCATTAGCCCATTCTGTTCACTTACAGCTCGCTGGAAATTAGGGATGATGGAACCTATTTTCCTGGGCACGCCCTGGCTTTATTTGGAGTAAATTGTTTGTTAGATTCTCGGTCTAGAAACTCAAGTTACTCTGAGGCTCTTCCGAAAACTCCATTCCCAGCTGGAGCTGAAGTCGCCACCAACCCTTTCAGGACTTTGCTGGCCAGCAAAGCTCTCCCTGGGAGACAGAGCTGCTGCAATGGGAGAGCAAAGGAGACCAGGAGGAAACCAGGGCTTTGCCAGAGAACAAGCTTTGGGGGAATCCTCGAATAAAAATCAAGAGGAAATGAAATTCACCTCCCTTTCCCCGCTTGGGAGAGAACAAGGCAGTGCTGAGACACTGGGACTAACAATGCCACAGCTCAGCCACCTTGCACAGACACAGGGGTCACAGTTCCCTCTGGCTGGACTCAAAGGAATGGTCATCCTGAGGAGGTTAATGCTGCATCCTGGTGACCAGCATGGGTATGCTAAGTACCAGAATGTGTGTCCTTGTCCCCACTCGTGGCTGCTTGCCACCGGGACAGGAATATCAGTCACAGGGAGAACCTGAGCCATGCTGGAAGCTGTAGAATGGCAACACGGAGTGGACAGACAGTGGGTACCAACCCCAGAGGGGCTCAGCAGGGACTAAGCCTCTGCTAGAGATGAAACTTGCGTCCCACTGCTGCTGTGATGCAAATATAATGGTTGCTAAAGCATCTTCTATCCTCCTTCCAAACCTGACTGACAGCATCAAATATGCCATAAACCACAGGCAGCACTTGTTATTTTCGAGTGGAAACTTGGGAGTTTCACAGGGCCACGTCTTGCAACTCTCTTCTAGAAAGGATGAAGCTGGGGGAAAAGTGCTGGGGAAAATGAAAAGAAAAATATAAACTAACAAAATCGATTTTACATTCCCAGCCATACTTATGTCGTGTTCACGCAGGTGGAGCACCGACCCAGTGCCTCTATGCATTGTCCTGAGCGACACCAGGGCTGCCTGGATGGAAAACTGCCTGGGTTTAAATGAGCTGCAACTTCTTCCCCCTGCTCCAGACAACGACCATGGACACTGCTGCAGGTCCAAAGGGATCTTTTCCCTGCTTACATTCACGAACAGAAAGCGGAGTGAAACAGCAGTCTCGTTCCAAGACTCAAGTTCGGCTGCTGTGGCATTCCTCTCCCATGCCTGAGCTCTCCGCACCCTCTTGTTCTTGACCCCAGACTGTTTCTCACGTCTGCAGGACGATGAATCTGCTCATCTTCCCTGCCACTTGTGCTGCTAATTAGGCTTCCTCAGGCTTTTCATTCTTCCCCTCCCCAGTTCAGATAAATTCAGGGGTAGCTAAGCCTGCTCGAAGAACTGCTAACTGGTTGTCAGGGCGGTTCCAGTGCTCCTGCTAAAGAGGTAGTAACAACAGCGACAGTATTTTGAAAGAACAGACTTCCCAGAGAGTCCAGCACCCTACTCACTGCACTGTAACGAGCCCTCATCAAATATTTCATAGAAAGAAGGAAAAATAACCATTTTCTCAACTTTTTTTTTGGGGTGGGAGGTGGGGAGAGACACGACACCAACCAAAGTAACTTAATTCTGCTGGACCTGGGATGGAACTAGCAGGGGGGAAGCCAAAAGGGATTTATTTTGATCCAAAAAAAAGGGGGTGTGTTTGTGTATGTGTGTGTGTGTGTGTATACTTAAAAGGTAACCACCTCCTAGCACTTCAGCAGGAGCTGGTAGTGATTGAAAGCTACACAAACAAGCAGGAGCCACCACATAACTTGCCTGAAAAAAGGTTCCACTGTTAGTGCTGAAAGAGAAGTGAGTTCAGGTGTGCCCTCTGCTAGGAGCGAGGAGGTGGCCTCTTACAAATATGACACCCCAGCCTCTTTGTGGCAAGAGATTCAAAAGAGAAAGAACGAGAGCTGAAGGTGCAGATGATCTGTAAAAGATCCAAATACTGATAAAAATGGGGGGGGGGGGGAAGGAGGAAGGGGAGTAGAAGGAAGGGAGGATAAAAATGTTAATCATTATTCCATCAGGCCATGAATTTTCATTTATTTTTACAGATGGTTGAAGGTATTTCTCAGCCTTTAAGTGACAGGAATCCAGGAGGCTCAGAGGCCTAGAGCAAGAATTGTAGTCATAGGCCCTTAGCCTTTATATAGTTGTATTAAGAGCGGTAACAGACGTAAATTAGCAAGCACTGACCCCCACGCTCCTAGCACTACATGCCTTGACCTCTGGGAAAAAAACCCCAAACACAAATCTGAAGAGTAGTACTGGTTTAGTATTTGATGTCCTATTTGGATGTGTGTGTGTGTGTGTGTGTGTGTGTGTGTGTGTGTGTGTAAGATTAAATGCTGATCTAGGAGGTGGATGTACTTGAGGCTCTTGTCCCTCCTTGCTGACGAGGATCTGCTTTCCTCTCCTGTCTCTAAATCAGCAGAGTCCGTCCGTTGTGGTGGCAAATGAGGGCGTTCCCAATAGAATGTCGAGAAGTTTTATGGCTGCTAACAAAATGCTTGACCTAAGGGAGGTCCCATCAAAGCCCCTAACGTCTGGTAGTGTCTGCCCATGCTGGCAGCCTTCAGGTTTTTGTTGCTGTCGTACGTCACACTTCGTGGGCAGGTAACGGCTGTCGAGAAATCAGGTGCCAAAAAAACCCCAAACCAAACGAAAGACAAAGCCCAAATCGAGCCACTCGACTTCTTGCAAACGTCAAAAGCCTTCCTGTGTGTTTAATTCACTCCTAAATCGAATTTAGAATTCAAAACGGTGGTAAATGTAAAGAGGCTTCACTGCAGTTACTCATCTGAAAAACTTTTCACGTGCTTCTTATCCCTTCACGTCTGGAAAGGGCACCAGGGGGTGATCACTCATGGCTAAAAACAAGGACATTTTGTTGTGGGGGGGTGGTTGTTGTTGTTTTAATGGGAGCAGTCCCTGCTATTGTTTAATTTCTCAGTTTGCTGGGTGTGGCAGGCAAAAAGTTGTGCTGGCTGTCGTGGGTTTAAAAAAAAAAAAGCCCAAAACATCCAAACAAAACCAAACTACGAGACCAAAGCTTACCAGGACTGCACATGGTAGTGTGTGCAGGGGGAGAGAGCGTTACGTAGTGAAGCAAGACAGGAAAATGAGGTGAAAAAGGCCCTTCCCAGCAAACCCCAGCAGTGTTTTGCCATCCCCACCTCCTCAGCACACCAGGTTCCTCTCCACAGCAATGCCACACAGAATTTAAACCAAGGTTTCAGGGGATTTTTTCCCCCCCCTGCTTTATTTTCGTGCCCTGACCTCTTTGTCCTGGGGGCGAAACCAGTGTTTGGGTTGGAGGTCGCTGGGTTAGGCTTGGTCTGCCTGGAACCACCACAGGGAAAGGGCAGGAGCTGGGGGCTGCAGTTCCCCTACCCGGGCACCTGTTTGGGTGCCTGGGCAGGGGAACCCCAACCCGACTCCCTGGCCTGCATTGCATCCCTTTAGGGTTGCGCGTGTGGGCAAAACCGACTCCATCGCTTCTCTCACCTGCCCTGCAGCCTTCGTTGCTCCCGCAGTGGCTCCAGGCCTCGATGGCTCAATCGTACCTGAGGGAACAAGGGGAGAAAGAGAAAGGGAGAAGAGGGTTAAATGGCTGCAGGAAGGGGGAAATTCTCTGCTCCTGCCTGACTCACCTGGCTGACAGGCATACACTCACCTCCATCACAAAAACACTCTACAGCTGGAGGGTCTTTAGCCCCCAGTCCTGGTGAGAGGAGGAGGAGAAGAAGAGGGGCAGGGAAGCCCCCACACCCCCCACACACCTCCCCAACTCCTGGGGATGGATGCTTGGCATAAATTCCACCCACCCTGACTTAATTTTCCATGCTGTGGATAAAAACCACGGAGGGGAAAGGCAGGGCTTGGAGAGGGGCTGCCCAGTGGAACTGCAGCGGAGCCCAGCTGGGGAAGCCCCTCACCTCCACCCCCTTCACCCTCAATTCCCATCCTGCCTGCTCCCATTCCTGAGTCCCATTGCATGGCAGCAACAGTTGGCTAGTGAGGGAAAGAGATGCAGAGCAGCCACCGTCGAGGCTCGGACTGTCTCTCGAGCTGCTTCCACAAACACCCCCTCCCCCCCCAAAAAAGGAAAAAAATCACTCCTGGTTTCAGTCCCCAGGAGGGATGGCGACAGGCAGGGAAGAGAGAAGATGCTTTTTTAGCCTGAGCTCTCTCTTACCACTTCTCTTTTCTGATTTTCTATTTCCCCCTCAAGTTCCCGTGCCTCTCCCTTTGTAATTCACTCCCATGAACAAACCCCCCACCAAGAGGTGTGCTGGAGATCAGAAAGGACAAACACGTCACCTGCTTGCCTCTTTTTTCTCTTTCTTTAAATAGAGGAGGATAAATAATTAGGAAAACACGAGTCTGCTTGAAAGATACTGTGACCCTTCCACCTGTGTTTGCATCAAGCCAGCTACGTGTCCTGAGTGTGAAGAAAAGGAGGGAGGGAAAGCACCGAGGTGCTTTTCCTTCACCTCTTTTCCTTGCTTAGCCCTTAGTCGGCCTTTTACTCTCTCCCAAAGTGCAGGCAGGTCTCCAAAATCTCTTTTATCTCTCGAGAAACACCAACTCTCAGCCTCGCCCGTGGTCCTCGCCTGATCTCTCTCCAATGCAGCCTTCCCTGAAATGCAAGATCAGCCCTTTCCCAGGCGGATCTTCCTCCCGGCCGCTACTGGGGGAGCAAAGGGGAGAGCCCTCCGAGTTTGGAGCACCTGAGACACCGGGTCGCCCCCCACCTCCTTTTTCTTTTACAACCGGACAAAGCATAGGCCCCTGTGCCGCGTCAAAGCGGCCACTCTGCTACCAACTTGCTGCTCAGATCTTGTCTCTCTCTTTCACACGAAGCTGATCTGCACGGACAGATCTGCTCTTTCACCGTCTCCTTCTTTTTTGGGGGGTGGCAAGCAAAGTGGGAGGGTTGCTCTTTGCTTGCTGTTTCTTGCCCGCGGGAATCCGGGCTGGGTAAACGACTGCAAAGAGGGGAAAACGCAGCTTTCCCCCAACTCTTGCCTGGGAAAGCTTCTCTCAGAGCTGTGTGCATGCTACAAGGCAGTGTTCAGAACCAGAGAGGCTGGTGCTGATGCTGCTCTGCTCGCTTGGCAATCACGCTCGTCCAAAATAAGCATCGCCTCGGCTGGGTTTTCCCCCTGGCTCCTGCCTTTTTTTTTTTTTTTTTTACCCTTTTCGGGGGCCCTGGCTTGTAGGGAAAAAGGGAGAGGAGGGTTCGCTGGACTGCAAGTTGCTTAAAATCAGGTTGGAAGAGGGCAGGGGGGAGAGGGAGGCGCCTTTGGCAAGCGCTTCCGTGGTGCATCTCCTGCGATCTGGGGTCTCCCCCAAACCGCGGCGGAGACGGGCGCCTCCCCCTCCTCCTCCCTCCCTATTATTTATGGGGTGATCCCAGTAAATCCCACCCTCCCCACCTCGAAAGAAGCCGAGGCTTCCCATTATGGAGCGTTTAATGAATCGCTCCGAAGCTGTTTGTGAATTAATCTCGATCAACCAGGACACCCTTTTTTTTTTTTTTCCCCTCGTTTCTTCCTTTTAAACACGGTTATGCCCTGGAGGGAGGGGGTGGGGGGAGGAAGGGGAGGAGGGGTGGGGGAGAAAGGTGCTGGTAGGAGAACTTTTTCGGAAGTTTTATTCTATTTTTATTTTTCCATTACCGAAAGGAATTTAAAAAAAAAAAAAAAAAAAAAAAAAGAGAGAGAGAGAAAGGAAGAAAAAAATCCCCGGGTAGAGTTCAGGCAAATGAAGGTGCGATTTGCTCCGTTAGGCAAAAGTCCATTTTAAAAAAAGTTAATGTAGGAGACTATTGGAACGTTTGGAGGGGTGGGGGGACGCACACACCAAGCAGAGTGGGAAGGTGATTAAGGGGCGGGGGTGGTGGCGGTGTTGTGGATGGAGGGGTGGGAGAGAAAGGGTGTTTATTTCTCTCACTACATACATATCTAGAGAGACACATATATACACTCACAGCATGGGGAGTCTGGGGAATGGGGGGCGGGGGCGGAGGTGGGGGGTGGGAAGGGAAAGGTGCCAGGAATTAATAATAGAAGCCCAGAGTCTAGATAGATTAAAGTCCGAGGCTCGGCGATCGCAGCTGCTGCTCCTTCGGCGAATGCGCCCTCCGCGAATGCTTTTTGGGGTAAGGGCTTCCCGGGTAGGTAGTTATGTACAGCAAGCCCAGACCGCAAAAAGATTCGCGAAGGACAAAGTCTCCCGCGGCTTCCTCACATCACATCCAGCCGGCTGCCACCACAACATCCACAAAAACCCACGGCCCGGCGGCTCCGCCATCCCCTCCGCCACGCCGGCTTGTGTGTCCGTCCGTCCGTCCCCCCCAATCATCATCATCGAGTCCCGCTCCCAAAAGCCAGCACCCCGCCTGGGCGAGGCGGCGGCGGAGGGAGGAGGAGGAAGGAAGGGAGGGGAAGGAGGAGGGGGGGGTCTCCATCACCTCCTCCCCCCCCCCCCTTCCTCATCATCTCCCTCCCTCCCCGGCGGGTCCGGGGCCGCGGGAGCGTGGCGGAGCGCGGCGTGTCCGCGGCCCCGCTCTGCGCGGAGGCTCCGGCGCTGGGCACGGGCGCTGCGTAAAGAGAAAACTCTCCCCCCTGAGCGCTAAATAAATAGAGAGCAGGCAGGCAGCTCATTGGTGAGGGCTAAAATCGTCACCCACCAATCAGGAGGCTTCTCACATTGCCTAGTTCGCCTTTTTTTTTTTTTTTTTTTTTTTTTTTCCCTTTTTTTTTTTTTTTCCCCCGAAAGGAGGAGAGAGGAGAGAGGAGAGAGACGGGAGAGATGAGGAGAAGACAGGAAAACAGGAGGAAAGGAAAAGCAGGAAAGGAGAAAGGGAGAAAAAAAAAGGCGGAAAAAGAGGGGGGGGAAAAAAGCAAACAAACAAAAAACGAGGGAGGGGGAGAAGGGAAAAAAAAGACTCTGCTCTCTAACGAGCCACCAAACCCGCGACAAGAGCACGTCCGAGAGGGCAGCACACCTCTGCTGGCCCCTAGCATCTCACCGCCACTTGCACGAAGAAGGACCTGCCCCTAAGTCCTGCTGCCGAGGGGGGAACACCGTCGCGGAGCCGCTGCTCTGCCTCCCCGCCTCTCCACAACGTGGGGGTGGCCCCGGGCCAGCCGCCGCCGCCCGGCGGGCAGCTGGGGATACGGACCGGGGACACGGCGCTGCCTCACAACCTGTTCCCCCGCCTCCCCAGGCGGCCAGCCCCGAAGGGTGACCGTTCCGGGGTGAAGGTAGGGGGCAATACGCGGGACACCCCCTCCCAATCAGTCCCTGCCACACCGCCCCGGGCGCGGAGCCACTCGGCCACCACCTCCCGCTTGCTAAAAGTTTACAGGACATGCCACTGAACTCCAAGAGCTCTTCTCCTGAAAGCCCACGGGGAACCAGCAGCCCCACCAGGGGCAAAGCAAACACAGCTCCAACCTTCCGCGGCCACCTCCACGGCGCGTCCCTACTCTCCCCGCACGCCTCGGGGCAGAGACCCTCGTGTAGGTGGTGGTGGGGATGGGACACACCGCGGGGGTGTGTGTGTGTGTACTCCCACCTCGGCCCAAACTCCACAACTTCTTCCAAGCCTCTTTGCCCCGCAGCGGACAAGACACACGCGAGACACGCCGCATCGTTCCGCGGACACCCCCTTTCCCTCAAAGCCCGCAACCACCGCGGTTCCCTCCCCCGGTATCTCCCCGGTGGGAGCGGGGAGAAGTTAGTAAGACCCTCAACACTTACCTGGAGGAGGGGGCGTCCCTGGCAGCTCCGGGGAGGTCCCGCGCGGGGTACAAACATCACCAACAGTGTTTTTTGGTGTGTGTCTGGGGTTGGTTGGTGGGGGTTTTTGGTTTGGTTTTGTTTGGTTTTGTTTTTTAAGAGAAAGCCCCCAAAAGCGAAGCGTCCCGTTCTCCAGGTATGTATATAAGTTACTGTACTGTGTGGGAGGGTCACGATCTCGCTAGGTGCAGAAGATTCCCCAGGATTAACCCCTCCTTCTCCCTTTCCCCTCCTGCAACTTGTTGAGGATTTTATGCACACACAACGCGCGCACACAGGGAGAGGCAGGCACACTACACGCAGGCAGACGGACGGACAGATGGACGGACGGACAGAGGGACGGGAGAGCCGAGCTCCGCCGAGTCCGGCTGCCCCCTCGACGCCGATGCGATTGGATGGCTTTTTTTTTTTTTTCCAGGGGAGAGAAGGGGACGTCTCAAGTCGAAGTCACGATTTCTCCTCAGTTTGGAACCATCTGTGACTGGAGCCATGACGCAGCCAGCGCACATTACTCACTTTTACAGTCACGACTTGGAAATCCGTGCGGTTTCCACCCCAAAATTACACCGCCACCATTGAATTATTTAATAGGATCCAGTTCAGGGTAATCTTTATGCATTGTGCCAGGAGAGGCAACGAGCTCGGAGGGGAGGAGGAGGAGGAGGAGGGCTGGCTAGGCGGGGGGGGTGTGTGTGTGGAGGGGAGGAAGGAGGGCATTTCTTCTTTCTAATGACTGTTTTAGAGGGAGATATTAAGAGTTTGTGATGATTGGCTCCACGTGCTGGTTGGGGGGGGGCGATATATCTTTTTTTTTTTTTTTTTTTGTAAACCCACAAACAACCCGACCCCAACCAACAAAACTAGACGTTGGGGGCTGCTGGCAAATACGACCACCACGCAAGCTCGGGGAAAGGACTGTGTAGACACTGAGGGCAGCCGTGGTGGGTGGAGGACCGTGCCGTGAATTCAAGCGATGCTGCTGCTGCTGCTGGTGTATGTGTGTCTGTGATTAATTGCACGAAATGCTGTCTTTTGTCTGCCGAGATGAGAGCACACACCACCACCGCCACCCCACCCCCCCCGGTTAGAATCGGGGGTTTTGGCCGGGAGGTTGCTCTCCCTCACACCCCCCACCCCACCTCGGTGTTCTCCTGGTGCTCATGGCCGCATCATGCCATTGTCTGCAGGATCCGCAATTGTTTGCTGGGCTTTGTGTGGTAGGTGCACCATTTTCTAAAGCTTGCTTTTGCGGGTGAGGCTCCGGGCTCAACGTGCTCGGGGCTCGGGGTTTTGGGGGCTGGGGTGGTGCTGCTGTGTGTTGAGTGGGGCGGGGGGAAAGCTGCTGCCTCGGCTATTGTTTGCATGGTGGCTTGGCCAGCCTCTCGAAGGTTTGAGGCTGCGGCTGAGCCCCCTGCACGGAGGGCCAGCGTGGTGTGGGAGAACGGGGTGGTGCATGGCGAGCGTGGTGGTGAGTGCCGGCTGGGGTTTCCGTGCCTCTCTCTTAATGCAATCTGATGACATGTCTTTGCTAGTCGGAATGCCCATCAAACCTGCACGCTCATTTCTTAGCCAGAACTTCCCCCCCTACCCCCTACCCCGGCTCCCAGAAGCGGCTGAGGGCACGACGGGGCTGTGGTTTTTTTGGGTTTTTTGGGTTTTTTTTTTGGGTGGGGGTGGGTGTTGTTTTTTGTGGTTCCCCCTCCCCAGCACAGAGGTAACCCCACATTCCCCTACTCTGTACACACCACAACAATCCCCCGCTCCTTTGCCTCTAATTCAGTCATTCCACCAACTCAGCTGCTGAGGATATGACTAAGGACGCGAAGGACGGGCAATAATAAAAACAGCCACACACACACGCAGACACACACGATCTGCAGAAGGTGCGAGGGGAGAAACGAGGTGGGAGGAGAAGGGGTGAGTCCAAATAAAGCAACCTATAGCCTCTTATTTTGCTGAGCACCATCATCAGGTACAGGCTCTTTCAAACGCACGGGCGGGAAGGGGAAAGGACGGGAAGGGAAAAGGAAAGAGAGGGGACGGAAAAGGAGGGAAAGGGAAAGGGGGAAAGAGAGGAAGGGGAAGAGACGGGAATGAAGGGGGAAGGGAAGGGCGGGTAGCGGGGAAACCTCCGCGGCGGAGCAGCGCTCTCGGGCGGGTGGGTGGGTGGGCGGCGGGTTCAGAACCGGGACGCGGACAGCTCCCGGCCCTCACTGCTCTCTCCACGGGTCCCGGCGGCGGTGTCGGCGGCAGCAGCAGGTTCAGCGCCGGGGTGCGGACAGCTCCCGCCGCCGCTGCCGCCGCTCTCCTTCGGCCCCTGCCATGCCGCGCCCCCCGAAAATAGGGGAGGGGGTGGGAAAGGAGAGGGGCTCAACAGCGCCGACTGAGAGACAGCCAGAGTTGCAGCTCGCTATCGATTTACCGAGAGGGTGATTCCCCTTCCTGCAAGAATTCCCTGTCTCCGGGCATGCACCAAATTCCTGACGGAGACGAGCTTCCCCTCACCTCCCCTCCTACCTCCCCTCCTCTGCCCCACCACTTCCCCCACCTCTTCGGCGCCGGGTGAAAAGTAGAAAGGAAAGGGAAGAAAAAGAGAAGGAAAAAAAAAACCACCAACCCCAGAATCCAGGCATGCCGAAAAGGAAAACAAAACTCACAGGCATTCTGCACCATGCACAGGAAAGATCACTACTTACCCAAATGGGAACTCCTTGCTTAGGGGAGGAATGGGGGTGGGGGCTGTGAGGAAAGCAGAGGGGGTGTGTGTTAAGGGGGAAGTTGGAGGGGGAATCCAACAATTAATTTCCAGACAGGAGTTGGGGGGGGAAATATACTGCGGTGATGTCCAGGTTTTCTTCCACCCGCGCCCGCTCTTTATACAAGTGCAACCCTCTGTCTATTTCTGGAACGCCATCAAAACCCTGCTGCTATTTTTAGCAGGTACTGGGCAAAAAGGGGGAGAAAAAAAAATCGCCACACACAAAAGGCATTTTTTGCTGGAACGCTGCATCCAAACCACTCAATGTGCATTAAGTCTGACTCCCCCCACCCTCCTAAACCAGGCAACACCCCCCACACCCCTCCAAAAAAGCCCCAACACACCAAAACCCAAACCAAACAACAAACTCCTACCCCAGCTTCTTTCTGCACCACTGTTGCTTTAGGTGCATCGTTGCAGAGCACGCCAAAAAAACACCCAAACCAACAAGACACTAACGACACCAGACGACCCAAACTGACTGCCTTCCATGCTGTCCTGCTGCACAGACCCCTCAATCCACACTTGTGGTGGGCTTGTCTCTGTTGCTGCCCTGTGTCTGTTTTCTTGCAGTGTCTTTATGAAGTGGGCTGGGGGGAGGGAGGGGGGGGAGGGGGTGAGGAAGAGAGGGAAAAAACCCAACCAAACAAAAAATCCCCAACAAACCACAACAAAAACCAGTGCACAAACACCACCATGCAATAGTTTGCCTTCGAAGTGTGGGTTTCCAGGCAAGGAAACCAAGAGGTGGTTTCATAGAGTGAATTCCACCCATCATGAAGCCGGGTTGGTTGTTTTTCTTCTTTAAATTCTCTCCTCCCCGCCCTGTGCCTTTCCTTCCTCTTCCCCCCCCCCCCCCCCCCCCCCCGCCCCCTCCCCCATCTTAAAAAAATATATAAAATCCTTTGTTTGGAGAATAAAGGATCTATAAATATATATAAGAAGAAAAAAAAAAAGTGTGTGTGTGTTTGCGTTCTAGTAATTCACTCTGGGGGGGTGGGGGGGACTTGAGGAAAAAATAGAATCATTAGGGCTTGCAGGCTGCAAGGAGCCAGCCTGAGACTCCTCTGCGAGGCTGCGTCAGTTATCAGCTATTGACGTCACGTTCAGATTCTCCTCTTCAGAGGCTTCTAGTTCATCATAAAAGATGTCTGTGCTTGGGAGCTTTGTGCTTGCAGCGAAGCACTTTGGTTCGAGGAAAAGAGTTAATTAGCCAGCCCCACAGTTCTGGCTTCTGCAGCCCTCCCGACAGTTGCACTGAGAGCCCGCTTTGCATGGGAAAAAAACAACCCCCCAACCCTCTCCACTTCCTCACAACCCTTCTCCTCTTCCTCACAACCCCTCTCCTGGGTGCAGGGAGATATTCCTTTAACACCTTCCCCCCTTCCCCATAGCCCATGCAGAAGCAGAGGCAGGGAGCTGCATAGATAACCCATACAAGAGCATCTTTCCCCCTGCCTCCCCACCCCATCCCTTTCTTGGGGCTAACAATTTGGATTAAAAAAAACACCCAAAACCACCCAAAACCAAACCAAACCTCAGGATTGGGGATATTTGTAAAGCAAAGAACGGGGTGGGGGTGGGGGGGGGGAAGAGCTGGATATATTTTAACATCCTTTCTTTTTTAGCATCCCTTCTTTTACAGCATCCTTTCCTTTTCTGCACCCTTTCCTTCTCAGCATCCTTTCATTCTTTTCTCCCCACGACCATGTGTGTCTCCCCTGCCCCCCGCCCCAGTATGACCACAGACAGCAGCATCTAGTCCCACCTTCCACTTGTATTTGGCTACTGTAGCACAAGACAGATATTGATAAACCCAGGATTAATTCTGTATATTTGTCAGGCAAACAGCTCCGTCTCCTAGAATGACGCAAATAACAGATTCTATGGCTCTGGCTTTCTATATTCTGCACCCACGCACTCTGCTTGGTCTCCCACGGAATCAGCTACAGAGAGCAATGATCAGATTAGATCCAGATTAGAGAGAGGGAGAGAGAGGGGTGGGGGGGTGGGGAAAGGCAGAGAATAACAAATGGAATTGCAATTAACAATTAGAATGCTGCTACAGCCTGGATGCAAAGGGCTAAACCTGAGCTGGCAGAGTTGGCACCTGCAATCACAGATTCCCTGCCCTCCCCCAACTAAGCCCCTTGCCCCAAACCTGGGCAGCTACAAGCAGCATGCAACAGAGAATTGCCTTGCTGGGGGATGGGGGTGTTCATCTGGCCAGGAGAGGGATTTCCTTTAGGCACCTCACCTTTCCCAGCTCCCATTAAGTAAAATATACATCTGTGAAACCACCTGGCTTGCCACTGAGTGTAGGAAGAGGGGGACAGTTAACCCCTGGCTTGCCACTGAGTGTGGGAAGAGGGGGGACAGTTAACCCATGCAGCCAGGGAAGTGTGTGTGGGGATGCCCTTCCGCATCAGGAGCCCTTCCACACTCCCAGAGGACCTTGAAGAGCAGGTTGCCTCTCCCCCTCTCCCCCAAAGCAAAGGGACACAGCTCTTTCTTAAAATGCCTGAACCAGAGGCAAACGCAAAGGGCTGTTGTTATTTTTAAACGCATCTCTCCCCTTTGGAAAATGGCACTAAAAGCATGAAACAACCTCCCCTGGGCTCAGACGTGGAGGGGAAGCCAGCTGAGGTTGGTGGGACCACCTCACCCCCAGGTGAGAATGGAGAACACCCCCACCCCTTGTGCTCTGCCCATCACCACCACCCTGCTTCACGCCTTGCACGGAGAGGGAGAAGAGCCAGGTGCCAGGGCAGTCACGACACTGGCGCCTTATTTACCATCTCATCCGTACCCAGACATCCCTTATTTATTAACTCCCTTAATTATTACCAACTTCTTTTGCAGACAACGAATTCCCTAATGTTAATAAACTGCAATCAATGAGGTAAGGTTGTTTCGCCTCCCTTTTCCCTCTCTCTCTCTCTCTCTCAGTTGGAGCCAGACAATGCCGCTGCCAATGGCTGTGACATCTCCTGGGGATGGGGGCATCACACACACCTCCGTGAGATCACGTTTTAGGCACTGCCAAGGCCAGGGAGAGAGATGAGGCATTGCAAATGGCTCCACACACACACTTCCTAGCAGAAATGAGCAGACCCATTGTTGTTTTCACGTGTCCATGCGTGCCGGTCATTGAACCACCTTCCCAGCACTGGGAGAGATCCTGCTGCTCAGGTCTGGAAGATAAACCCAGCTTAAACCCTGATTCCACCACAGACACCTGGAAAGATGGCCTTCACTGCAGTGACAGCCCAGCAGGACACTTAGAAACACCACAATAGGAAAAGGCCCTATCCCAAGGACAGATTTTGTCAGGACCCCAGAAAAAGAGCTGGACACAAGACATACTTCCTTCGAGGAGCTGCAGTGAAGATCATCCTGGATGAATAAAAAATGGTAGGCCATACAGAAGCTTAAGGCTGGAGGTGTGCACACCTAAGCTATCTTCTGCTACTCAGACCCAAAAGCCTTCAGACTTTACTCTGGTGGACAGCAAGTTCACCATAAGTCAGCAATGTCCTCTTGTGGCCAAGAAGGTATCCTGGGGTGTATGAAGAAGAGAGGATCTCCTCCACCTCTGCTCTGCCCTACCAAAGTCACATCTGGAATTCTGAGTCCAGATCTGGACACCCCAGTTCAAGAGAGACAGGGACCTACTGGAGAGAGTTCGGTGGAGGCTATGAAGATGCTGAGGACATTGAAGCATCTCTGTGAGGAGCAAAGGCTGAGAGCCTGGAGAAGAGCAGCCCCAGAGGGGATCCGAGCAATGCTCAGCACAAGCTAAAAGACCTGTAGGGGGGCAAGAGGCTGGGGTCAGACTCTGGTTAGTGGTGCCCAGAGACAGGACAAGGGGCAATGAGCACAATTGGAACCCAGGAGGTCCCACCTGAACGTGAGGAGAAACTTAGTTGATGTGAGATTGCTGAGCCCTGGAGCAGGCTGCCCTGAGAGGTTGTGGAGTCTCCTTCTCTAGAGATTCCAACCGCCCCTGGCCATTGTGATCCTGGGCAAGCTGCTGTGGGTGCCCCTGCTTCAGTAGGGTGGACTGGATGATCTCCAGAGGTCCCTTCTGACCCTTACCAGTCTGATTCTGTGAACCCCCAGCCTGCTGCAGAAGGAGGGATGGCCACCCTCTCTCTTTCCCCTTGCACATACATCAGGAGCTTGGTGTGTCTCTGCAGCACATTGTGCACGAGGACAGAGAAAAGCTATTAGCTTTTCTGTCTTGCAAAGGAAAGGTATCTGCAAGCTTGTGTGCAAAGAAGGATCTCAGCGACAGGTCAGGGGTGAGCACACTGGCAAGCTTTGCAGCTGCTGGACCTCAGCCTCTCCCCAGCCAGGAAGATGCCTGGAATTCCCTCCCTGTTTCCCAGCCTGAGCGTTTCCTTGCAGTCACGTGCCTGGTATTTTTGTTGTTGTTTTGTTTTGTTTCCCCCCTGAACTCTCATCTGAGATTTCTGCCTACCAAAGGGTAGGTAGAAGTCTTCTTTCTGCCAAAGGGTTTGACATCGTCTCCTGGAAGCCACAGGGCCATCTGTAGAACTTGGCAGTGCTGAGTGCACAAACTGGAACCCAGGATGTTCCATATGAACGGGAGAAAAAACTGGTTGGGTGAAAAGATGATGAAGGGCTTGGAGCATCTCTGTGAAGAGGAAAGTCCGAGAGACTTGGGGCTGTTGAGCCTGGTGAAGAGCATCCTGAGAAGGAATATTCTCAATGCTCAGCAAGAGCTAAAGGGGAGGGGGGGGGGCAAAGAAAAAACTGTTTGGGCTCAATGACTTTGAAGGTCCTTAATGATTCTGTTTTTTTGCCTGAATTTCACAAAGGCAGCCTGCCTCCTCCTCTGCACCTCCACCCAAATGTGTCATCTCCATCTCAGCAGAACCATCTCCTGTCTTTCTTGTCT
Organism: Picus viridis; assembly: GCA_033816785.1. NCBI lineage: Eukaryota > Metazoa > Chordata > Aves > Piciformes > Picidae > Picus > Picus viridis. Next base: position 49,364,883 of record CM066585.1, read on the forward strand.
GCTGCTAAAGGCTTGGTCACAGCAAAGTCCAGTACCCAGGGAATCTCTGGCTAACAAAAATAACCCCAAACCCCTAAGAAATGGAAACCATCCAAACTGGCAGGCGGTCGGGTGCCCAACAGTATCTCCCCCTTCTCCTGATCATTAGAGGTGCTAAAAGGAACATTTGTCTTCTATCTTGATATTTTAATTATCAGCAATCTCCCTGTTTCCAAACAACTAAGCCTCCCTACAAACAAGGTCTTCGTGAAAGTGAAGCATCCTACATCTTTGCCTGCATTGAAAAGTTATGCCAGTGATAGTGGAGCCTCCACCAGCCAGACTCTAGGGGACTCTAGAGCTCACGTAGAGCTGCTGGAGATGATAAAGGAGAGCTCAGTCTCTGGCAGCACATTGGGCTGCCTTCCCCCTTGGAAACTTCCCTTCCAAACTCTCTGCCCTGATGGATCAACAGCACACACTGGAATCATATTCACAGAATGGGTTGGGTGGGAAACAACCTTTAAATGTCATCCAGTCCAACCCTGCTGCAGTCAGCAGAGACATCTTCAACTAGAGCAGGTTGTTCACAGCCCCAAACTACCTGACCAGGGATGGAACCTCTCTGGGCAACATGGGGTAGGGTCTCACCACCCTCACAGTGAAGAACAATTTCTTACTTCTTTCCAGTCTGAATCTCTCTCTTTCAGTTGAAGCCATCACCCCTTGTCCTGCCATGTCAGGCCCTGCTCAAAAGTCTGTCCCCAGCTTTCTGATAAGCCCTTTAAGCACTGCAAGGCCACCAGAAGGTCTTCCTGGAGCCTTCTCTTCTCCAGGCTGAACAACCCCAACTCTCTCAGCCTGGCCTCACAGCAGAAGGCTTCCAAGCCCTCACAGCATTTTTGGTACATCCTACTATCATTGTTAGCAGTACAATGTCAGCCTGCACAAAACTGCTGCTCAAAACAACTACGATCCATCACAAAGGATTTCAGTTTGCAAATCAAGTTATTTAAGGTTATTTGTTCCTCATTTGGAGTTTTGATCCAGCAAGATCGAGGCTCCACCTCTTTCCTTTTGTTCAGGAAGATGGCTCTCACAGGATCACAGGATTTTAAGGTTGGAAGGTACCTCTGGAAGTCATTGAGTCCAACCCCTGCCAGAGCAGGACCGTAAGAATCCAGCACAGGTCACACAGGAACACATCCAGATGGGTCTTGAAAGGCTCCAGAGAAGGAGACTCCACAACCTCTCTGGGCAGCCTGCTCCAGGGCTCTGTGACCCTCACAGTGAAGAAGTTCCTCCTCATGCTGAGGTGGAACCTCCTGTGCTGGAGTTTATATCCATTGTCCCTTTCACTTTCTCTCTTCAAGACAAAGATCAGCCAGATCAGCATGGCAAAACAAGAGGGAAAGAGCCCAGTAGCATTTTGCTGTGGTTTGAGTGTTACCTCCTCAGAACCTTGGAGCTCTTCTGACCTGTGAGCCAGAGGCTGATTCATGACTGTGATCGCCGCAACAAATCCTCCTAACCCAGCCTTATTCCCACAACCAGCCTTGGCCTAGTTCACGCTTCAACCCTAACAATTCTATGATTCTATGATTCTAAGCAGGCATGATGCCTGCTATATTCCAAACAGAAGGAGAGCAGAAGAAGACCAGAAACAGAGTCAGGTGCCGCCAAGATATACCAGGAGCTCACAAAACCCCTCAGTGTTTTGAATAGAATTCACCATGTGCCAGGGCAATCAATAACCTCTGCTAGTTAACTCTTGTCAGAGGCAAAGAGCAATCACAAGGAAGCACTCAAACATCTACTGGCTATTGGAGGTGGCAAAGTATAAGCTAGAAAGGACCTGAAGAAGATTAACTGTCAGTTAAATCAGGGCATTAGGACCTAGATATTCCTCTTCTAATCATAAATAATGCTGGAATTCCTCATGGGAAAATTGTTGTTGTTTTCTTCCTTGGATATCTTTAAGGTTCTCCTCACATTTCAGGAGAAGCACCCATGGCTGTATGCTTGCCTTAGACACCCATGCAATGAAGATAAGACCTACTTACCTAATCAGGATGCTCTTGAAGGTATCCACAGCATTGAGATAATCAATAAAAGTCATCAGAGGACAGCAGTAGAAATCATCAGAGAGACCAGAGCATGCAATGAAGCACAAGGAGGAGAAGAGTGCTTCTCCTCCACCATAAGAATGAGAAGCTGTGCAGTTAGGTTAGTAAAGAAAGTCTCACCTGGGCCAGAAGATCAAGAACTTATTAAGACTTGTAACTTCATGTGTGGGACTATTGGAGAGTCTTGATGGCATAGCCCAGGACACCAGCAAAACCAGACAACTCACATGCTAAGGTCATCTCACACCGACTGTTGTGAAACCCTTGGAGCAGTTTGGGGTTGAAATGTCAGCTTAGCTGGTGGCTTTAGCATGAGAGAGAAATATCATGGCAATAACACAAGGAAAAGGAGAGAAACTTGGGTCTTCCTCCAACAGCTGCCAAGTCAGACCCTCGAGACACACTTCTGTGCAACAGGGATGAAAGGGAAAATCATTAACACAGCAAAGCTGGTGGAGAAGAGGACTATGGCCTCAATGTGGAGGATAAGGTCAAAAGGATAAAAAAGAAATCACACAAGTTGAACCTAGGGGAGAAGGAAAGTGAACAGGCATCACACTTCAGATAGAGGGGAGCACAACCTTTGAGGAGCTCTGCTACGAATCTCTCTGCCAAGAGATCCTTTCCATCAACCTTCACACCACTCTTCATCAGTAAGACCCAGGGTCTTTAACATGCAGACAGCTGGTAGCCACCTTAAAGGAAGAGTTAGGAACAAGAACCAAAAGGACAAGGCAACACTTCGAGGTGCATTATACATGGTGGGAGGGGGAAAAACCAAACCAAGAGAAGGCAGTGATGAAGAAATCCGGGTCAATCTTTACCTCAAGCTGGCCAGTGGGGTGATGTTAATTGAGGAAGAACTTATTAACTGAGAGAATAGAACACAAAGCCAAAGGATCCATTCAAAAGGGGAACAACAACAACAACTACAAAATGAACCAAGTTCTCTCAAGGGAAAAGACAGTGGGGTGAAAAAAAAAAAATACATTTGTTGAGCTGAGGTGAAAGACAAGGTGAGATGCCTAGGGTTATGAGCACATGGTCTTGCGAGCTCTTACCCTCACCTACAATGCTCCTGTGACTCTGCTCCTCCCTAATTGGCTGCCTTCCTTATAATGGACAAGAGGTAGTGGGCATGAGCTTGACCACAGGAAGTTCCACCTAAATGTCAGAAGAAACTTCTTTACTTTGAGGGTGGCAGAGCACCAGAAGATGCTGCCCAGCAAGGTGGTGGAGTCTCCATCTCTGGGAGCATTCAAAACCCACCTGGATGTGTTCCTATGTGGATCTGCTTTAGGTGATTCTGCTCTAGCAGGAGAGTGGGGTTCGACAGTCTACAGAGATCCCTTCCAGCCCCTACCATCCTGTGGTTCTGTCAACACAGTTCTGGCTACCAAAAACAACAACATAAAAACAATCAGTGCTCAGCCCAATGGATGGTCAAACCAGGGTGGGAGAGGGATTTTTATTAGCCACTTCTCCACTTACCTTTAGAAGGTAAGGAAAAACCCCTCAGATTCATACTGTACCTAGCCAGCTAGAGCCCAAATTGCCAGCAAGCCTCATTAAACTGGGCAGAAACATCTGGCAAAGCAGGGCAGAAAATATCTGGCACAGTGAGGCCAAAAAAAACCCCTCTGGCACAGTGGTTTCCAGTAGCAGGGAGAATTAAAACACGGCTTGAGCACAAAGTCTAGACTTCTTGCCTGAGCATCTCCTTTCATCACCAGCTTGCATGCACTAACAGCAAGTTCAGCCCTAGAAATGGCACTGAAATCGCTGCTGCTTCTGCTTACATCTGAGCTGTTTCTGTCTGGGTCTCAGCTGTTTCTGTCTGGGTCTGAGCTGTTTCTGCTTGGGCTGTCTTTTCTTGGACCTGAGGTGTCTTTGGTAATTCATGGCACTGGGCATGGGAGTGGAAACATCTACAGGGTGGACATCTACAAGGTGCTCTCTACAACTACCTGAAAGGAGGCTGTAGACAGGTTGGGGCTGGTCTCTTCACCCAGGAACCCAGCACCCGAACAAGAGGACACAGTCCCAATCTGTGCCAGGGGAGGTTTTGGCTGCTGGTGAAGAGAAAGTTCTTCCCAGAAAGAGTAATTTGCCATTGGGATGTGCTGCCCAGGGAGGTGGTGGAGTCACCATCCCTGGAGGTGTTCAAGAGGGGATTGGATGTGGCACTTGGAGCCATGGTTTAGTTGTCAGGAGGTGTTGGGTGATGGGTTGGACTTGATGATCTCTGAGGTCTTTTCCAACCTGGTCGATTCTGCGATGATACTCTTCAGCTCCCCTAAGGACATCTGTGACAGCAACTGGACAACACACCAAGAAGACAAGATAGGCCATGAAATGAACAGGAGGAAGGACACACTTCAATACTGGAAGAGTATGAGCCCTTCAAGATGGTCTTCAGGCACAACACTGCGTTGCAGCCACCTGATGACACCACTACCATCAGCCAAGTGGGTGAAGAGGAACCTCTGTGGTTTCCTCCATTTGTTCTCCTCACCAGTGAGCCCAAAGGGTGGGTAGAAACTGAATCTCTTCTCCTTGCTGTGGTGGCTGCATTGACATTCTCTTAAGGTCAGGAGATGTGTGTTTGTACTTACCCAGCTCATGATGTGAACTAGATGGGGGAAGAAAGCATCACACACAGCTTACAGAGTATTAGCAAAGTATCTGGAGAGCGTGGAATCATGGAATTGATTTAATTGGGAAAGACCTCTAAAGTCACGGAATCCAACAGCCAACCTAACACTGCCATGGGCATCAAACCATGTCCCCAAGTGCCATGGTTCCTCAAACACCTCCAATGTTGGTGACTCCACCACCTCCCTGGGCAGCCTGTTCCAATCCCTGACCACACTTGCAGAAAAGAATATTTTGTTCTAATCTCCAACCTAAACCTCCCCTGGCAGAATTCCAGGCACTTCCTGTTGTTCTGTCACCTGGTACCAGGGAGAAGAGACCTACCCCCACCTCACTGCCACCTCCTTTCAGAGAGTTGTAGAGAGCAATGAGGTCTCCTCTCAGCCTTCTTTTCTCCAGGCTGAACACCCCCAGCTCCCTCAGCTGCTCCTCACCAGCCCTGTTCTCCAGACCCCTCCCCAGCTTCATTGCCTTTCTCTGGAGCTGCTCCAGCACCTCAATGTCCTTCTTGGAGTGAGGGACCCAAAACTGAACTCAGTACTCGAGGCGCAGCCTCACCAGTGCCCATTACCTGAGCATGATCACTTTCCTGCTCTCGCTGGTCACACTATTGCTGATCCAGGCCACAGACAAGCAGCAGAGATGTGCAGGCTATGACCAGGTTGCTCTGAATGCCTGCTGCAGAGCCTGCTGATCACAGAACCACAGAATGTTAGGCGCTGGAAGGGACCTCAAAAGATCATCTGGTCCCAACCACCCTGCCAGAGCAGGACCATGTCTCTGATGAGACACAGACTTCTGCACACTTTGGTGCTGCTTTTGCAGTAAGCACAATTATTCCAGGGCTACATGGGCAGAGACTCCAAGTCTGAGTCCCATTCCATGCCATGATGTGCTGAGGGGTTCAGGGTTTGCACATAAAAGCCACCCTGGTGTGTTTGCTGAAGGCTGATGAGCTCTGAAAATTCATCATTCTTTTTGACTTTACTAAGGGTAGAGTACTGCCCCTGGGGAGGAACACCACCATGCACCAGGACAGGTGAGGAGCTGACCTCCTGGAAAGCAGCTCCATGGAGAAGGAGCTTGAAGTCCCGGTGGACAGTAAGTTATCCGTGGGACAGCAATGTGCCCTTGTTGCCAATACGGGCAATGGTCTCCTGGGGTGCATTAAGAAGAGTGGCCAGCAGGTCAAGGAGGTTCTCCTCCCCCTCTACTCTGCCCTGGTGAGACCACATCTGTCTGGGCTCCCCAGGTCAAGAGGGACAGGAATTTACTAGAGAGTGTCCAATGGAGGCTGTGAGGATGATGAAGAAACTGGAACATCTGTCTAATGAGGAAAGTCTGAGCTTGAATGACTTCAGGGATGAGGCCTCAACGACCAGCCCAGTCCTCGGCTTCAGCAGTCAAAGAGAAGCCAAAGGCTGCATTTGAACAGCGGAAGAAGCTTCTGCACAACACAAATTTGCAAGAGTGCATCACAGCAAGGTGAGAGGACCTCGGAATCTTATTGGTGATCCTGATGCCTTGAGGGGAAAACCATGGAGCATCCAAAATCCTCTGTGGTGTACATGGATGAGTGGAACCACTTGCCTTGGCTTGATACAGGCTATAAAACAATCACAGAATCACAGAACTGGTTTGGTTGGAAAAGACCTCTAAGATCATTGAGTCCATTGCATGGAATCACAGCATACCAGGTTGTAAGGGACCTTGAGGATCATCTGCTCCAGCCTTTCTAGGTAACAGTAGTGTTCAAATGAGATGGCCCAGCTCCCTGAAGCGAGAAAGGAAGGGTGCACTAATCTAGCAGTGCGACTGCACATGGGTGGCAATGAAGTCCGAAGTGTCTTTCGGAGAGGTCTGCAATGAAACTGAGGGAGGGCAACACTTCTGCCAGACACTTGGTGGTCTCGTGCCCTCTTCTTCATTTTTCCATCAACTCCATGTGAGTTCAAGCAATAAACTGCTTTGTTCTTCTTGGTGACCGCTCCTAAAGCACGGATATTTAGCACAACTGAAACCTAACTGATCTGTGGTCATAAAACAGCAGATGTCCAGTGAAACCTAGTTCTACCTCACCAGCATGGACTTTCCTTCTGCTGTATGCATAGTCCAGTAGCAGAGAGGGGGGTTTTATTGTTATTCCTGGAGCAGAGAAGGTAGTGTGGGGGTGTACTATGTGAAGGTTCTTCACAAGCAAGTGCTAGCTCAGCTGCCCATTTGCTGTGAAGAAGACCATATCTAGATCTCTACAAGCACTATGCCATTATTAAAGACAGTCCAGAGAGGTACTGTGAGGAGAAACAAAGACACAAACTCATCTACGTGGTTGCCCACCTGACACCCCTTAACATGGTGGCATTTGAGACCACCACCTTGACTAACAACTTCATTAGCCTGTGTGGCCCCCTTGAGAGAAGTTGGCATTACAGGAGATGGTTTGGCATGAGGAAAATGAAGAGCAGCAGCAGAACACACAAAGGAAGAGGAACCTTAATTAGGAATAATCTTCAACACAAGCATCTAAACCTAGATAAGCACTTTCAGGGCAAGATCCTGTGTTGATGCAGATCATTGGCCTAGGAGGAGATGGGAGCAGAGAGAAAAGAGAGGGCATGAAGAAAAAAAAAAAAAAAAAAAGGAGGTGGTGGTTAGCTCTTTGCACACACCTGACATGAAAAGACCTAGCATCTGGAAGGCTGGAGAATTCCCTCTGTTGCACAAGCTATGCAAATGTAATTGTAGGCTAGAAAGTGCAGTGACTCATAGGTGAAGTGGATGTAAGAGTATCTGGGTTAAAGAGAGTTTGTGCCGGGAAGACCATGTGTAGGACCTCAGAAGTTGCCAGAGAAAGGGAAGCAAAGGGAATGAATGAATGAAAACTCATGGGAACGAGTTCTTCCCTGTCAGAGGCTGTACCCTCAAAGTGGCAAGAGAGGAGTTCCTGAAGCTCCAATATTTGAGATGTGGGGACCAGGAACAGAGAAAAGAAATGAGATGAAGCCCCCAAAAATCAGAAAATGATGGGCTGGGAACAACTTGGAGGTTTTGGTGGTTTTTTTGGCAGGAGATGGTAAAGGTCATCAAACCAGAAATCCTATTATGAGAGCACAGGCTGGGCCAAAAAGAGGTGATGGACTCCACCTGTTGCAGCACTAACGCAGAGGACTGAGGTTTTTAACACCAGGCTGGATGTGGCTGTGAGCAACCTGCTGTAGTGTGAGGTGTCCCTGCCCATGGCAGGGGGGTTGGAACTGGCTGAGCCTTGAGGTCCCTTCCAACCCTGACAGTTCTGTGATTCTCAGTTGCACTGCCCCAGGGTGCATCACTACCCCACATCTCCCCCATCTCTCACGACTCAGACGATGCTGATGATGTAGGCCTCGAGATTCACAGCAACACACCGCAGGATCTCCACCTTTTCTCTCAGCTGGGTAGGCAAAGGCCAGATGGGAGGTGGGGTGTACAGATGGCAGCAGAGGTGACTCAAGACCAAGCTAACTGAAAGATCTCCATGTTTCTGCAGGGCAGGTGTACCCACGGTGCAACAGGCAAGAGAATAAAGAGAGGAGAGGGCTTTGCCAACCCTCAGCCCACCCCTGGTACGGTCTACACTTCTCCATTAGCACAATGGTGGGTCCACGCTGCCTCCAAACTGCCTCCCTTTAGGCTCTGCACCGCCTGCACGGCTTTGCTTTCTGGTGCCACCACGCTTCCGGAGCCTTCACCCCGCAGTAACAGGCTGGGTCACACCTGAGGTCCCGGGCTGAGGTTCTTCAGGGGAGAAGGCACCACACGAGGTATGGCAGTGGCCCCCATAGCACCCTGAGACTGTTAGCCTGAGGTGGTAGTTATTGCTCTTTAGGTACACACACACCAGCTGAGTAGCTCCTCGGAGCAGTCAGTCCTTACCACTACTTTGCAGCCCCTTCCTCTCGGCCATGACAGATAAACTTCCTGGAACTTGGCACCAAACCCAGCCCGCTCCCCTCAGCCAAGGCATCTGTCGGTAACTACCACGTCGAGAGCAGGAAGCCAGGACGTGCACCACAGACGGCTTCAGCAGCCAAGGTGGAGACTGAGACTCGGGACCACTTAAACTCCAATTCCTTCCAAGCTTGACGAGCTCTGCAGCTCCCAAATTCCCTCTTCCGTTCCGCCCCCCTCCCCCCCCCCGGAGTAGGACTGGAGCAGCTCGGTGCCTCACCTTCCATGCTGCCGAGCGGCAAAGTTCGGAAGCTGCTATTTGAGTTCCTCCATAGACCGGCGATCAGAAATTACTACGTATAAAGATTTCCCTCTACAGGTGGTTTGAGCTTGCAACAGCCTCTCACTTGCCTGCAGCACTTTAATTAGTATTTTCTCTCAGCCTTTGCTTTCTTATCATTTTGTGTGTGCGTGTGTCCCATTCCCCCCAGTCCAACCCACCCACCCCCAACTCCACTACGAGTCTATTCCCACCGACAGCAAATCCTCTCTGCGAGCACCACTGACTCTCTTCCACCCTCCTCCAAGCTCTAGACTCTTTCTGCAATTAAAATTTCATTTGTCAGCCTGTTACCGAGTGGATCCCTTCCTTCTGCACCCCCCACCCCCTTCACCACCAGCCCAAAACGTGACAGAGTGAAAGTTGCTGCAAAAAAAAAAAAAAGTGGTGGTGGGGGTGGTGCTGGGGTCTTAAATCTCGGAGCTCAGCGGCTCACATGCTTTCTGCAGGAACATCGAACACACAGGACACACGACACGAACTCTTAAGAAAGAGGAGGAAGGTGTTGGGGGAGGGGGGTTGGTGTGGATGAAATGTTGTCCACTTTTCACAAAGCAGAAGACACAGACTGAAAAGTCTACTTGGTGGCAACGACAACAACAACAACGGGGGGGGGAAACACCCAGCCAAACAAAATCCCAAACATCTAACAACTGAAAACGGGGGAACAAACTTTGCCAAAAGCCGGGGGGGGGAAATCACCTTCAGGCATACACACACACCACACAGACAGAGAGAGGAACCTACCTTGCCAAATCTTCTTCACTTATTTTTGTACGAAAAAAAAAAAAAAACCAAACAAAAACCCAACAAAAAAAAGGCAAACACCCCCAAGACCCCCCAAATAAAATAACAACTATGATAAAAACAACACGAAATCCCCCAAAGCAAAACCAACCCCCAAACAAAACCGAAAGGAAATGGTTCCCACACCTCCAAAAAAAAAAAAAAAAAAAAAAAAAGAACAAAAATAGAGCTATTCCCTTTCCCCCCACACCTTGGGTGGATTTCTAGGGAATTTGGGGCTGAGGAGGAAAGAGCTGCAAGGCTGGGAAGGAGCTGTCTAAAGAAACCAGAGCGCTTTTTTAGGAGCCGTGGATCGTGAAAGGGCTTCGCGTAATGTGTTGCCTGCACTCGTCCAGGAGGAAGGCAGAGGGGAGGGAAAAAAATTAAATAAATAAAAGGCTGGGGAGGAGGAAAAAAAAAAAAAAAAAAAAAAAAGGAGAAGAAAAAAAAAAAAAAGAAAAAAAGGCAATTAACAAAAAGAGAGGCGAGGGAAAAAAAAAGAGGCAGGGGAAAAAAAGAGGCAGAAAAAAAAAGAGGCAGGAAAAAAAGAGGCAGGGAAAAAAAGAGGCAGGGAAAAAAAAGAGGCAGGGAAAAAAAGAGGCAGGGAAAAAAAGAGGCAGGGAAAAAAAAGAGGCAGGGAAAAAAAAAGAGTGGGGGAAAAAATAGAAGAGGTTAAAAAAAATAGAGGAGACCAAAAAAAAAAAAAAAAGACAAAAAAAAGGAAAAAAAAAAAAAAAAAAAAAAAAAGAGGGGGGAGGTTAAAGTAAAAAAGGGGGGGGAAGAGGAAAAAAGAAGCAAAATAAAATGAGGCATAAAAAGGGGGGCGGAGGGGTAAAAGAAAAAAATTAAAAAGAGGGAGGGGGAAAAAAAAAGAGGGAAAAAAAAAGAGGGAAAAAAAAAGCCAAATGGAAAAAAAAAAAAAAAAAAAGCAGCAGCCAGTTGGTGTTCAGAGGCTGACTTGGAGACAGGGAGAAGCAGCCCCCTCCCTCCTCCCTCCTCCCTCCTTCCAGCCCCTGCCTGCCGCCCCCGCACCGCCCCCGCATCCCCCCCAACTCATCCCCGCTGCTGCGCGGGGGGGACCCGCTCAGCCCCCGCTCGGCTCTGGCTGGTGATATGGAGGATGGGGACACCCACTGGGTCCCCAACAAGCCCAGTCTAAGCTGCTGCGGGGTTTGGGGGAGGGGGTAGGGGGACACCCACTCATCCCCCTGGCCCCGGTGATGCTCGGAGCGGCGGGACACACACACACACACACACGGGACAGCCTCCCGCTCCCCACCACCCACGCAGCTATTTCCAGTCCGGCTGCAGCCCCACGCGTGTCCCTGCCTGCCTCTTCGTGCCCCCCTTGCAGTGCCCAGTTAGAGCAGGGGGTTTACTGGTTTATTTTCCACTGCACTGCGTCTCAGCATGGATATTTTTACTGGTTTGTTGTTTGGGTTCTGGGGGGGGAAGGTGGTGGTGGTGGTAGTGGGGCTGGGGTGGGGCTCAAGGTGCAAACAAGCCAGGGCGGTGGGTACCGGGGCGGGGGGGAGGGTGTTGGGGTGTTTTGGGGAGGAAGGGGGTAGGGGAGAGGGGTGGGAAAACGGCTGGGGCTGTTGGAGCCCTTGGCTCCCAGTAGCACAGTCAGTGCCTCCAGTGTGTGCTATTGACCTGCATTGACGTCATTGCGTCATTAGGTCTCCCTTAGAAACACTGACTTTCAAAAATAGTATCAAATTAATTCAACTGGCAGAGAGAAGCCACTAGCTGGAATGAGCCATAAAACTCCAGAATCTTCAGCTTGGCTTTGGCTTTGCCGGTCCTTTCCCCCCCACCCCCTCCCCCACCACCTCAACATCACCCTCTCCATCACCCCCCATCCCCAAACCCACCCCACATACACACCCCACACCCCCGGCCAAGAAATCAGATCGTGTGGAAAATACCACCGATGGCATTAATAAATAAATAAATACAAAAGAGAGGAGGGGGAAATAAAAGAGAGAGAGAGAGAGAACGGGGAGGGGCGCGGGGGGGGGGAGAGGGGGAAGAGAGAGACCAAATTAGATTGCAAACCCAAGCCCAGCCTCTCTTCTCTCTCCCCTCCTTTCCCTTTTCTGATCTAAAAATATCCCCCCTGCTCGAGCTGACTGCAGTATCTTTTGTGTTGCATCTTTCTGTTTTTAGCCCGAGCATCAGCCACCGAAGGGTGGCCCGCCAGAGATCAGAAGAGATCGATCCATCGATAGCCTCTGGGGTGGGGTGGGGCAGAGGGTGTGGGACACACACACACAAGCAGAATTAATCCTGAATGCCGACAGCCACACACCTGCATTTCAGAATGTGCTGTGTGTGGGGTTGGTTGGGGGTTTGGGCGGTGTTTTGTCGGAGGGGGTGGGCAGGCAGGAGGGGAGAGGTTATTCTAGGATAGCACAGAAGCCGCAGCTTCCGCTTTGGGGTCGGGGTTGGGGGTCTTTTTTGCTTCGTTGTGGGGGTTCCCCCCTTTTTTAAATTTTTTGTATTGCTCCCCTTTCCCCCAGCCCTTTTTTTTTTTTATTCCTCCCTCCCCCCCCATGAGGTTTAAAAATATCCTGCCTTCCTCACCCCACCTCTCTCTCACGTGGACCTGTGGGCACGCACATGTCACCCCCATTCATGCCAGGCGGTGCAGTGAGCGGCGGTAACCCGCGGCGATGCTGCTGCACTCACCAACCGCAGCCGCCCCGGCCCCTTCTTCCTGCAGCTTGCTTGCACCAGGGAAGGGCACAGAAGCCCCTAGGAATTGCCATTAAAAGCTGCTTGCTGGGGCTCCATGTTGTCTTCACCTGGCAAAACTGATTTAATCTGCAGATAGAAAGAGGAGGGGGAGTAAAAAAAGAATCAAACAAACCTTCCATTTACACTGCCTGATGGGAGAGCCAGATCTTAGAATCCTGGAATCATTTGGGCTGGAAAAGACCTTTCAGATCCTAGAATCATTTGAGCTGGAAAAGGCCTTTCAGATCATAGAATCATTTGGGCTGGAAAAGACCTTTCAGATCATAGAATTGTTTTGGATGGAAAAGACCTTTGAGGTCTTCAAGTCCAACCACTCTCTAACTCTACCAGGGCTGGTGCTAAACCATGTCCCTCAGTACCACATCTCTATGTCTTTAAAACACCCCCAGGGACAGGGATTCAACTGCCTCACTGGGAAGCAGTGGCATGGTTGGACTTGAAGAGCTTAGAGATCTTTTCCAAACTGAATGATTCTAAAGGATGTTAAAAACCTTTGACAGCAGTGAGCTTGGGAGCCTGAAGCAGGTCCACAGCCATGATGCAGCTGTGTCTACAACATGACCTACACTACAAATCACAAGAACACAGAATCATAGAATCATTATCAAAGCTGGAAAAGACCAAGCCCAATCTTCTACCCAACTCCTCCATGACCACTAGACCATGTCTCAAAGTACTACAAGTCCTCATTTCTTGAACATGTCCAGAGATGAAGACTCTGCTACCTCCCTGGGCAGCCTGTTCCAATGCCTGATCACTCTTTCAGAAAAGAAATCCTTCCTAACATCCAACCTAAGCCACCTCTGGCACAGCTTGAGGCCCTTTCATCTCATCCTGTCATTAGTCACTTGGCAGAAGAGGCCAACAACAGCCTCACCCCAACCTCCTTTCAGGTAGCCATAGAGAGCAACGTGGTCTCCCCTCAGCCTCCTCTTCTTCAGGCTAAACAATCCCAGCTCCTCCTCCAACCTCCCCATGCAAGACCTCCAACCCCCTCACCAGCTACTTTGCCCTAATGGATCACAGGATGTCAGGGGTTGGAAGGGACCTCTGAAGATCACCAAGTCCAACCTCCTGCCAGAGCAGGAGCAGAGAATCCAGCACAGGTCACACAGGAACACATCCAGACAGGGCTGGGAAGGCTCCAGAGAAGGAGACTCCACAACCTCTCTGGGCAGCCTGCTCCAGGGCTCTGGGACCCTCACAGGGAAGAAGTTCCTCCTCATGTTGAGCTGGAAACTCCTGTGCTGGAGTTTATATCCATTGCCCCTTGTCCTATCCCAGGGTGCAGCTGAGCAGAGCCTGTCCCTGTCCCCTCCCTCCTGACCCCCAGCCCTCAGATATTTATAAACATTGATCAGATGCCCTCTCAGTCTTCTCCTCCCCAGGCAGTGTTGCAGTCCTTTCAGCATCCTTGTAGCCCTCCCTTGGACTCTCTCCAGCAGATCCCTGTCCCTCCTGAACTGGGGAGCCCAGAGCTGGATGCAATATTCCAGGTGGGGCCTCAGCAGGGCAGAGTAGAGGGGGAGCAGAACCTCCCTGGATCTACTGGCCACACTCCTCTGAATGCAGCCCAGGAGCCTACTGAAAGCTGGGCCTTCACACCACACCTCATCCTGCAGCCCCTCCCGATCCCAGGGACTGCTGAAGGCTTTTACATCCTCTCCTCCAAGCAGGGATGAAGCCGTTGAGGAATGGAGGCACCAGGCTAGACACTGATCGTTTGCAAGAGCAGGCCATAAATAGGGCTCTGGCCCCGCGAACCCTTCCTCACGTGCCAGGCCTTGAGGCTGTGACTAATCTAATTGGCAACCAAGGGGATTACTCAGAGGAGTAACATGAAACTCATGCACGTTTGGAGGAGCAGGGCCTAGGTAATTAATCTCTACCACAGCTCAGTACTAGGGAAGATGCCTCAGCACCAGGCATGTTCAGGTCCAGCCTGGGAGAACCTGTGGTGCTCTGCTCTGGTGAGGAACAAGCCTGGTGTTCTGTTAACCAGAAGATACACTCCACAGCCAGGTGTTAATCGTGGGTGTGTGAGGATGAATAGAATAGAATAGAATAGAATAGAATAGAATAGAATAGAATAGAATAGAATAGAATAGAATAGAATAGAATAGAATAGAATAGAATAGAATAGGAGCAGGGCAGGGCAGGGCAGGGCGGGGCGGGACGGGATGGGATGGACCAGGTTGGAAGAGACCTTCAAGATCATCAAGTCCAACCTATCATCCAACACCACCTAATCAACTAAACCATGCAACCAAGCACCCCATCAAGTCTCCTCCTGAACACCTCCAGTGATGGCGACTCATGAGCAGAGGGCTGGAGCTGCTCTGCTATGGAGCCAGACTGTGCGAGTCTGAAGAGGAGAAGGCTCCAAGGAGACCTTCTTGTGGTCCAATCCCCTCTTGAACCCCTCCAGGGACAGTGACTCCACCACCTCCCTGGGCAGCACATCCCAATGGCCAATGACTTTCTCAGTGAAGAACATTCTCCTCACCTCCAGCCTAAACTTCCCCTGGCACATCCTGAGACTGTGTCCTCTTGTTCTGGTGCTGGTTGCCAGAGAGAAGAGGCCAACCCCTTCCTGGGGGGACACTACTGGTCACCTGTGCTGGGTTGAAACCTACCCCCCAACATAAAATTGCCAGGCCAGCTCAGTTAGAAAACAAATGAAGCAGAAATGCAATAGAGTAGAATAGAATAGAATAGAATAGAATAGAATAGAATAGAATAGAATAGAATAGAATAGAATAGAATAGACCAGACCACACCAGACCAGACCAGACCAGACCAGGTTGGAAGAGACCTTCAAGATCATCAAGTCCAACCTATCACTCAGCACTACCTAATCAACTAACCCATGGCACCAAGCACCCCATCAAGTCTCCTCCTGAACACCTCCAGTGAAGGCGACTCCACCACCTCCCTGGGCAGCCCATTCCAATGGGCAATCACTCTCTCTGTGTAGAATTTCCTCCTAACCTCCAGCGTAAACCTCCCCTGGTACAGCCTGAGACTGTGTCCTCTTGTTCTGGTGCTGGCTGCCTGGGAGAAGAGACCAACCCCCAGCTGGCTACAACCAAGAAAGCTGGGGAGGGGCTTTGAGGGTGTCAGGGAGGGATAGGACTGGGGGGATGGAGCAAAACTAGAAATGGGGAGATTGAGATTGGATGTTAAGAGGAAATTTCTTCCCCCTGAGGGTGGTGAGAGCCTGGCACAGGTTGCCCAGGGAGGTGGTGGAAGCCTCCTGCCTGGAGGTGTTTGCAGCCAGGCTGGATGTGGTTGTGAGCAACCTGCTGTGGTGTGAGGTGTCCCTGCCCATGCCCTTGGAACTGGCTGAGCCTTGAGGTCCCTTCCAACGCTGATAACTCTATGACCCTATGATTCTACTAGACCAAGTTACTCAAGTCTCCATTCAACCTGCTTTGAACACCACCAGGCTCCTCAGAGCCTCCACAGCTTCCTGGGCGACCTGTTCCAGTGCCTCACCACCCACGTGGGGAAGAATTTCTTCCTAATACCTCATCTAAATCCAGCTTCTTCCAGTTTGAAGCCATCACCACCTGTCCTGTTGCACACACAATTGCAAAAGTCCCTCTCCAACTCCCCTGTAGCCCCCTTTAAATACTGGCAGGTCGCTCTAGGGTCTCCCCACAGCCTTCTCCAGGCTGAACAATCACAGATATGGCTGCTGCTGTATCTGCTGGTGACTCCATGTCTAGACTGGTAGGCTCCATCCTAAATTCTGAGGGTGGGGTAAGAGTGAAAGCACAGCCATGGTGAGTAATTTATTCACAGTATCCCAGCAGGTGGGAATTGGAGGGGATCTCTGGAGATAATCCAGTCCAACCCCCCTGCTAAAGCAGGGCACCCACAGCAGCTTGCCCAGGAGCACAATGGCCAGGAGGAATCTCTCCAGAGAAGGAGACTCCACAACCTCTCTGGGCAGCCTGCTCCAGGGCTCCAGCACCTTCTCCTTTACCAACCTCACACAAAAGGGACTGACTGACTGACCTTTGAGCAGCAGCCCCCAGACCAGCTGCTGGCCAAGCACCAAGTCGAGGGCAGTGAAGTGCACATGGGCAGTAAGACATGTGCTGAGGCCAGGAGGTTTCCTGGGTGAACCTGAGCTGCGCCTGTGCCATGCACAGGTGACTTCTGACAGCTTTTGGGAATAGAGCAGTCTGGATGTGATTAATGTTTTACAGGGCCACCTTTTGCCCAAATCGCCCTATCTCTGGCTTTAAACCAGGGTGGGTGAGTTCTCCAAAATAAACAGGCCAGTGTTGTTTTAGAAACAGAAGCAGGCAGGGGAAAAAAATGGCCATGACTCATGGAGGGAAGATAGGAGGAAGGTTGAAAAAAGCAAACCAAAACAAACCCAACACCCAGGATTAGGTTACCTGGAGCAAGGGAAGCCAAAGCAAAACAAGCAGCTCGGTCACCTGCCCCTAGATGTCACTGATCCCAAGCCCCTTCAGCACAAACTGTCATGGAGTTTTCACGTATTTTACGTTTTGGAGGTGATGGTGGTGAGCAAAGGGAAGGCTCTGGGGCATGTGCATGGAATAAACAGGGTAGGTGCAGAGAGAAGAGGAGTCTGGAGGAGAGGTTAGAGCTCTGGAGAGGCAAAAGGGGTCAGGCGGAGGGGGTTAAAAGGTTTCAGGAGACAAAAAGGAAAGGAAAAGACCTGGGGCCCTGCCCCAGAGATGTGGTGAGAGACTTGGTGAAGGACGGAGTTTATATCCATTGCCCCTTGTCCTATCCCACGATGCAACTGAGCAAAGGCCCTGTCCCTCCCTCTCAACACCCAGCCCTCAGCTATTGATAGACATTGATCAGATCCCTCTCAGCCTTCTCCTCTCCAGACTGAACAGCCCCAGGGCTCTCAGCCTCTCCTCCCCAGGCAGTGCTGCAGTCCCTTCGGCATCCTTGCAGCCTCCCTTGGACTCTCTCCAGCAGATCCCTGTCCCTCCTGAGCTGGGCAGCCCAGAGCTGGATGCAATATTCCAGGGGAGGTCTCCCCAGGGCAGAGCAGAGGGGAGGAGAACCTCCCTGGCTCTGCTGGCCACACTCCTCTGCATGCAGCCCAGGACCCCCTTGGTCTTCTTGGCCCCCAGGGCACATTGCTGTCCCATGCAGAACTTGCTGCCCCCCAGCACTCCCAGCTCCTTCTCCAGGGGCTGCTCTCCAGCAGATCCCCTCCCAGCCTGTCCTGCTGCAGTTACCATTCCTCCCCAGGTGCAGGACTCTGCACTTCTCCTTGTTGAACAAAGAGATGAGGATGGTTGATAGGCTGTGCTCCTCTTCCACCCAAGACAGGGACACCTTTCTTGGTGAGAATGGCATCTTCAAAACCTGGCTAAACCTTTGCTGCATTTCTGTTCTGTATTGAAGCTATGGCAAAAGTTTTTGTTTCCAGTTGTGTCAGATGTTACCCAGGATTTATTTATCCTAAGATCAATCATCCTGCAGTTAGTGCCTTTGCCACCAGCAATCCCAATCCTGTTGTATCTATTGCTCCAATGCATTAAACAATGTGATTATTTGAGCTTTCTGGAGCTGTGTCAGTGCAGGTCCTTGCAGGGGCACTGGAGACAGAGGGGTTCATTTGGTGAAATCATTCCAGGAAGGCTCTGAGACAGACACAGAATCATAGAATTGTTTTGGATGGAGAAGACCTCTAGGAGGTCCACCCTTCACCCAGCACCACCATGGCCATCAAAGCGTGTCCCCAAGTGCCATGGCCACAGGTTTCTTGAACACCTCCAGGGATGGGGACTCCAGCACCTCCCTGGGCAGCCTCTGCCAGTCCCTGACCACTCCTGCAGAGAAGAAATTTTTGCTCATATCAAACACAGAGAGAGTGATTGGCCGTTGGAATGGGCTGCCTGGGGAGGTGGTGGAGTCACCATCATTAGAGGTGTTTAGGAGGAGACTTTCTCCTCACCCCAGCCTAAACCTCCTTGGCACAGCTTGAGACTGTGTCCTCTTGTTCTGGTGCTGGTTGCTAAAGAGAACAACCCCCACCTGGCTACAACCTCCCTTCAGGGAGTTGCAGAGAGCAATGAGGTCTCCCCTGAGCCTCCTCTTCTCCAGGCTAAGCAACCCCAGCTCCCTCAGCCTCTCCTCACAGGGCTGTGCTCCAGACCCCTCCCCAACCTCGTTGCCCTTCTCCGGACACGTTCAAGTGTCTCAATGTCCTTCCTAAACTGAGGGGCCCAGAACTGGACACAGATTTTTTTTTTTTTTTAAAGGCATTTTTCACAGGTAAACTCCTCCCACAGCGATGCAATAACGTGCTCTGGAGGTTTTTGTCACAAATATGCACACAAGAGGGTTTTTTCAGTCTGCCTGGGATCTTGTCTGCTTCTGTTTCTCATAATGCCCTTACACACACATCCCAGTCCAGGAGGACTCCTGGAAATCCCTGCAGGCCGAGGAGGCACAAAGCTGGTTGGCTTTGAGGAAACAAAGAGGGACACTGCAGAAGCAAGAGCAAGTGTGAAGAGAGAAGAGGAGCAGGGGCCAGAAAGAGCAGCAAAGAAATGTTGAAGTACTGGGATGCTCTTAAGTCCCACAGGGGATGGTGGATGGAGACAAACTCTGCTAGAGACAGCAGAAGGGATAAGGTTTTGTACACAAAGAGCTCTCAGAAAAATCATGGTGGTGAAGCACCAGAGCATGGTCTCAAGCTGTGCCAGGGGAGGTTCAGGCTGGATGCTAGGAAGAAGTTCTTCCCAGAAACAGAGATTGGCCCTTGGGATGTGCTGCCCAGGGAGGTGGTGGAGTCACCATCACTGGAGGTGTTTAAGAAGAGCCTGGGAGGCACTTGGTGCCATGGTTTAGTTGATTAGATGGTGCTGGGTGATAGGTTGGACTCTATGATCTCAAAGGTCTTTTCCAACCTGGTTAATTCTCCTCTCCTCTCCTCCTCTCCTCCTCTCCTCTCCTCTCCTCTCCTCTCCTCTCCCTCTCCTCTCCTCTCCTCTCCTCTCCTCTCCCTCTCCTCTCCTCTCCTCCTCTCCCTCTCCTCTCCCTCTCCTCTCCTCTCCTCTCCTCTCCTCTCCTCTCCTCTCCTCTCCTCCTCTCCTCCTCTCCTCTCCTCTCCCTCTCCTCTCCTCTCCTCCTCTCCTCTCCTCTCCTCTCCCTCTCCTCTCCTCTCTCCCTCTCCTCTCCTCCTCTCCTCTCCTCTCCTCTCCTCTCCTCTCCTCTCCTCTCCTCTCCTCTCCTCTCCTCTCCTCTCCTCTCTCTCTCCTCTCCTCTCCTCTCCTCTCTCCTCTCCTCTCCTCTCCTCTCCTCCCTCTCCTCTCCTCCCTCTCCTCTCCCTCTCCTCTCCTCCTCTCCTCTCCTCTCCTCCTCCTCTCCTCTCCTCTCCTCTCGCACAATTTCAGGCCATTTCCTGTCATTCTATCACCTGATACCAGGGAGAAGAGACCAACCTCCACCTCACTGCAACCTCCTTTCAGGGAGCTGTAGAGAGCAATGAGGTCTCTCCTCAGCCTCCTTTTCTCCAGACTAGACACCCCCAGTTCCCTCAGCTGCTTTTCACCAGCCCTGCTCTCCAGAGCCTTCCCCAGCTTTGCTGTCCTCTGGACCCAGCACCATCCTCTCAATGTCCTTTTTGTAGTGAGGGTCCAAAACCAAAGCCAGTATTTGATGAGCGGCCTCACCAGTGCCCAGAACAGGGGGACATCAAGATCTCCTCCTCTGGAGAGATTCCAACCCCCCCTGGCCATTGTGCTCCTGGGCAAGCTGCTGTGGGTGCCCTGCTTTAGCAGGGGGGTTGGACTGGATGATTTCCAGAGGTCCCTTCCAACTCCCACCATGCTGGGACCCTGTGAAACCAAACACTCTATGCTCCATCTCTTGCCCTGTATCATGATGTCAGCTTCCCCAAGCTGCTCCAGCAGCTAATCAATACAGCTACAGCCACCACCATCCTCAGAAGAGCTGCAGGTAGGTGCTGGGTTTCCAATTTGTTGCCTGTGGTTCTAATTATAGCACACCCAAAGAAAGTGTCTCAGGTCTATTTATGAGGCTCCTGACTTGTTGCTGTGCCATTCCCAGGAGCTAATGCCAGCAGGACACCCTCAAGCTGGCCTTGAGGAGGGATATTTCTTTCAGTGTTCTGTTGCTCACTGCCCAGATGCTGCAGTCTGGTGAATATTGGAGTTTTTCTAGAAGAGGAGGGAGACACTTGGGCAGCAACAAAACCTGCTGAGCACTAAAGGATGAGGAAAGGAGGTAGTTTGGTGGTCAAGCAGGGGAGATGACAGGCTAAGGGAGAGGGCCACACAAAGAACTACTAGGAATGGGGAGGGGGGATGGATGAGGCAAGTCACCACACTGAACTGCAGGTGAGACTCACAGAATCCCAGAAACATTCAGGTTGGAAAAGACCCTCAGGACCACCAAGTCCAACCTGGAACCCTGCTCTCCTAGGCTCACTCCTAAACCATATCCCCAAGCACCACATCCAAATCACCTAAACTTCCCCAGTGGCAGCTTGAGGCCATTGCCTCTTGTTCTGTCACTAATGACCTGTGAGAAGAGACCAGCAGCAGCCTGTCCACAACCTCCTTTCAGGTGGTTGTAGAGAGCCAGGAGGTCTCCCCTCAGCCTCCTCTGTTTCACACTAACCATCCCCAGCTCCTTCAGTCTCTCTCCATCAGATTTCTTCTCCAGGCCCTTCCCAGCTTCCTTGCCCTGCTCTGCTCTGGCTCCAGCACCTCCACATCTGTCTTGGATTGAGCTGCCCAAAACTGGACACAAGCCTCCAGGTGTGGCCTCCCCAGAGCTGAGTGCCAGGGGACAATCCCCTCCCTGCTCCTCTGGACACAGCATTGCTGATCCCAGCCACCTCTCTCAGCCACCTGGGCACACTGCTGCTCCTATTCAGTTGCTGGGCACACCCTGCTATTTTCAACACCACCACCCCCTTCTTTTTTTTTTTTTTAATCCTGTGTTTAAAGGCTACCAAGAATGAACTTCAGTTCTGGAAGAAGAACCAAGAGGTTTTGCAGGCTGGTTTAGGCTCATGGGTTTAGGAGCAGCAGAGACCGCAGGTGGCCCAGGCAGCAGAGCGCACAAACAAGGGGCAGATCCAGCCCCAGGTCAAAAGAAGATGCCTTTCCCCCCTCCCCCCATGTGAAGGAGGGTTACCCTCACAACTTGAGCTGCAAAGGGAAGTTTCTGGTCTGCACAGAGCACAGGAAGCCTGAGGATGGGGGAGATTGATCTGGAATTTAACCAAAGCTCTCTTCAACTCCCTGAAAAGAGGCTGGAGCCAGGTGGGTGTTGGTTTCTTCTCCCAAGGAACAAGTGGTAGGGTGAGAGGAAATGGCCTGAACTTGCCCCAGGGGAGGTTTAGGTTGGACATCAGAAGAAAATTCTTGACTGAAAGGGTTCTCAGCCACTGGCACAGGCTGCTCAGGGAGGTGGTTGAATGCCCATCCCTGGAGGTGTTTTAAAGACACATAGGTGAGGTGCTGAGGGCCACGGTTTAGCACCTGACTGGAGTCAGAAAATGGCTGGGCTGGATGATGCTGAAGGTCTTTTCCAAGCAGAACAACTCTGTGATTCTATCAGGTCTGACTGTGAAGTTGTAACCTGCCTCCCAGCACATCTGGCTCCATTTGGATGGAGAAAACAGGGCCCTAAAAGCCCAATGCAAGAACCATTTCCTGTGAGATGCCAGGCCAGGAAAGCTTCTGCTTGACTCCTAACTTTCCTTTCTGCATTGCATTGGCAAATGTGTTTGAAAGCAAGACTTTGCTTCAGCCATCAGCAGCTGAGTGTTTGCTGCAAAACCTTGAAACCCCCAATCCTAGGATTCAAGGATTCTAAACCCCTGGGATTCCATGAGTCCAGGACTCTAGGACTTTATGATTCTGGGATTCTACAATTCAGGGCCTTTAGGATTCTCTGATTCTAGGATTCTGTAATGCCAGGGTTCTGGGCTCCCCTGATTCTGTAGCTCTCAGACTCTGAGATAGAATAGGATAGAATAGAACAGAATAGACCAGGTTGGAAGAGACCTTCAAGATCATCAAGTGCAACCTATCATCACCACCTAATCAACTATCCCATGGCACCAAGCACCCCAGCAAGTCTTCTCCTGAACACCTCCAGTGACGGCGACTCCACCACCTCCTCGGGCAGCCCATTCCAATGGGCAATCACTCTCTCTGTGTAGAATTTCCTCCTAACCTCCAGCCTAAACCTCCCCTGGCACAGCCTGAGACTGTGTCCTCTTGTTCTGCTGCTGGGTGCCTGGCAAAAGAGACCAACCTCTGCCTCTCTGCAACCTCCCTTCAGGTAGTTGCAGAGAGCAAGAAGGTCACCCCTGAGTCCCCTGAGATCCTGCGCTTCAAGGGCTCTGGGAGTGACTGAGCTCCCGCGGTCCGAAGCTTCGCTTGACAACTTCCCGCAGCCTCTGGGAGCAGAGGCAGCTACTCTCCCCCACCCCTCTATCTCCTGCTGGGAGAGAGCAGGGACGCCTTTAACCCCTCCTTGTCCGGCGGCCCCCAGCGTGGCTCGCGCCGGTGGGAAGCGGCGCGCGCCCCATTCAGCAGCTCCTCGCGCCGCAGCTGTGGTTTGTTTTTTTTGTCAATGGAGGCGACGCCGATTTTATGAATCAAACCCAGCCCCGGCCCCCTGCCGGCCTCGCTCCGCTCCCTGCTCCCTGCCAACCCCCCCGCCTTCAACCTCCTCGCAAACAGAGCGTTCCGGAGACAAAGAGGTTTTGCTTCAACCTCCCCAGGGGTTTAACCTCCCCCTCCCCGCAACCCCCCCCCCCACAGTGATAGGTGGGGTGCTGAGCGGGAAGGACAGGACGGAGAACATAAAACATGCATAAAACTAAGGGAGATTTTTTTTTTGGGGGGAGGAATCGGGGGGGGATGTTCAAGAAAGGTTTAGCTAATGGAATCGAGCAAGGACGCTGAGGTGGATGCAGAATGCAGCTCAGCTCATCCCTGGAGCAGGTAGAGCATGACAAATGGCTTCTGCCTGACCTATATGGTTAGAGATGGTTCTTCACAGCCTTTTCTCTCTCCTCACCCTTTCCAAGCCCCTGATGTGGCATTTTCACAGGCTAACGATGAGAAGGGGTTTGTACTGAGAAGCAAAAGGACCCCATGCCAACCTGGTTTCTTGAGCAACCTGGTCTAGTTGAAGGTGTCCCTGTCCCTGGCAGGGGGGCAGGTTAGATGATCTTTAAGGTCCTTTCCAACCCAAACCATTCTGTGATTCTATGATTCTTTGACCTAATCTACTCCACCAGAGACATCCAGCTGCAACACTTTGATTTGGGAAAGATAAGACTGGAGGAGAAGAGGCAAGATCCACGGTGCACAACCCACCCGTGGACCTCACTGACAGGTGCCCATCACACAGGTTGTTTGGGTTTGCCTTTCCCCCTCTACCCCCCCGCCCGCGTGGCAACCTCCCCTCTAAGGAGACAGAAGCCAGAACAAACCTCCCAAAGCCATTGCAGGCCCTGGTGTCCCAAGCTGTGTGATTGCTGTCCCCAGGATTGTGAGTGGGGTGAGGAACTGGGAATGCTGGGGCTCCCATCCCAGCTCTCACTTCACTCCTTTCCTAGGCAAGGCGAGCAGTTGGTTCTCTACCTCCTGGGGGCTGTGTGGCTGAATTATTGATAAGAGGAGGTGAAAAAGCAATAAAGAAGAAATCAACCAAATTGCTGGCGTGAGGGAAGGGCAGATATTAATGGAGTCATGACAAAACCCAAGATCTTTGCTCTGGCAGAGATGGACATTGGTGCAACCTGGTTGTTTCCAGAGCCAAGGAGAGGCACTGCTCCCCAGACTGTGTGTGTGGCACCCCGTTAGGCTCAGCCTGAACACTCAGATCACCTTTACTTGTGGTTTCATGGTCTTTGGTCAGGGATTTCCTCCTTGGGTTTAGGGAACATCTATCACTGCAGGGCAACGCTGTGAGGAGCCAGGAAGCTAGACATCAAATAACACACCCACACACTCCGTGTGTGTATGAATATCTGTGATCCCTTCCCGTGCAACTCCCTCCCTACATCATTAGAAGCATTTTGGGGTTGGCCTCTTACCTACCTGTCTGCCTGTGACACACCACATTGCTGGGGGCATCTTGGTGCAGTGGGCTTTGCCAGGGACCTCCGAGGATCATCTAGTCCAAAGCCTCCCTGCTAAAGGGGAGCCCTGATGATGATCAGAGCCCCTGAGAATGGACATCACAGGGTTTAAAAATATACACTGTGGTGGGTGTTCTGAGTGACCTTTGCTGCCTCTGCCTTGGAGAGAAAGCCTCGTTTTCCAGCCAGCCTGAGCGAGCTCGGGGGATTTGGATTCTTTTTTTCTCTACTTCACGTGGCTGTCAGCTCAGAATATTTAACTTGGATGCTCCCCACCTTCCCCTCTCCTCTCTCTGCATGAACCCATGCAGGTTTCTTCTCCTGAGCGAGCAGAGTGTCTCCAATCAAACACTCTGGCAGCTAAATCTGGGGGTTTGCTGAGAGCCTGTGTTCAGGTTCTTGCTTCCAAATACTCAGCCTCCACAGGGCTTGGTTCAAAAATACTCAGTCTTGCAGAGAAAGGCCCTTTCACTCCCAGGGAGATCTAGAGCAGCAAGAAAACTAGATCATCTCTCTCTCCTCAGGAAAGAGATCCTCTTCCTCTCCTTCTCTGGAGACTTTCCAAGCCCACCTGGATGGATTCCTGTGTGGATTACCCTGGGTGCTCCTGCTCTGGCAGTGGAGTTGGACTGGATGATCTCTGGAGGTCCCTTCCAACCTCTAATATACTGTGATACTGTGAACACAGGAAGAAAAAAGCAGCATGCTGAGATGTCCCTCTTGGGGTAGAGAGCCAGCTGCCTCTAGCTCCTGAAATGAGAAGGGGAGTCAACATTTGGGGAAAAAAGAAATCATAACTACTGCCTGTTCATAGGAGAAAATCACCCCAAAATATTTCCTTTCTGCTTTTGAAAGGTACAACACACAAGGTCATAGAATCATGCAATGGTTTGGGTTGGAAGGGACCTTAAAGACCATCCAGTTCTGACCCCACTGCTATGGGCAGGGACACCTCCCACCAGCCCGGGTTGCTCAAGACCTCATCCAGCCTCGCCCTGAACACCTCCAGGGAGGAGGCATCCACAAGCTCCCTGAGCACCCAGTCCCAGTGCCTCACCACCCTTACTATGAACTTCTTTCTAACACCCAGTCTAAGATGCTGCCCAGGAGAAGGTAAAGTTCCTGTTAGAGACATCTGAAGGATTACTCCAGTGAGCAAAAGCATCCTAAGGTTTTCCTACAGCCCAAAATACTTTTGGTGCTCCCTAACAGAGAGAGAGATCAACTCCACCCCATCTCTTGTCTCATGGCCACTAAATTAGTGAAGGCATTGCACAAAGATGCCTCTGCTGAGATGTAATTCCTCACTGGTGCTGCTGGTACCCTTGCCTGCCTTGTTTGCCAACAGAAATGGGGGAGCAGAAGAAAGGTTTAGGGATTTCCCCTCTGTGGCCCAGCACAACAACCTCCCTCTCAGAAGGAAAGAGCTTCTCCTTACCTGGATTTCTTTCTCTGCTGCTTTGACCACCCCATCACCACTAACCTCCTGCAATGGGAGCTGGGAGGGGCTCAAGGTTAAGCCCAAAGGGTGCTGGAAGCCACACCCCTCAGCATGGGTTGTTTGCTGGGGAGAGGTCTAAGCTCTGCTGCTGCTGGTGGTGGTCACTACCACTCCTAAGCACAGCTCATGCACACTGCATTTGCTCTAAGGCAACTGCTCCCCTCTTTGGTTTCCCGAGGATGGCTGAGATGAGAGTCCCCACACCCAGCCCATGCTGGCGCAAAGGTGCTCTGAATCACAGAATGGTTTGGGTTGGAAGGGACCTTCAAGATCATCCACTTCCAAAGCCACTGCCCCTCATCCTGGCACTCCCATCCCTTGTACAAACTCCCTCCCCAGCTCTCCTGGAGTCCCTTCAGCTACTGGAAGGTTGCTCTAAGGTCTCTCTGGAGCCCCCTCCAGGCTGAACAGCCCCAACCCTCCCAGCCTGTCCCCACATGGGAGCTTCTCCAGCCCTCTGGAATTCCTCTGGAACCTCTCAACAGCTCCATTTCCTTCCTGCACTGGGAACTGCAGAGCTGGAGGCAGTGCTGCAGGTGGGGTCTCAGAAGAGCAGAGGGGCAGAATCCCCTCCCTGTGCTGCTGCCCTCCCTACTCTGGATGCAGCTCAGCACACAGCTGCCTGCTGGCTCCTGGGGAGTTTGTCACCAACTGGCTCCCCCAAGGGCTTCTCCCCAGGGCTGCTCTTCAGCCATTCCTCACCCAGGCTGGATTGGTGCTGGGGATTGCCCTGACCCAGAGGAAATTTGCTTCCACCTGCCCACACCGCTGGCACAGCTGGGAGCACCTGAGGAGGTGAAGCTCTCCAGGCCTTTGCAGCCTTAAAGAAGGGGGTGGGAGGCAGCTGGCTGGCAACAAGCTGCAAAGCTTTTTTTTGTGTGTGTGTGGTGATGTTATTTCTGCATGCTGGAAACGAGGAGTCCAGGTGGTTCATTCCTTTTCGACCTGGCATTAGCAGAGTGGAAGGTGAGAAGGTGCCACATAAACTGGGGGAAGGTACAAGTAAGGAGGATCGACCTGTGCTCTCCAAGCACCCTGCTGTAAACCAACCCCGGTGGGGTTGGGAGTGGTGGCATTGCCGCAGCAGCTCACCTCAGCCCCACCGGTAGCCAGATCTGCGCTTGGGGCTTCTCCCTCCCCTCCTCCTCCTCAGCTCCTGGCCAAGGCGGGGGTGCGACAGCAGGAGCCAGGGAGGGCAGGTGGTCTGTGGTGGCCGAGGAATGGAGGAAGGGGGCACTAAGCCCTGGGGAGAGGTGGTAGGGCGGCGTGTGTGAGTGCGTGTATGTGTGTGTGTGCACGCGTGTGTGTGCATATGTGTGCGTGCGCTTGTATGTGTGTGTGTCCGTGTGCGTGCGTGCACGCACCTGTGTGTGTCCGTGTGTGCACGTGCATCCGTGTGTGTGCGTGCCCGTGTGTGTGTACACACGCATGTGTGTGTGTGTCCATGTGCGTGTGTGTGCAGGTGTGTGTGCGTGTGTGTGCACGATTGTGTGTGCGTGCGTTTGTGTGTGCATGTGCATGTGTGTGTGTGCGCACGCGTGTGTGTGCATTTGCATGTGTGCTTCTGTGTGCGTGTGTGTACGTGTGTATTTGTGTGCGTATGTGTACGCGTGTGTGCACGCACGTATGCATGTGTGTGTGCATGTGTGTGTGCACATGTGTGTGTGCACATGTGTGTGTGCATTTGCATGTGTGCTTGTGTGTGCATGTGTGTATGCGTGTCTGCACGCATGCACGCTTGTGTGTGTGCATGCGTGTGTGCGTGTTTGTGTGTGTGCGTGCGTGTGTGTTTGTATGTGCGCATGTGTGTCCATGTGTGTATGTGTGTCTGTGTGCACACGTTTGTGTGTATGTGTGCATGTGTGGTCATGAGTGCACACATGTGTATGTGTGTTTGTGTGTGTGCATGCGCGTCTATGTGTGTGCACATGTGTGTGCGTGTATGTGTGTGCACGCGTGTCTGTGCGTGCGTGAGTGCATATGTGTGCGTGTGCGTGTTTGTATGTGTGCATGTGTGTGTGTGCATGTGTGTGCGTGTGCGTGTGTTTATGTGTGTGCACGCATGTCTGTGCGTGCGTGACTGCATATGTGTGCATGTGTGTGTGTGCATGTGTGTGCGTGTGTGTGCGTGTGTTTATGTGTGTGCACGCGCGTCTGCGTGCATGAGTGCGTGTGTGTGTGCGTGCGTGTGTGCGTGCGTGTGTGCGCGCACGCGCGTTTGCCTCCTTCCTTCCTCGCAGGGCACATTTGCGGCCCCGCTGCCAGAGAGCTGCATTCAGCTCGGGGATCCCTGGGGTTCGCCAGGGGGTTGTTGGGAGCTTCCTCACCACCACCTCCCCGAGCACGTAGAACTTGATGTGCCTGCGTTTAAATATAGACCCGAGCCGAGGCAAGGAGGGAGGCAGGGAGCTCACCCTGCCCCAAGCCCACGGGGAGCCTGCGGCTGTGCTGGAACCCCGTGTGTCCCGGGGAAGAGTGGGATGTGTGCTGGCATCGTGCTGGGGGCACGTGGAGCTGCTCCCACAAGGTGCTGCTGCTGCCGCTGCTGTGCTGCTGTCGCTGCGTGGGTGGCTGTACGGGGGCGTGTGGAGGTGGAAAGGGCTTGCTGGGGAGGCCTCCTGCTCTTGGCCATTCATGGAAGGGAGCGTGGGGTGAGGGGGCGGGGGGAAGGCCGGTGGGAGGGGGCGTACAGCTAAGCTGCTCTGAATCCCCACCACCCCCTCCTTAAAAAACTGCAGTTTGGTGCCTTACTGGGTTTTCTTTCTCTCTCCTCCGTTCCTCTCTCTCTCGCCCTGGAGTTCTGTAGTAGCCCTGAATTAGCATGTCACGTGTATGGCATGTGGAAATGAATCAGGGGCATGTGAGGAGGAGGAGGCCTGTGTCTGTGTTTGCATCCAAGGATCTCCTCTCACTCTGTGTTTGCGTAGGTGTCTAGCTCCCTTCTCTCTCCCCCCACCCTTCTCCCAGCCCTGCCTGCTTCACTCTCTCTCCCTGCCTCCCTCTCATCCCTCCATCTGGCCAGCCCAGCTCTCCCTGCCAGCTCAAGCAATACCTCAGACACAAACTGCAGCTTCGCCCCTGCACCCCCTTAGGAAAATGGGGTCGTCCTAAGATCTGAGCACCTACCCAGGGGAGCAGGCACACACGCTCTCAAATGCGGGATCCCTTTCCTGCTCCCCTCCGCCCACCGCCCCTCCCCTTCCTCAGGTTTTTGCTCCTTAGTCAGCACCTCAAGCCCTGCAGACTGCACCAAGGGCAAGCTTCTTGATGCTAACAGCAACAAAACACAGCACAGTCCCACAGCCTGCCCCTGGTTCCCAGCCCCACAGCCTGACTTTTGTTCCTACCCCTCCTCTGCTTCCCAGCCCCACTCCGGTACACTTCCCTCACCCCCTTTCATGGAGGTGCTCCCCCCGCCCCTGCAGATATAAAGCCCGGCATGAATCAGACCTACACCTGGGCAGGGAGGGGACACATCCCTGTTGGGGTGCAGGATGCAGGCAGGAGCCTCAGGGAGAGGGACCAGTGGTGGGGAGGGGAGCAAAGACAAGAGCTGAGGGGGAGATGCTGAAATCCTCTTTGGAGGGTTGCTGCACATGGGGAATGGCTCTGCCACCCCAAACCAGAGGTAATGCTGGGGAAGGAGTGGGGAACACACCCTGCACCCCGTCCTCTGTGGCCCAGCATCTTCCAGTCCCAGTGAAGACTCTCACTGGAAGCAGTCACCCACTCCCCACAGGACAAACCCCAGTAGTGCTCCTTCTTCAGCTCTCCCATCCTGAGATGGGATTTTCCTGCAGCCCCCAAATCCACTTCCCAAGAGGTAGAGCTCCCTGTTGCCAGCTCCCAAGTATTCCCAGATCCCAGGCTAGGGTAGTCCCAAGATGCTTCCTCTCCAAGCTCCCACCCTAACCAGGGAATATCTACCTCCCACCACCCTCCTTGATTCTCCCCCCAAACAATTTTTGATGCTCCCCAGCTTCCACCCCTTGATGTTCCCAGAATCCACCCCTTGATTTCAGAGTTTCCACCCCTTGGTGCTCCCAGCATCCACCCCTTGGTGCTCCCCAGCTTTCACCCCTTGGTGCTCCCAGCATCCACCCCTTGGTGCTCCCCAGCTTTCACCCCTTGGTGCTCCCAGCATCCACCCCTTGGTGCTCCCAGCTTCCACCCCTTGGTGCTCCCCAGCATCCACCCCTTGGTGCTCCCAGCTTCCACCCCTTGGTGCTCCCAGCTTCCACCCCTTGATTTCCCAGCTTCCACCCCTTGGTGCTTTTAGCTGACATCCCTTGCCAAGTGTCTCTGCTCCTCTCCACCATGCCCCTTGCTTTTCCAACCTCCTCTTCTCCCCTCTCTGCCCCTCCTTGCCCTCCAGCCTCTCCCTTGCACTCCTCTCCTTGTCCAGAGGACCCTGCCCTATGGCTTGCCCCATCACATCTTCCCCAACCCCCGGGTTGGGGGCTTCTGCTGCTGCTAGCAAAGTGCAGCCTGGTGAGAGGCTATAAATAGCTGCATAAGCTCCACTCTCATTGACACCCTTTGGACACAGGGTGGAAAAATAAACAAAGGAGACTCCTTTTGGAGCTGCAGATGCATCTCCTGACTCTAAATAAGAAGAGATTTGCCACCAAGGTGTGTGGGGAATGGCCAGGTTGGCACAGGAGGAGGGGGGACAGGGGAGAGCAGGAATCAAAACAAATTATCCACGCCCAGTGGATGTCAATATTTTGGTCCCTTCTCCCTCTGCCCTGTAGTAGCTAAGCAGAGGCTGCTTTGCCTATATTTAGCAAAGGGTATATTTTTAAATCCTCTGGGATGGAGATTGTTTCCATTAATAATGGTGGAGCACATTGCAGGAGGCAGAGGCAGAGGCTGGCGTGGAGCTGTCGGATGTTGCTTTAGTGACATACAGAGGCCTGAGAGATAAAGGACAGGGCAGCAGCAGAGCAAATATTTTGAAATCAAGCAGTGATTAACCCTGAAGTTTGTGGTTCTTGGTGCTATTTTTACATGGAGGGTGGTGAGGAGGGGTGTGTGTGTGTGTGTGTGTGTGTGTGCATGCTGTTTGCACCAGGAGATTACTCACAGCTCCCTGGCACGGAGATTCAGGCAGGGGGAGAGGAGGGCTATGACCAGGGGGCTATTTCACTTTGGGGGTTTTCTCCTTTTTTGATTTCTTTTTATTTGACTGAGGGCACAAAATCTGCTCCAGCAGAAAAAGGTTCAGCTCAGAATGGCTGAAAGCCATTTGGACAAAATCCCTTTGCTCCCTACCCTCCCAACTCCCACCTCCCTCCTGCCCCTTCCCAAAGTAACCTGTCCCAATCCTCAGTATTCCTCCCAGGGATCTGAACAGTGAATTGTCATTGATGTTGTGGGAGGAGGTAAACAACCCAAGCGAGATCTGCAGGAGCTACACATGCCTGCTACGGAGAGGCTGCCCAAGAAGCTGCACATGGGAGGAGAGGAGAGGAACAGGAAAAGAATGAAGACAAAAGGGAAAGAACCCTTTGGAGTCTGGAGCTGAGGAAGTGAAGGTTGGGTGACTCACCCAAGGAGTCTGTGGTACTGCCAGGACACAAAGCCAGCTTCTCCACCTCATCCTTCACGTGACCCAGAAGATCCTTCAGTTTTACATACATATATGTATTTCCTCTCCTAGATGTTCCTGCTTGGCTGTTTCACAGGCAGAAGGCTTTACAGAAGCAGAAATCCCAGGAATTTTCCTCTTGCTCACTCATGGAGAGACATGGACTAGTTGGAGCTGCCCTCCCTGGCCCAGGCCACCTTATCCCAAGCAGCCTTCTAGGTCCCTCCAAGTAGGCAGAGGGTCAGGGCAGCTGGTGGTGGTGGGGTGTCCCCACTCCTGGACAAGCTCCCCTCAAGCTGAGCCAGCCCTAGCCCAAAGCTCTCTCACCCCTGGGGAGGTGAGAGCAGAGGAGGGTCCAGCCTCACTGTGGAGGCTGTAGCTCTTTCCCCAGTGAGATGTTTCTGTGCTACTGGGGAATTCCACTCTGGAAGAGCCACAAGGTGTCCTCCATCCCCACCTCCTGGTCAGGGCTCTGTCCCTGCTCCCTGGCTGGCCATTGTTCTCCGTGGACTCTTAGGATGGAGGCAGCCCTGACTATCTATGGCAGGCACTTAATGATGAGATCTACACATGCAAACACACCTCCACCTCCTGGCAAAACCTATTCAGGCACCAAGGTTCCTCACACTCGTGTACAGAGAGAACAGACATGGCCTGGCAGGTAGGAGGGCATTGGGAGAAGATACTCCTCAGGTTTCTCTTGCTTTTCACCTAGCAGGACAGTGCTGGGGAAGCCATGGGGTGAGATTAGTCAATGACTTGTAACTGGTTCTGAGCTCTGAGTAGAATCATAGAATTGTTTGGGTTGGAAGAGACCCTTTAAGATCATGGAGTCCAACCATTAACTCAGTCCTGCCAGCTCACCACTAAACCATGTCCCTCAGCACCACATCTACAGAGCTTTGAGACCCCTCCGGGGTTGGGGACTCCACCACTGCCCTGGGCAGCCTGGGCCAGGGTTTGATAACCTTTTTGGGGAAGAAATTGTTCCTGATGTCCAACCTAACCCTCTCCTGGTGCAACTTGAGGCCATTTCCTCTCCCTCTATTGCCTGGGAGAAGAGTCCAACCCCCACAATGAAGGTTAGGTGATGGAAGATGCTGAGAAGTTTGGGACCATGGAGGAGCTCCCAATTAGAGGACTTCTTGCCTTGCACACACATGTACCACACCACCAGGAAAGGACAAAGCCAGGAAGGGCTTTATCTTCACCAGTACTGGGAACTTCTTCACTGTGAGGGTCACAGAGCACTGGAACAGGCTGCCCAGGGAGGTTAGTATCGTAGTATCATAGTATCAGTCAGGGTTGGAAGGGACCACAAGGATCATCTAGTTCCAACCCCCTGCCATGGGCAGGGACACCCCACACTACATCAGGCTGCCCACAGCCTCATCCAGCCTGGGCTTAAACACCTCCAGGGACGGGGCCTCAACCACCTCCCTGGACAACCCATCCCAGGGCTTCACCACTCTCATGGGGAAGAACTTCCTCCTCCCCTCCAGCCTGAATCTCCCCACCTCCAGCTTCAGTCCATTCCCCCTAGTCCTATCACTGCCTGAGAGCCTGAGCAGTCCCTCCCCAGCCTTCCTGTAGCCCCCTTCAGATCCTGGAAGGCCACAATGAGGTCACCTGGGAGCCTTCTCTTCTCCAGCCTGAACAGCCCCAACTCCTTCAGTCTGTCCTCACAGGAGAGGTGCTCCAGCCCTCTGCTCCTCCTCGTGGCCCTTCTCTGGACACCTTCCAGCACCTCCACATCCCTCTTGGAATAGGGGCAACAAGGTTGTGGTGTCTCCTCCTCTGGAGACTTTCAAGACCCATCTGGATGTGCTCCTGTGTGACCTGTGCTGGATTCTATGCTCCTGGTCTGGCAGGGGTTGGACTTGCTGATCTTCGAAGGTCCCTTCCAACCCCTGACATCCTGTGAGCTGTGATCATTGGGGTGAACCTCAAGCTGTCAGCCTGCTTGTGAGGGATCTTGGTGGCTTTTTTTCCTGGGGTTTGGTTACTTTTCATCTTGCAGTGCTCAGCCCACATACTTGAGCTTTTCCCTCCTGAACCTCTTCCAAACAGCTCTAGTGAGAGGCAACAGAAGCGAGCTGCCTCCTTTCCCAAGAAGGAGAGGGGTGACTAGAGGTGGGCATTTGAGGCCAAGTCTACTTCCCTTCTGAGAAGAACTTCCCTTTAAACATGTGTGGAGTTCAAACCTGCCTTCAGCTGAACCTTCTGACTGGAGAACAGCATCCAGTTCTGGGCTCCCCAGTTCAGGAGGGACAGGCATCTGCTGGAGAGAGTCCAAGGGAGGCTACAAGGATGGTGAAGGGACTGCAGCACTGCCTGGGGAGGAGAGGCTGAGAGCCCTGGGGCTGTTCAGTCTGGAGAGGAGAAGACAGAGGGGATCTGATCAATAAACATGTGAGGGTTGGGGTCAAGAAGGAGGGCACAGGCTCTGCTCAGTTGTACCCTGTGATAGGACAAGAGGCAATGGATGGAAACACCAGCACAGGAGGTTTCAGCTCAGCATGAGGAGGAACTTCTTCCCTGTGAGGGTCCCAGAGGCCTGGAGCAGGCTGCCCAGAGAGGTTGTGGAGTCTCCTTCTCTGGAGCCTTCCCAGCCCTGTCTGGATGTGTTCCTGTGTGACCTGTGCTGGATTCCATGCTCCTGCTCTGGCAGGGGGTTGGACCTGAAGATCTCTGGAGGTCCCTTCCAACCCCTCACATCCTGTGATGCTGTGAATCAGCTGGCAGCCTCATTGCCCTGCCTGGTGCACGCCCCCTACATGGGAGTTCAGGACGGGGAGGAGCAGCAGTGGAAGGATTGCCATGGAGGGAACCCCACTCGCTGTCTGCTCGGCTAAGATGTGGGGGAGGCCTCCTCTCTTTCCCAGTGCTACAAACAGGAGATCAGTTGTCTCCTGGTTGCATAATTCCCTCACTAGTTTGGGAATTCCTGTCTTACTCCCATTTGGAGCCACTAGGGAAACAAACCCATCTCTTGTGGATGAGGGGCTGGGACAGCAACTCAAGCCATGGAGTTGGCCCTGTGCCCTCACCATCCCTTGGGCACTTCATACAAACACTGCCCTCTTCCAGGCTTCCTCCCCAGGGATAAAGGCAGCTTCACCCTTTGGAATTTCACTCAACCACAGAATCCCAGCATGGTGGTGATTAGAAAGGGACCTCTTGAGATCACCCAGTCCAACCCCCCCTGCTAAAGCAGGGCACTCACAGCAGCTTGCCCAGGAGCACAATGGCCAAGGGGGGTTGGAATCTCTCCAGACAAGGAGACTCCACAACCTCTCTGGGCAGCCTGCTCCAGGCCTCCAGCACCCTCACAACACAGAAGTTTCTCCTCCTGTTCAGGTGGAACCTCCTGGGTTCCATTTGTGCCCATTGCCCCTTGTCCTGTCCCTGGGCACCACTGAGCAGAGTCTGGCCACAGCCTCTTGCCCCCCACAGGTCCTTTATCTCTTGCTGAGCATTGCTCAGCTGCCCTCTGGGGCTGCTCTTCTCCAGGCTTTCAGCCTTTGCTCCTCACAGAGCTGCTCCAGGACCCTCAGCAGCTTTGTAGCCTCTGCTGGACTCTCTCCAGTAGTTCCCTGTCTCCCTTGAGCTGGGGAGCCCAGAACTAGCCCCAGTCCTCCACCTGTGGCCTTACCAGGGCAGATTAGAGAGGCAGGAGAAGCTCCCTCGACCTGCTGGCCACACTTCTGTTCATGAGCTCAAGAAACCATTGGCCCTTTTGGCCACAAGGGCACATTGCTGGCATATGATAACCTTGTTGTCCACCAGCACTCCCAGGTCCTTCTTTGCAAAGCTGCTTCCCAGCAGGTCCCCCCTCACCTGTACTGCTGCAGGAGGTGATTCCTCCCCAGATGCAGCACTCTACACTTGTCCTTGTTGCAGTTCCTGAGGTTCCTCTCTGTCCACTTGTGACATTCCTGTATCTACACAGTCAGAGGTCTGGAGTACACCGATTTACCTTGAGCTCTCTTCCCCAGCCAAAGACAGCTCCTGTCCCCTTTTGATGTTCCTGTTGTGCTGCCTTATCAAGCTAGTGGTGGTGGAAACTACTCCCAGAGCAGCAGAGCTGGTGGCCACCTGCCCATTTTAGCTACCCTGCTAGCTGGAGCAGAGTCACTGTAACCAGCATAGTTTT
This sequence comes from Picus viridis, assembly GCA_033816785.1. Classification (NCBI taxonomy): domain Eukaryota; kingdom Metazoa; phylum Chordata; class Aves; order Piciformes; family Picidae; genus Picus; species Picus viridis. The sequence goes on from CM066585.1 coordinate 49,400,845, forward strand.
TGGCAGATGCCAGTCCAGCCTTTTTAAAAGGCTTCTTCACCATTATCTATCATGCCACAATCTCCATGCCACAGAAGACCTCTCTCCACTGCAGAGAGTAATTGTTCAGCGTTGGCCACGCTCGTGTCCCCAAAGGGAGAACATGTAGGTCTGGCTGAGGTCTGTGGTCATGCCACAGCAAAGGGACTTCATGGCTGGAAGTGGGTTGTTAAACCTAGCAGGCAGCAACCAGCTTCTCCCTTAACCCAGAATCATGAGGGCAAGTGTAGGTTGAACCTGAAGAGTTGTGGGCAAGGGAACTATGGGAGCAGATGGACAGAGGTGATTCTGCCACTCTGCTCTGCTGAGACCCCAGCTGGAGCACTGTGTCCAGCTGTGGGGCTCCCAGCACGAGAGAGAGGTGGACTGGGTCCAGAGGAGGGCCACAAAGGTGAGCAGAGGGCTGGAGCACCTCTCCCATGAAGATAGACTGGGGGAGTTGGGGCTGTTCAGTCTGGAGAAGATAAGGTCCCAGGGGGACCCAGTAGCTACATTTCAGTATCTGAAGGGGACCTGCAGGAAGGCTGTGGGGGGCTGGTTAGAAGGACTTGTGGTGATAGGATGAGTGGCAGTGGTTTGGAGCAGGGAAGACTTAGGTTGGACATCAGGAGGAAGTTTTTCACAATGAGAGTGGTGGACCCCTGGAAGAGGTTGCTCAGAGAGGCAGTGGAGACCCCATCTCTGGGGACACTCAGAGTCAAACTTGCTGGGGCCCTGAGCAACCTGATCTAGTTGGAGATGCCCCTGCTCCCTGCAGGGGGTGGGAACTAGATGGTCCCATCCAACCCAACCCATTCTATCATTCTGTGAAGATGACCTTCAATAGTTGCCGTCGAACCTGATGCATTCTGTGGTCCTGTGAAGAGACTCAGGTAGCTGCTACCACTTGCTGCTGAAAGCTCTCTTGGAATCACAGAAACCAAAGGAGAGAAGGAAGAGAAAATGGAAGACAGCTCCAAGGGAAGATTCTTAGCCCAGCACCAGGATGAGGATCTCTATTGGCCTTGATGGCAAGAAACCTCTAGCTGACCAGGCAGGCTGCTAGATCCCTCCAGGGACAGTGACACCAGGCCAGCTGGGTGCTGTATTCATACCTTGCAGTATCTGAAGAGGGCCACAAGAAAGCTGATGAAGGACTTTTGGGCTGTCAGGGAGTGATAGGCCTGGGGGGAATGGAAAAACAAAACAAAACAACAACTGGAAGTGGGGAGATTCAGACTGGATGTGAGGAAGAAGTTGTTGCCCATGAGGGTGGTGAGAGCCTGGCACAGGCTGCCCAGGGAGGTGGTGGAAGCCTCCTGCCTGGAGGTGTTTGCAGCCAGGCTGGAGGTGGCTGTGAGCAACCTGCTGTGGTGTGAGGTGTCCCTGCCCATGGCAGGGGGGTTGGATGATCCTTGAGTTCCCTTCCAGCCCTGTGAGTCTATGCTCCCCTTGCAAAGATAGGTTCAAGTGACCATACATTGAAACTCACTGTCATGGATTGGATTGCTGGGGGTGAGGTGGTTGTCCTCTTCCTTTGTCTTATTTCCCCCCCCCCCACCTCTTAATATTAATTCCTTTCTCTCTGCTCTCCTCAATTTAATTATGTCTGTGTAATCTGGAGATCTGTAAGGCTCTAGCAGGAGGTCTCTGGCTATCAAGTTTCCATGCTTACAATTAGCAAATAGAAGAAGAAGAGCAGCACTGAAACGCAAAGGGAGTTTAGCTTAAGACCCTGAAGAGGAGCTGTGATGCTCCTGTCTTCATCATGAAGAGGAAGGGCCATGGATGAGGAAGGCTTTAGTTTCCAGCCCATGTTTGGGGACTGATGAGAACCAGTTTTGCTGGACTTTCTAGAGGTAAAGTGTTAGGCAATGAGGAGCTCTAAAGGGACTTTTAAGTCTCTCTGCATAGCCTTCAAGGAATGCTGAACCACACTGATGTCTCCTTGATCTTCCCTGGGAAGTTCTCACTGCTCAGTGGCTGTGGAGCAAGACAAGCCTGGACTTAGCAGGGGTTTTCCTTGCATTCTGAGTGTCAGCTGCTGCTTTCTCCCTCTTTTCTCCCCCATCTCATGCCACAATAGAATCAGAGAACCATTTTGATTGGGAGAGAGGTTTAAGATTGTCATAAAATTGTTTGGGTTGGAAAATGCCTCTAAAGTCATCAGGTCCAACCCTTAACCCAGCACTGTCAGGTCAGAGACTTGTCTCTCAAACTCTGCACTTGTTCCTTGATCCTTGCAGAGGTCAAGGGCCTTTGGCACAGTCAAGGAGATGACAAGAGGCTCAGAAAAGCCCATGGGATGTCACCTATGGGTGCTTCCCCCAACACTTTCACACTGCACTGATGTGTGGAGGGCACCAAGACAAGAAGCCCAAAGCAAACCAAGATAAGCCCAGAAGCTTGCTTTGAAATTCACTTTTGAGGTCCACCTTGGTTTCACACCATGTAACCCCCTGAATGTCTCATACCACATCCCTGCTGCAGTAACTGGGCATTGTCAACCTTGTGCTATCTCATTTCAGGAGGAACTCAAAGATGCAGGACCTGTTATCACCTACCTGTCTCCAAGGATCTTCCCTCTGGCACAGGAGTCTCAGATGCCATGGAGCCACTTGCTCAGGTCCTGTGCTGTGCCATGGCAACTGGTTCTTAGGGAAGGGGAGAGATGATCTCTACATATCTCCCAGGGAAGATAGCAGTCAGGCACCCCAAGGTGCTAGTGGTGGCCAGTCAGACATGAAACCAAAAAGACCTCAACATTTGCTGTTGAGCTGTTGTCATAGCAATGGGACCAGTCATAGGCTCACAGGATGTTAGGGGTTGGAAGGGACCTCCAGAGATCCTCAGGTTCAACCCCCTGCCAGAGCAGGAGCAGAGAATCCAGCGCAGGTCACACAGGAACACATCCAGACAGGGCTGGGAAGGCTCCAGAGGAGGAGACTCCACAACCTCTCCGGGCAGCCTGCTCCAGGGCTCTGGGACCTCACAGGAAAGAAGTTCCTCCTCATGTTGAGGTGGAGCCTCCTGGGCTGTAACTTCCATCCATTGCCCCTTGTCCTATCCCAGGGTGCAATGAAGAAGAGTCTGTCCCCTCCCTCCTGACCCCCAGCCCTCAGCTGTTGATAGACATTGATCAGATCCCTCTCAGTCTTCTCTGCAGGCTGAACAGCCCCAGGGCTCTCAGCCTCTCCTCACAGGGCACTGCTCCCAGTACTCCCAGATGACACCTTCTGTGGGATCTACCCCTGTGCAGGTGGCTCTGTGGTGACACCTTTGACCTGCCCACAGATGCAAGGGGCAAAACCCCAAAGCCACCCCGTAGAATAGGAGTGTGGTACCAGATCTTCTCATTTTGCTTCAAGGTGGGATAGATGCAGTGAGACAGGACCCGGAGGAAGGCATTTCTCTGTGACCCCCTCCTCAGCTCCATCATAGGAGTGAAGGCTGATGCAGCTAGCCCTAAGCAATGTATCTCCTAGTCCAGCTTTGCCTCTAGAAAAGCAGGCAAGGCTCTGGAGGCCTGGGGGCTACCCATTCCTCCACCCTGATGTGATACCCAAAGCTGGCAAGAAAATGGAGGATGCTGTTTGCACCTTAAGTACTGCAGCGGTCTGGCACTGCAGGCTTCAGAACAGGAGGAAACCTGATACTGAAGTCAAACAAGAGAATTCCACCTCCTAGTTCTTGCTCCAGGCACTGGCTGTAGGGTGGCTTCATAAAAGTGTCCCCCCCCAGCCCTGGGGCTTTTTGTACCAGGGGATTAATAACCACCATTTATCTCCTAGATGGGGGGGGACCTGAGAGACTAAATGAGGAAGGAGCTGGAAAGGGCCTTGGGAGCCTCAGAATAAACAAAGCAGGAGGTGAAAAGAGCTTTAGGAACTTCAGAATAAAGGAAGCAGGGGATGGAAAGGGCTTTAGGAACCTCAGAATAAACAAAGCAGGAGGTGAAAAGAGCTTTAGGAACCTCAGAATAAAGGAAGTAGGAGATGGAAAGGGCTTTAGGAACCTCAGAATAAAGGAAGTAGGAGATGGAAAGGGCTTTAGGAACCTCAGAATAAGCCAAGCAGGAGACAGAAACGCCTTTAGGAACTTCAGTAAATGAAGGAGGAACTGGAAAGGGCATTAGGAGCATCAGGACATGTGAAGCAGGAGCTGGAAAAGGCTTTAGGAACCTCAGCTAGGAGGCGAGGGAAGCAAAATCTGAACTGGCAGGTAGTGGACACACAATAGCCTCCCTTCTGCATGTTCACTGCAAAGGGCAAATGACTCTAAGAGGTTCTCCTCTTTGCTTTGCTTGAGACTTCTGCTGCCTCTTCCTTCCGTCTGCTGCAGGAGGGGAATTTCTTTGGCTCTGTCATACAGGCAGAAAAATTCTGGCCCAGGGTTGGAGGGTGTTTTGTTGTGGGGGTTTTGTTGTGTTTTTCCAGGGAGAGGCAGCTGCAGCTAGGTCCTAAGCCTGTACCTGTTTCAAACCTCCCTATCTGGCTCAGATTAACCACATCTCTAGCCCCCAAAATGTGCTGCAAAGTAGAAAGTAGAAGGCTGTCTTGGTTGGGCAGGAGAGAGTTAATCCCTATGGGGTGCTCATGTACGTCAGAGCAGGTTCCTGTCTGTGCAGTGCTCAGCTAGGATTGAGAGCTTTTGTTCCTCGTTGTTTTTTCTCACGGTTTCTTTGCACCTCAGAGTGTTTGGGTTTGGGTTGTTTGCTTTTTCTTCTGTTTATTTATTTATTTTTGGGTGTGGTTTTTTTTGGGTTGCTGTTAATAAATTTTGTAAGAGCATTTCAAGCTGGCACAGGGGGGCAGAGTGGGAACCCTCTTAGCCTGCAGTGCCATTCATATCCTAAAGGTATTAAAGAACACCACAGACACAGGCAGGACGAGTCCCTGCCTTGGCCATGCCTTGTGTCCTTCAGCCTTTTATTCGTGCCCCTGCCACACCCTGCAGGGGGCCAAATTCCAATTCACTCCCCGAGGGGTTAACAAACACTGCCAGAACTCGAGGTGGGGGATGTTGGTGGGCACCAGCTCTACCCCCCGAGGTCTCCAAAGAGGCAAAAGTGGAACGGTGACCAAAAGCTGAAAAGCAGAGTAGCCACAACGTCTCACTGCGAGGTGCTGAGCCCAGCCCAGCCCTGAGCCTGACTCTGGGGCTTGGGTTTTTTTCCTTCCCCCCACCCTCGAATTTCAATCAGTTTGGAAGAAAAGGTGGTGTCATCCTTCTCCGCCCAGGAATCCAGCTTGAAAGGTTGGGAAGCTGGCAGAGCCCGAGGTGGCTTCTGGTCTGAATTACAGACATTTCAGGACCCGATGCAGTTGCTGGGTAATGATGCTTCTGTCTCCTCCAGAGGCAGAAAAGGTGAGCAGGGAACTCCCTGCAAATAGCTCTGGGGAGGGAGAAGCTGGAGGGCACGCAGAGGTGAGGGACCAACCTGCCGAAGGAGCTGAGGAGAGTCAGGTCCGACGGAAAGATCATGAAATTCATGGAATATGGATAGATTAGCCCAGTCGTGACTCAGATTTGGGGACAAAATAACAACCCACGGTGAAAAGGCGAGCAGGGAACGGTGAACTGCAGCCCAGCCCGGCGTGAGGCTGCACAGAGCAGCGTGGCAAGGCGGCTGGGAAGGGTGGCCAGGAGACGTCTCCCGGGGGCAGAGCTTCCCCAGGTGGGGAAACCCCTCAGAAACGCAGTGCCAGGAACACCGAACCACCCTGGCACTCTAGGTCCTGGCACTCCTGGCACTCTAGCTCCTGCAGCCCCTACCTTAGCATCCTGGTTTTCAGGCAGTGTGGAAGGTGGGGGAGGTCCCCCAGCAGTCCCCAGGGGGACTGGCCACCCCTGGAGCCAGAGCAGGAGGTTTCCCAGGAGCTGTGCCCCTTCTCCCCTCCGCCATGCTCCTTGCCCCTGAAATGCAACAGCTGACACGGGGACCCCACAGGTGTCAGCCCCTCAGTCCTAGAGGGGAGCAAGGGCTGCCCTCCCCAGCCCCCTGGTCTGCTTCCCTACTGCATCTCTCTCTCCTTCTGGTCCATTGTGGCTGCAGTGGTGAGCATCACCCCATGCTTCATGAGCCACCCTGTATCCAGCCTCGGCGGCTGCTGAGACATCCTGTAAGGACAGCCCAGATCCAGCCATGTGGGCAGCAGGGGCAGGGAGGGGATTCTGCCCCTCTCTTCTGCTGAACCCCCAGCTGCAGTGCTGGGGCCAGCTTTGGAGTCCTCAGCACAGCCCAGACAGGGACCTGTTGGAGTGGGGCCACAGCAGTGCTGGCAGGGCTGGAAGCCCTCTGCTGTGAGGCCAGGCTGAGAGAGTTGGGGCTGTGCAGCCTGGAGAAAAGAAGGCTGCAGGGAGACCTTCTGGTGGCCTTTCAGGACTTCAAGGGGGATAGACACTTAAAGATGGGGACAGAGTTTTGAGCAGGGCCTCTTGTGACAGGACGAGGGGTGACGTCCTAAAAGAGGGAGTTTTACACTGGATAGAAGGAAGAAATTTCTGCCGAGGGTGGTGAGACCCTGGCCCCAGCCTTTGCCCAGAAAGGCGGCGGACGTCCCATCCCTAGAAGCACTGCAGGTCAGGTTGCTTGTGGCTCTGGGCAAACTGCTGCTGCAGCTGTCCCTGCGGACTGCGGGGGAGGGCTGCACTGGGTGAGCTCTGGGGGCGCCGTCGCCTCCGCCGCGCCGCGCCTCTCCCACGCCCCCGCAGCAGGCCGGGTCCCGCCGGGCGCTGGCCGCCGCTCTCAGGCCGCTCTCAGGCCGCGCTCCGGCTGCCATCTGCAGGCAGCGGCGGGGAAGGCGGCTGCCGCCCGGCCCTGCCCCGGGCTCCCCCGCCGCCTCCTCCCGGAGAGGGGCCGGTGCCCCCCTCCCCAACCCGGCGATGCGACCTCCCCTTCTCTCCGCAGTACGAAAGGTGCTGCCCAAGGCTGCGGGTTAAACCCCAAACTGGGCGCATTGGGAGGGGGCGATGGTGACACTACGGTGTTGCCCCAGCGGCCAGCACTGCCCCCTCCCCAGGTGCAAGCTGAAGAGCCGGGGGACGAAAGACAGAGGTGCTGTGAAGCAGTGGTGAGCGGCTCAGCTGGAGGGTGGGCAACGGGGACACTGTGAAGGCTCCGGAGATTCAGGGGGTGGGCACAAACCCATCTGCTAGCTTGTCCCGGGGCCAAGGCTGGCACCCAACTCCACCCCTGGCCTAAAGAACACCATTCTGGCAGTGGGGACCCAGCTGGTAGTAGCAGAGGAGGGGAACATGGAGCATGACTGCAGCTCAGCACACCTGAGGCTCTCAGGTGGGTACAGAGCTTCGAGATCCTCTCCTTGCATGGATTCCCCAGAGGAGACAGCAGGAGAGTCTGTGGGATAGGAGAGGTGTGCTGGGATGGGACAATTCTTACCTCCTTCTAGTAGAACAGCCCATCAGTCCAAGCCCAAAGATGTCCTAAGGTGAGGCAATAATGATGTTGTCCTTAGGCACTTCTCACCTTTGCTTCATGGCCCAGTCTTAACTTGGAGGTACAGGGAACAAGGCAATGATGGTGCTGGAGTGGTCCAGTGCTGGAGTGGTCCAGTGCTAGCAGTGGCTCTTCTCCTGGCATGGAGTAAGGCAGGATCACAGGAAAGGTGACGGAAGCTGGGGCACTACCCCACCAGCTACTGCTCACACCACAACCTGCTCCTCAGCCCCTCTGGCTACTCAGTGGGGGCTGTGAAAGGGAGCAGCCAGCCAGGCTGGCTCTCAGCCCCCAGGTGCTTTTCCCTCTTCTTCCTCCCACTCCTCCCACCTTCCTCCAGCTGCTGGTGCTGCTCTTTCCTCCCACACAGCAGCTCTGAGAGGCTGGAGGAGATGGTAGGGAACAGGGGAAGCACTTGGAGGCTGACAGCTGCCACTGCCTGGTTCCCCTCCAGAGCCCCATCCTGCTTTGACCTTCACTGTCTCTCCTTGGGCTGCTCAGAGCGGGCAGCAGTGCTGGCAGAGGCGGCTGGGCTACGTGGCATGGGGAACAGAGGAGTGTGGGTGCCTGAGACATACAGCTGGGGGGGCAAGAGGATGGGGCCAGACTCTTATGCCTAGTGACACAGGACAAGGGGCAAAGGGCACAAACTGGAACCCAGGAGGTTCCATCTGGACAGGAGGAGAAACTTCTTTGTTGTGAGGGTGCTGGAGGCCTGGAGCAGGCTGCCCAGAGAGGTTGTGGAGTCTCCTTGTCTGGAGAGCTTCCAACCCCCCTGGCCATTGTGCTCCTGGGCAAGCTGCTGTGGGTGACCCTGCTTTAGCAAGGGGGGTGGACTCCAGATGGTCCTTTCCAACCCTGACCATGCTGGAATTCTGGTAGTCTCCCCCAAAACCAAGCTTTGTCTACCAGGATCCTTTTTGCTGGAGACTTCAAGAATAAGGGGCAAGAAAGGTCTGAGGTGGGAGTCAAGGGTTGCTGGTGGCACCTGGAGGTGAAAGAGTCCTGGGGCTGAACTCATTTCTGCCTTACCCACTGTGTTCATTCTACTAACCACCAACTTTTTAACTCAGGTTGTGGTGAATGCATCCACACTTCTCAGTCCCCTCTCAAGCTTTCCAGTGCCATGCTGACAGGATTAGGAAGCTTTGTTCTTCATTTCCCCCTGACTAAAGGGGCTGCAATGTTGAGCAGACAAATCACAGTAGCCTGACCTGCTAGGACACACTGGCCAGGCTGAAAGGACCACAACTGCCAAAAGGCAAACCCAACTCCCACCCCCCACTCACCCCCAAGCTCAGGTCCATTTCACAGACAGATGGAAGGAAAACAAAAGCCCTGTCCCTGGACTTGTGTCGCTGAGGCGCAGGCTTTACTCCTCCAGCTGGCACTCTGTGAGGAGCAAAGGCTGAGAGCCCTGGGGCTGAGAGCCTGGAGAGGAGCAGCCCCAGAGGGGAGCTGAGCAATGCTCAGCAAGAGATAAAGGACCTGTGGGGGAAAGAGGCTGAGGCCAGGCTCTTACACCCAGTGACAGGACAAGGGGCAATGGGCACGAACTGCAACCCAACTGCTCAAGCTACAGGCAGCATAGCAGAGGGTTGTCCTGGCTGCTCTTCTGAAGTGTTTCTAGGGAGGCTTCCACCCAGCTTTTCCCCCTTTTAGCTTCTTTTTTTTTCTTCTCCAGCTGAAGATTCAGCCTGGAGATGAGGACGACATTCTTTCCAGAGAGGGTGGGGAGACACTGGCACAGGCTGCCCAGGGAGGCTGTGGCTGCCCCCTCCCTGGAGCTGTTCAAGGCCAGGCTGGATGAGGCCTTGAGCAACCTGTGCTGGTGGGAGGTGTCCCTGCCCATGGCAGGGGGCTGGAACTGGATGAGCTTTAAGGTCCCTTCCAGCCCAAACCCATTCTCCAATTTAATGGTTTTGTTTGTTTATAAAGAGATTTGCCTAGAGCAGGCAGTGCCCAGGAGTTTGTGCCTCTGGTCACAATGACTCTGAAACGTTTTAAGGGGAAGTGGTTGATGAGAAACACTCTGAATGTCTGCAAGCACAAGGCACCCTGGCTAGGACAAGGGACATGGGGCTGGTTGTTGGGACACCAGCACTGCTGCTGCCCTGATCTGCTCTCGAGGAGATGCCAGCACAGAATCACAGAAGTGTTTAGGTTGGGAAAGGCCTTTCAGGTCCTTGAGTCCAAACCATTAACCCAGCACTGCTAAGTCCACCACTAAACCATGTCACTAAACACCAGGTTGACGCAGCTTTTACACCCACCCATCTGCTGACTCAGATATTGGCAGGCACTGGAATATCCAACAGTTAAAAGCAACTGGGCATAAACCTGAGCACAGGAAGTTCCCTCTAAACATGAGGAGAAACTTCTTTACTTTGAGGCTGGCAAAGCCCTGGAGCAGGCTGCCCAGACAAGTTGTGGAGTCTCCTTCTCTGGAGACTTTCAAAGCCCACCTGGATGTTTTTCTCCTTCAGGTGAAACCTCCTGGATTTCAGTTTGTGTCCTGTCCCTAGGCACCACTGGTAAGAGTCTGGCCCCAGCCCCTAGCCCCCCACAGGTCCTTTAGCTCTTGCTGAGCATTGCTCACAGCCCCTCTGGGGCTGCTCTTCTGTTGAGCCTGGCTCAACAGCCCCAGGGCTCTCAGCCTTTCCTCCTTGCAGAGATACTCCAGGCCCCTCCAGGCCCACCCAGCATCTGTTACTGAACTCAGTTACTCTGAGTTTTACTCTACAATCCAGAAGCACATTTTTATGTTAGGAAAAGGAAAAGGAAAAGGGAGAGAGAGAGGGAGAGGGAGAGGGAGAGGGAGAGGGAGAGGGAGAGGGAAAGGAAAAAAGGGAAAGGAAAAGGAAGGAAAGGAAAAACTCCACCACTTGCTGATGTTCAAGGGGCTGCTTTTTTAAGCAGTCAGCCTTATTAAACCCCTGTGCTGAACCAGTCTTCAGCTTTCAAACCTCAAAAAATGAGAAGAGCTTGAAATAGGAGACTCTTGTCACCCAGCCCAGCCGTTCTGCACATTGACTGCATGGAATATGTATTGTATCATGGAACCACAGAATCTGTTTCAGTTGGAAAAGACCTCCTGGATCATCCAGTCCAACCATCAACCCCACACCACCACGCCCATTAAACCGTGTCCCAAAGTGCCATGGCCACAGGGTTCCTGGACACCTCCAGGGATGGGGACTCCACCACCTCCCTGGGCAGCCTTGTGCAGGTTCCTGAAACATAATCAAATATCCATTAAGTAAACCAGAAAATATTAAGTGACAATAAGCAAATATTACGTGATAATAGGTACATATTAAGTGGTATGGAGTAACTGTCACTACCTGTCCTCTCCTGGTTGTCATTGACAGTAACAGAACCATAGATCTGTTGAGCTTGGAAGAGAGATCTTTGAGATCACCAAGCCCAACTTCTTGCCTCAAGCTCACAATGGCACCACTACCACTAAGCCATTGCCACATTTGGAGGACAACCTTCTGTGGGCTCTCACAGGTGAGCAACCATCAGACCTGAGCAAGATGACTGCAAATGGACAGGGAGGCTTCAGAAGCCTCAGTGCTCAAAGAGCCGTTTGCTTTGTATGTCTCAGCATTGGCACACTTGAGGCAACTAAAACAATCATAGAACCACAGAACTGTCAGGTTTGGAAGGGACCTCAAGGATCATGCAGTCCCAACTCTCCTGCCATGGGCAGGGACACCTCACACCACAGCAGGTTGCTCACAGCCACCTCCAGCCTGGCTGCAAACACCTCCAGGCAGGAGGCTTCCACCACCTCCCTGGGCAGCCTGTGCCAGGCTCTCACCACCCTCATGGGCAACAACTTCTTCCTCACATCCAATCTGCATCTCCCCACTTCTAGTTTTGTTCCATCCCCCCAGTCCTGTCACTCCCTGACACCCTCAAAAGTCCCTCCCCAGCTTGCTTGGAGCCCCCTGCAGATCCTGGAAGGCCACCGGAAGGTCTCCTGGGAGCCTTCTCCTCTCCAGCCTGCACAGCCCCAACTCTCTCAAGCTGTCTCCAAAGCAGAGCAGCTCCAGCCCTCTGCTCAGCCTTGTGGCCCTTCTCTGGACACCTTCCAGCACCTCCGGGTCCTTCCTGGCACAGATCTGCTCCAGAACTGGATGCAGTGCTCCAGGTGGGGAAGGAAATAAAGAAGGAAATAAATCAACCAAAGCAACTCCAGAACTGGACAAACTTTAGGGGAATTTCTTCCAACAGAGTCTTGTTGACCCAACCACAGCCAGTGGTCCTCTAAGAAATCAAGGCAGCCTGCAGTGCTCCAGAAGGACGCCTCCAAGTGATGCCTGAGGTGATGAGGAGGAGCACCCTGCACCTGCCACACGACACCCAGGAGCTCTGGAGAAGGAGCTGACATTTTTCTGGCTGTCAAGAGAAGTTCACTTGCACTCAAAGAGTTGTGATCAATGACTTGATGTCCAGGTGGCAGGTGGAGTTCCTCAGGGGTCTGTCCTGGGTCCAGTGCTGTTTAACATCTTTGTTGGTGACATGAACAGTGGCACTGAGGGCACTCTCTGCGAATTTGCTGGTGAGGCCAAGCTATGTGGTGTGCTGGAGTTACTTGAGGGCAGGGATGGCATCCAGAAGGACCTCGACAGGCTTGAGAAGTGAGCCAGTGCCAGCTGCAGGAGGTAAAACAAGGCTAAGTGCAAGGTCCTGCAGCTGAGTTGGACCAGCTCCAGGCACAAATCCAGACTGAGTGCAGAGGGGGTTGAGAATGGCCCTGAAGAAAGAGACTTGGAGGTGCTGGTTGCTGAGAAGCTTCCAGGAGCCAGAAGTGCCCTCATGCAGCCCAGCAGGCAGCTGAGTGTTGGGCTGCAGCCAGAGGAGTGTGGGCAGCAGGGCAGCAGAGGGGATTCTGCCCCTGGGCTCTGCTCTGCTGAGACCTCACCTCAAATCCTGCCTCCAGTTCTGGTCTCCCCAGCAGCAGAAGGACACAGAGCTGTGGGAAAGAGTCCAGAGGAGGGCCTTAAAGATGATCCAAGGGCTGGAGCGGCTCTGCTGTGAGCACAGGCTGAGGGAGCTGGGGGTGTTCAGCCTGGAGAGGAGAAGGCTCCAGGGGGCCTCAGAGCTGCCTGGCAGGACCTGAAGGGATCCTGCAGGAAGGCTGCAGAGAGACTTTCCCTGAGGGTGTCTGGAGACAGGGCAAGGGGGAATGGCTTGAAGCTGAGGCAGAGCAGGGCTAGAGTGGAGCTGAGGAAGAAGTTCTTCAGTATGAGGGTGCTGAGACTCTGGCACAGGCTGCCCAGGAGGCTGCTGTGGATGCCTCCTGCCTGGGGGTGTTCGAGGCCAGGCTGCATGAGGCCTGGAGCAACCTGCGCCTGGCAGGGGAGATTGGAACTAGATGATGACCTCTGAGGTCCCTTCAGGCCTAAGCCGTTCTCTGACTCTTCTGCAGCATCTTCACTCCTTCGGTGCTGACACCAAAACCCTTTCCTCTGTCCCTCACGTGGTTAGTTTCCATTTGTGTTACTACTATTTGTGTTCTCTGGCACTGCAACTGTTTCTGGTTCAAAGGCATAAACAGCAACGCTTCCAGCTCCAAAAACCCCATATGTTCTGAGAAGGCATCAGATGACGGGTGGGAGGGAAGGGAGGGGAAATGCCTTGCCTCGAGTCACGTGAGGAGGACAGCGATGAAGCTGGGAAGGTCAGCTGGGTGCCAATGAGGAGCTCCAGCCCTCTGCTTGTCCTTGTGGCCCTCCTCTGGACACGCTCCAGCCTCACTCTCCGCTTAAATCCCAGTATCTGTCATCATCCCTGAGACAGATGCAGGAGAAAAGGATTCAGCATGTGGCAAATCACGTGATAGTATAGTATCATAGTATCTCAGTATCAGTCAGGGTTGGAAGGGACCACAAGGATCATCCAGTTCCAACCCCCTGCCATGGGCAGGGACACCCCACACTAGATCTGGCTGCCCACAGCCTCATCCAGCCTGGGCTTAAACACCTCCAGGGACGGGGCCTCAACCACCTCCCTGGACAGCCCATCCCAGGGCTTCGCCACTCTCATGGGGAAGAACTTCCTCCTCCCCTCCAGCCTGAATCTCCCCACCTCCAGCTTCAGTCCCTTCCCCCTAGTCCTATCACTCCCCGAGAGCCTGAGCAGTCCCTCCCCAGCCTTCCTGTAGCCCCCTTCAGATCCTGGAAGGCCACAATGAGGTCACCTGGGAGCCTTCTCTTCTCCAGCCTGAACAGCCCCAACTCCTTCAGTCTGTCCTCACAGGAGAGGTGCTCCAGCCCTCTGCTCCTCCTCGTGGCCCTGCTCTGGACACCTTCCAGCACCTCCAGATCCCTCTTGGAATAGGGGCTCCAGAACTGGAGGCAGTACTGCAGGTGGGGTCTCAGCAGGGCTGAGCAGAGGGGGAGAATCCCCTCCCTGGCCCTGCTGGCCACACTTCTCCTGCTGCAGCCCAGGCTCTGATTGGCTTTCCGGGCTGCAAGTGCACACTGAGAGCTCCTGTTGAGCTTCTCCTCCCCCAGCACCCCCCAAGTCTCTCTCCTCAGGGCTGCTCTCCAGCCAGTCCCTGCCCAGCCTGCGTTTGTGCCTGGGGTTGCCTCCACCCAGCTGCAGGACCCTGCCCTTGGTCCTGTTGAAGCTCCTGAGGTTGGCTTGTGCCCACCTCTCCAGCCTGTCCAGGTCCCTCTGGATGGATCCTTCCCTCCAGCTGTCTGCTGCACCACACAGCTTGGTGTCATCAGCAACCTTGCTGAGGCTGCACTCGATGCCACTGTCCATGGCACCCACAGAGATGTTGAACAAGCCTGGTCCCAGGACTGATCCCTGAGGGCCTCTGCTTGTCCCTGGCCTCCACTGGGACATGGACCATTGACAGCCACAATCTGACCGTAGGACATGGGAGGAACCCCAGGAGTAAGGTGGATTCTCTGTGTGTTAGGTTGTGAAACCAGCACCTGAAATGGAAGATTTACCAAGTGTATCTGCCTCCAAAGCATCCATCAAGCACTCTGGAGGCAAAGCAGGTGAGTGAACATGGCTGAAGGAAACAACCTCTCCATATGGCAAAACCTTTGCTCCAAGTTCTTTCACAGAATGCATCAGGTGGTGAAGGGACCCTCAAAGGTCAGCATGTCCTAACCCACTGCAGTTAGCAGGGGCATATCCAACTAGACCAGGCTGCTCAGAGCCCCATCAGGTTTGATCTTGAATGTCCTCAGGGATGGGGCCTCAACATGTGAGCCTTTCTAGCTCTCATGGAACTTCTTTCCATTCATCTGCCTTACTGCTTTCCCCTCCCTCACCTTGACTGATGGAGACCTTGGGATGGAGATGTGATAGGATAAGAGGGAATGGAGTAAAGCTTGATGAGGGCTGATTCAGATTGGAGATTAGGAAGAGATTCTTTCCAGTGAAGGTGGTGAGACACTGGCACAGGTTGCCCAGGGAGGTTTTGGATGTCTCCTGCCTGGAGGTGTTCAAGGCCAGGCTGGGTGAGGCCCTGAGCAACCTGGGCTGGTGGGAGGTGTCCCTGCCCATGGCAGGGGGTTGGAACTGGATGAGCTTTAAGGTCCTTTCCAAACCAAACCATTCTGTGAATCTAAGAATCTCTGTAATTCATTACCCCAGTCCATGATCCTTGTGATGGTATCTCAGACCTTCCAGGGAGTGATCTTCCTCTTGGTGTTTGATATAAATGTCTCCAGTCAGCAACAGATGATCCTCCTGAGTCAGAGCCTTCAAGTAGCCTTCCATTATATAGATTAAATCCCCAGATATTCAGGGATTCTTTTATGGGAGTAGCAACTTCCAGCACTAAAACAATCACCTTGGCATCACACCTGACCCTGGGCTGCATCACTGAGAGGAACAAGACTGGGGGCTGTTTAAAATAAAAAAACCTTAGTTCATAAAACTGTTAATCCTTCAGTTTGCTGGAAAGCAGCTCTGCAGAGAAGGATCTGGTAGTGCTGGTGAACAAGTTCCCCAAGAGCCAGGGATGTGCCCTTCTGGTCAGGAAGGCAAGTGGGATCCTGGGGTGTATTGGGAGTGTGGCCAGCAGGTCAAGGGAGGTTCTCCTGACGTCTGCTCTGCTCTAGTCAGGCCACAGCTGGAAGAATGCAGCCAGCTGTGGGCTCCCTAGTTCAAGAGAGACAGAGAGCTACTGGAGAGTCCAGGGGAGACTACAAAGATGCTGAGGGGCCTGGAGCAGCTCTGTGAGGAGGAAAGCCCTGGGGCTGAGAGCCTGGAGAAGAGCAGCCCCGGAGGGGAGCTGAGCAATGCTCAGCAAGAGACAAAGGACCTGTGGGGGGCAAGAGGCTGGGGCCAGGCTCTTGTCAGTGGTGCCCAGGGACAGGACAAAGGCCAATGGACACAAACTGGAACCCAGGAGGTTCCATCTGAACATGAGAAGGAACTTCTTTGTTGTGAGGGTGCTGGAGGCCTGGAGCAGGCTCCCCAGAGGGGTTGTGGAGTCTCCTTGTCTGCAGAGCTTCCAACACCCCCCGGCCATTGTGCTCCTGGGCAAGCTGCTGTGCCCTGCTTTAGCAGGGGGTGGGGCCAGGATGATCCTGAGAAGTCCCTTCCAACCCCCCCATGCTGGGGTTGTGTGACCCCTGAAGAAGCCTCACTAAGCAGCAGGTGTAACACTAAAACCTCGAGAGCAGGACACATGGCAGGCAGCTCAGTTACTTAACTTGCCTATTCCCTTCCGCCAGAGAAAAGGAGGCAGGCATGGAGAAGCAGGAGTTTTTGCAGTGACACAGGGACAATCACTTACCTGGACCTGAGCAAAGCCTTCAACACTGTCCCGCACCACATCCTGGTCTCCAGGCTGGTGCAAGATGGATTCCACGGATGGAGCATTCAGTGGATACAGAACTGGCTTGATGGCTGCACCCAGAGAGTGGCTGCCCATGGATCCATGTCCCAGTGGAGGCCAGGGACAAGCAGAGGCCCTCAGGGATCAGTCCTGGGACCAGGCTTGTTCAACATCTCTGTGGGTGCCATGGACAGTGGCACTGAGTGCACTCTCAGCAAGGTTGCTGATGACACCAAGCTGTGTGGTGCAACTGGAGGGAAGTGATCCATCCAGAGGGACCTGGACAGGCTGCAGAGCTGAGCCAATGACAACCGCAGAAGGTTCAACAAGACCAAGGGCAAGGTCCTGCAGCTGGGTCGAGGCAATCCCAGGCACTGCTAGAGGCTGGGCAGGGACTGGCTGGAGAGCAGCCCTGAAGAAAAGGCCTTGGGGGTGCTGGGGGAGGAGAAGCTCAGTAGGAGCCAGCAGTCAGCACTTGCAGCCCAGAGAGCGAAGCAGAGCTTGGGCTGCAGCAAGAGAAGTGTGGCCAGCAGGGCCAGGGAGGGGATTCTCCCCCAGTTCTGGAGCCTCTGTGCCAGGAAGGCTCTGGAGGGGCTGGAAGGTGTCCAGAGAAGGGCCATGTGGAGGAGCAGAGGGCTGGAGCTGCTCTGCTCTGGAGACAGCCTGAGAGAGTTGGGGTTGTGCAGGCTGGAGAGGAGAAGGCTCCCAGGAGACCTTCCGGTGGCCTTCCAGGATCTGCAGGGGGCTCCAAGCAAGCTGGGGAGGGACTTTTGAGGGTGTCAGGGAGTGACAGGACTTGGGGGATGGAGCAAAACTAGAAGTGGGGAGATTGAGATTGGCTGTGAGGAAGAAGTTGTTGCCCATGAGGGTGGTGAGAGCCTGGCCCAGGTTGCCCAGGGAGGTGGTGGAAGCCTCCTGCCTGGAGGTGTTTGCAGCCAGGCTGGAGGTGGCTGTGAGCAACCTGCTGTGGTGTGAGGTGTCCCTGCCCATGGCGCAGGGGGTTGGCACTGGCTGAGCCTTGAGGTCCCTTCCAGCCCTGACAGTTCTGTGACTGGTTAATGAGAAGAGTCAAAGGCTCTCCTGCCTGCTCCCACAGTTCCCCAGGCCTGTACTCACTGCAGGACACCAAGAGCTGAGGACAATCCTTCACTTCATTCATAAACAGTTTTATTTGATTTCAAATATGTGCCCTTGTTGATTCAGCAATGATGCCTGGAGAATCACATCCTCCACCAACCAGAGAGAGAACTGATTTGGAAATCTTCCACCTGCCTTGGTGGCTGTTGATCATCTGACACTGCCTCCTTCCTCCGCCTCCCGAGCTGAAAGTAGGGCTCAGAGCGAGCACAAACCTGCACCTCAATCAGAAATGGCTACAAAGACACTGAGCAAAGTGTTAGTAAATCAACCACTCAGGGAGGCAGAGGGCTATGAATGCACAGACAAATATTCACCATCTTTGGGGGATTTGTAGTGATTTCATTGTTTGTATTTTTCTCTTTCCTTTTCACTTGGACTTTAGGGTCCTGCTGTTCCCTCCTCCCCCTCATCCCCCCAGCAGAAACCAACTGATTCCCAAACGACTTGATGTCCCTGGGTTCTGCTAAAGGTTGAAATCCCTGTCCCTCTCCTTCCCCACAAAAGCAGGTTTGGTGGTATGGAGCACAAGAGGCTGGCCAAAGCAGGAGATTCACAGGGATGAGTTGCTGATCTCCTCTCACTACTGCTTTGGGATGGGAAGTGTGCTTTGCATTTCCACGGAGTCAAGATGGTAAGACACAAAGCCAGTTCATTCTAGGCTGCCGATGCCAATCTGAGCATTAAGGAGAAACTAACAGTGCCTGGGGCCTGGTACAGGTGGTCATGGACTGATGGAAGCTTCTTGGTTTCATATTTACATGGATGTTTCCAAATGCTCTGTGAAAGAAGATTTTGCTGCTGTTGTTTCCAGAGATGCTCTTATATTTGAGGGGGAAAACCACAAACCCAACCCACCAACAGAACCTTTGATCCAAACCCCAGCTCCTGTTTTATTTGTCTGTTTGGGCTTTTTTCAGAGCCTGGCTAAAAACTGTTGTCCACTCCTCACATTTCTCTTTGTGGAGACTTAAAAAGGCAGAGCAGGAGGGTGGTGGTGCTTAAAAAGCAGAGGGAAGCTGCTGGTCTCTAAGGAGAGCGCCGCTCCTTCTTCAGCAAGAGGTGACACTGGATGGTGCGGATTCGGTTCTTGGCTGGGGCAAACTCTGGCTGAAGTTTTAGTGTTGACTCATACCACTTCATGGCCTTCTCAAACTCCTCCTGCAAAGAGAGAAAGGAAAAAGGAAAGTAGGGCAGGAGGGAGGCAAGCAGGGCAGGAAGAAAAGAAAGAAATGAGAACAAAAGAACAAAGACAGAGAACTAGAACAAAAGAGAACGAAAGAGAAGGATTGGAAGGCGTCAAAGTCTGAAAGATGTCATTGAAGAAGTGCGGTATGAACATGAGGAACCAAGCCAACCTCTGTGCTCCAGGAGCATTGCTCTTAGATTAATTGAATGGTTTGGGTGGGAAGGGACTTTAAAGATCATCCAGTTCCAACCCCTCTGCCACAGGCGTGGACACCTTCCGCTAGCCCACCTTGCTCAAGGCCTCATCCAACCTGGCCTTGAACACCTCCAGAGATTGGAGATCCACCACCTCCCTGGGCAACCTGCTCCAGTGTCTTCCCATCCTCACACTAAAGAATTAGGAACTAATCTCC
Source organism: Picus viridis (assembly GCA_033816785.1). Classification (NCBI taxonomy): domain Eukaryota; kingdom Metazoa; phylum Chordata; class Aves; order Piciformes; family Picidae; genus Picus; species Picus viridis. The sequence continues at coordinate 49,419,884 of CM066585.1, forward strand.
AGTCTAAAGATGCCTTTTTCCAGCTCAAAGCTATGGCCCTCATGCAGTGCTTGTCAAAAGCCCCTTCCCAGCTTTCTTGTAGGCCCCCTCCAGGCACTGGCAGGATTCTGTTACGTCTCCTCTCCCTCCAACAGCTGATACTTTCTTGGTGCAATTGACCCAATTCTGCATATTCCAAGAATGGTTTGGACTCAAGGACCTGAAAGGCCTTTCCCAACCTAAACACTTCTGTGATTCTGTGCTGGCATCTCCTCGAGAGCAGATCAGGGCAGCAGCAGTGCTGGTGTCCCAACAACCAGCCCCATGTCCCTTGTCCTAGCCAGGGTGCCTTGTGCTTGCAGACATTCAGAGTGTTTCTCATCAACCACTTCCCCTTAAAACGTTTCAGAGTCATTGTGACCAGAGGCACAAACTCCTGGGCACTGCCTGCTCTAGGCAAATCTCTTTATAAACAAACAAAACCATTAAATTGGAGAATGGGTTTGGGCTGGAAGGGACCTTAAAGCTCATCCAGTTCCAGCCCCCTGCCATGGGCAGGGACACCTCCCACCAGCACAGGTTGCTCAAGGCCTCATCCAGCCTGGCCTTGAACAGCTCCAGGGAGGGGGCAGCCACAGCCTCCCTGGGCAGCCTGTGCCAGAGTCTCACTCCTCTCAGGAGTGAGGAATTAGGAATTAGGAATTTCTTCCTAATATTTCTATTGCATGGGAGGAAGCTGAGTTGCTGCTGCACATTGTCAGGGCTATGAGCATGATGAAGGGACAGGAGCACTGCTGAGAGCCCTGGGGCTTTTTAATCTGAAGAAGAGAAGACTGAGAGGGATCTGATCAATGTCTATCAATATCTGAGGGCTGGGGGTCAGGAGGGAGGGGACAGGCTCTGCTCAGTTGCACCTTTGGATATGACAAGGAGTAATGGATGGAAACCACAGCACAGGAGGTTCCAGCTCAACGTGAGGAAGAACTTCTTGACTGTGAGGCTGCCCAGAGAGGTTGTGGAGTCTCCTCCTCTGGAGCCTTCCCAGCCCTGTCTGGATGTGTTCCTGTGTGACCTGTGCTGGATTCTCTGCTCCTGCTCTGGCAGGGGGGTTGGACTGGATGATCTCCAGAGGTCCCTTCCAAGCCCTCACATCCTGTGATCCTCTGTGTGTGAATGAAGAGTTTTGCCACTCAAAAAAATCCCCAAAGAAACCCCAAACCCAAACAAACCACAACCAAACTATTGCTGATCCTACCCCAATGCCTAAGACTGCTGCTGCTGCTCCAAAACTTTTGTGAGCAGAAGATTCTGATCCACAGAGACAACAACAAAAGAGGAAAAAAAAAGGAAAGGAAGAGAAGGCAGAGCAGCTGAAGCCACAGCCAGAAGAGAGCTGAGTGCAGCTGCACTCACCATTGCCACGTAGACGTTGGCCAAGGTGAAATGGTTGACCACGAAGTGGGGAGCGATTTCCACGGCCATGGTGGCCACGATGATGGCATCGTTCCAGAGCTTTGCATTGTGGAAGATGTTGGCTAGGCTTATTAGTGGCACATCCTACAAGAGAAGAGCACAACATCAGCAAGCAGCTGCTTTCAGAATACAGAATTAGCCAGGTTGGGAAAGACCTCGGAGATCACCGAGTCCAACCTCTCACCCAGCACCATCTGATCAACCAAACCATGGCACCAAGTGCCTCAGCCAGGCTCTTCCTCAACACCTCCAGGGATGGTGACTCCACCACCTCCCTGGGCAGCACATCCCAAGGGCCAATCTCTCTTGCTGGGAAGAATTTCTTCCATCCTAAACCTCCCCTGGCACAGCTTGAGATGGTGTCCTCTTGTTCTGTCACTGATTGCCTGGGAGAAGAGACCAACCACCCTTGAAGCTACTCAGATACAGTAAACTGCATTCAGGTCTGCAGCCCTCAGCATGGGACAGACATGGACCTGATGTAGAGGCTCCAGAAGAGGCCATGAAGATGCTCAGGGGGTTGGAGCAGCTCTGCTGTGAGGACAGGCTGAGGGAGCTGGGGGTGTTCAGCCTGGAGAAGAGAAGGCTGTGGGGAGACCTAAGAGCAGCTGCCAGGACCTGAAGGGGGCTGCAAGGAGGCTGCAGAGAGACTGTTTGCAAAGGCCTGCAGGGACGGGACCAGGGCAATGGCTTCAAACTAGAGCAGAGCAGATTCAGAGTGGATGTGAGGAACAAGTTCTTCACCATGAGGGTGGTGGAGCACTGGCACAGGTTGCCCAGGGAGGTGGTTGAGGCTCCTTCCCTGGAGATATTCAAGGTGAGGCTGGACAGGGCCCTGGGCAGCCTGATCTATCTGGGGATGTCCCTGCTGACTGCAGAGGGATTGGATTGGATGAGCTTTGGAGGTGCCCTCCAACCCAGACCATTCTGTGATTCAGTAAGCAGGATTGCTTCACCACCAGGCCACCCTCACTGGGTCACTGCCTACTCTTGCTGCTCATTTGACCAACCTCCTTCAGCTCCTGCACCAATGGGGAAGGGATATGAAGAAAAGGGACAGCAGGCAAGTGACAAAGGGCCTGACCAGCTGTGCAGCTGGGTTTTACCCCAGAATTCCTGTCTGATGCTGGAAGACAGCTACAATGCTCTCAGCAAGTCACTCATGGTGTGGCTTTTTGTTTCCTAGATATCCAGACTCTTACCTTGTCCAGCTGACAAACTGTTAAGCCTTGACAGCCATAACAAGGCGCTATGGGAGCTGGGCTTCATACCTTCAAAGTACAAACTGCTGCTTAGCAGCAAGCCTTAGGTGCCCTCAATAGGAGACTAAAGCATTGTGGATGGTTTTGATCCCTGCCTCCTTGACCTCTTCGAGGTAAGGAGTAACTCTGGTGGGCAAGTGTGTGCAAAGCAGATGCTGTGGAAGCCAAAAACCACAAAAGAAGCCCAGAGGAAAATGAATTTACATGAAAACAAAAGGCAAGAGAAAGCAGAGGGAGGATGTGAAGCCAAAGAGGGAGGATAAACCCAAACAGTGCTGACTCTCACCAAGCTCCAGCTGCAGCTCTGCAAACAAAGCCCACAGGTTTCCCTGGAGGCAGCTTCAGCATGGAGGGTAAAAATGAGGTACAAGTCATAGGATCACAGAACTGTTAGGGTTCAAACGGGCCTCAAGGATCATCTAGTTCCAAAACCCTAACCAATCAACCAGTTCCAAGCCACATCACCTCACACTTCTAGGAAACTGCACACCACAACCTTGCCAAAATGGTAATGGCCAGTCCTTCCTCTGACCCTTGAAGTCACAGAGGCAAGGGCACCCTTCCTGAGGAGCCATTTAGAGTTACACAGGAAGAGAGAAAAGCAGCAAAATGTTCTTGGTTAGATCTTGGTTCCAACCTGGTTTTGAAAGCTCAGGGATGGAGGATGAGCATTTCTGAGTTGAGGCATTGCTCCTGTCCATGTTAAACCCTCCTCAGAATATCCTGGGAGTATAGACTACTTTGTCTCTTGGAACTCTGCCTGAGGAGATTTAGGATGGAGATTGGGAAACAATTCTTAGCTGCAAGAGTGGTCAGGGATTGGCACAGGCTGCCTAAAGAGGTGTTCAAGAAATGTGTGGCCATGACACTTGGGAATGTGGCTTAATGGCCCTGCTGGTGCTGGTCTGATGGTTGGACTGGATGACCTTGGAGGTCTTTCCCAACTGAAACAATTCAGTGAAGAATTTGGACCAAGAGTCCAAGAAGAGGCCACATGTTGCAGCATCAAAGGATTTAGAATCATAGAATCAGTCAGGGTTGGAAGGGACCACAAGGATCATCCAGTTCCAACGCCCCCTGCCATGGGCAGGGACACCCCACACTACATCAGGCTGCCCACAGCCTCATCCAGCCTGGGCTTAAACACCTCCAGGGACGGGGCCTCAACCACCTCCCTGGACAACCCATTCCAGGGCTTCACCACTCTCATGGGGAAGAACTTCCTCCTCCCTCCAGCCTGAATCTCCCCACCTCCAGCTTCAGTCCATTCCCCCTAGTCCTATCACTCCCTGAGAGCCTGAGAAGTCCCTCCCCAGCCTTCCTGTAGCCCCCTTCAGATCCTGGAAGGCCACAATGAGGTCACCTGGGAGCCTTCTCTTCTCCAGCCTGAACAGCCCCAACTCCTTCAGTCTGTCCTCACAGGAGAGGTGCTCCAGCCCTCTGCTCCTCCTCGTGGCCCTTCTCTGGACACCTTCCAGCACCTCCAGATCCCTCTTGGAATAGGGGCTCCAGAACTGGAGGCAGTACTGCAGGTGGGGTCTCAGCAGGGCTGAGCAGAGGGGGACAATCCCCTCCCTTGCCCTGCTGGCCACACTTCTCCTGCTGCAGCCCAGGCTCTGATTGGCTTTCCGGGCTGCAAGTGCACACTGAGAGCTCCTGTTGAGCTTCTCCTCCCCCAGCACCCCCAAGTCTCTCTCCTCAGGGCTGCTCTCCAGCCAGTCCCTGCCCAGCCTGCATTTGTGCCTGGGGTTGCCTCCACCCAGCTGCAGGACCCTGCCCTTGGTCTTGTTGAAGCTCCTGAGGTTGGCTTGTGCCCACCTCTCCAGCCTGTCCAGGTCCCTCTGGATGGATCCTTCCCTCCAGCTGTCTGCTGCACCACACAGCTTGGTGTCATCAGCAACCTTGCTGAGGCTGCACTCGATGCCACTGTCCATGGCACCCACAGAGATGTTGAACAAGCCTGGTCCCAGGACTGATCCCTGAGGGACTCTGCTTGTCCCTGGCCTCCCCTGGGACATGGACCCATGGACAGCCACTCTCTGGGTGCAGCCATCCAGCCAGTTCTGTATCCATCTAGTGGTCACCCCTCAGACCCATGTGTCACCAGCCTGGAGACCAGGAGGTGGTGCGGGACAGTGTCGAAGGCTTTGCTCAAGTCCAGGTAAACGACCTCAGTTGCTCTCCCCTCATCTATTAATGCTGTCACCTGCTCATAGAAGGCCACCAGGTTTGTCAGGCAGGATTTGCCCTTGGCAAAGCCATGCTGACTATTCCCAATCACCTCTTCACTATTCTTCTGAGTCAGCAGTGCCTCCAGGAGGATCTGCTCCACGATCTTTCTGGGCACAGAGGTGAGACTGACTGGCCTGGAGTTCCCTGGTTCCTCCTTACCCTTTCTGCAGATGGGAGCAATGTTTCCCCTTTTCCAGCCTGTGGGGACTGCCCCAGGCTGCCAGGACTTTTGGAATAGACTAGAGAGGGGTTTAGCAACCTCCTCTGCCAGTTCTCTCAGCACCCGTGGGTGTATCCCGTCGGGTCCCATGGACTTGAACACTTTCAGGCTCTTCAGGTGATCACCAACCTGAGCTTCACTTACCATGGGCAGTTCTTCCTCCCCGTCCCTGGCATCGTCTGCCATGACACCAGGAGTGTGGCTGGAGGCCCTTGCAGTGAAGACTGAGGTAAAGAAGTTATTGAGTACCTCAGCCTTTTCCACATCACTTGTGGCCATGTCACCACTTTCCTTTCTGAGGGGGCCCACACCTTCCCTGGGCTTCTTCTTGCCATTAACATACCCATAGAAATTCTTAGTGCTCCCTTTAACCTCCCTGGTTAGATTCAATTCAAGCTCTGCTTTGGGTTTCCTAACCAGGCCTCTTGCTGCTCGGGCAGCTTCCTTATCTCCCCCTGTTCTAGCTGTCCTTCCCTCCACTTCTTGTAGAGTTTCTTTTTAATACAATAATAATAATAATACAATACACCAGGTTGGAAGAGACCTTCAAGATCATCGCGTCCAACCCATCAAACAATCCAACCCACCCAACAACTAGACCATACAGCCAAGCACCCCATCAAGTCTTCTCCTGAACACCTCCAGTGAAGGTGACTCCACCACCTCCACGGGTAGCCGATTCCAATGGCCAATCACTCTCTCCGTGTAGAACTTCTTCCTAACATCCAGCCTAAACCTGCCCTGGCGCAGCCTGAGACTGTGTCCTCTTGTTCTGGTGCTGGCTGCCTGGGAGAAGAGGCCAACCTCTGCCTGGCTACAACCTCCCTTCAGGTAGTTGTAGAGAGCAATAAGGTCACCCCTCAGTCTCCTCTTCTCCAGGCTAAGCAACCCCAGCTCCCTCAGCCTTTCCTCATAGGGCTTGTGTTCCAAACCCCTCACCAGCTTTGTTGCCCTTCTCTGGACACGTTCCAGCAAGTCAACATCCTTCCTAAACTGAGGGGCCCAGAACTGGACACAGGACTCAAGGTGTGGCCTAACCAGTGCAGTGTACAGGGGCACAATGACCTCCCTGCTCCTGCTGGCCACACTGTTCCTGATGCAAGCCAGGATGCCACTGGCCTTCCTGGCTGCCTGGGCACACTGCAAGTAAGTGATAGTGTGTCCAGCAGCTCCTTGTTCATCCAGGCAGGCCTCCTAGCCCTCTTTCCTGCTTTTCTCCTTGTAGGTATACATAGCTCCTGGACACAGAGGAGGTGGTCCTTGAATACTGACCAGCTGTCCTGGGTCCCTCTTCCCTCCAGGGCTTCATCCCACGACACTTTGGCCAGCAGATCCCTGCAGCGATCGAAGTCTGCACGCCTCAAGTCTGGGGTCGTGAGCTTAGAATAGGTCCTCCTGATTGCCCTGAGGAGATTAAACTCAACTGCTTCATGGTCACTGCAGCCAAGGCCGTCTCTGAGCCTCACATTGGTTACCAGCCCTTCCCTGTTGGTGAGAACAAGGTCCAGCGTAGCACCTTTTCTTGTTGGTTCCTCTACCATTTGGAGGAGGAAGTTGTCTTCTATGCAGTCCAGGAACATCCTGGATTGCTGATGCCTTGCTGTGTTGTCCCTCCAGCAGATGTCAGGGTGGTTGAAATCCCCCATGAGGACCAGGGCTTGTGACCTGGAAGCCGCTTCTATTTCCCTATGGAGGGCCTCATCTGCTTGGTTCTGCTGGTCAGGTGGCCTGTAGGAGACCCCCACAGTAATATCTCCTTCCCCTGTATTGCCTTTAATTCTAACCCATACACTCTCAACCAGCTCATCATCCCTCCCCAGGTGGAGTTCTGCTGATTCCAGCTGGTTGTTGACATAGAGGGCAACACCTCCTCCTCTCCTTCCCTGCCTATCCTTCCTAAAAAGCTCATACCCGTCTATCCCTGCGTTCCAGCCATGGGAGTCGTCCCACCAAGTGTCAGTAACAGCCACTGTGTCACGGCATCCCAGCAGCACGGTGCCCTTCATTCATCCTGTTTGTTGCCCAAGCAGCGTGCATTTGCACAGAGGCACTTCAGCTGGGCTGGCCCTGTCATCCTCTTGTGCCAACTCCCCTTGGTTTCCACAGGGTGTCCTGGTGCATCATTCGTGGCTTGCCTCAGGGCAGCAAGTTGAGAGCCCTTACCAGCTCTCCATCCCTCTGCCTCTGGTGAGCTGCCCCTCTGTTTGTCACAGGCCAGCAGGAGACTATTAACCCCTCCCCCCTTCAAATCTAGTTTAAAGCCCTGTCAATGGGCCCTGCCAATTCCTGCCCCAGGATCCTTTTCCCTCTCTGGGACAAGTGTGTCCCATAAGTTGTTTTCAGCTCTGCTGCCTTGAAAACCAAACCATGATTGTAGAACCCAAATCCCTGTCGATGGCACCAGCCCCAGAGCCATGAGTTGACCTGTTGGCTCTTCCTTGATGTTCCCTCATCCATCGCTGACATTAGAGGGATAGCAGAGAACACAACTGGAGCTTCTGATCCCTTTAGCAGGTGCCCTAAGGTTCTGAAGTCTCTTTTAATTGATTGTGAGCCTCGCAATTTGCTGCTCACATCCCAAAGAGAAATCTGCAATCCTGCCCGAGGAGCCCATGTGAGGGGCTGAGGGAAAGGGCTTAGTGGACGTCACACAATGTTAGCGGTTGGAAGGGACCTCCAAAGGGCAACCAGTCCAACCCCCTGCCAGAGCAGGATCATCCAGGAACACATCCAGCAGGGTTTTGAATGTCCCCAGAGGAGACTCCACAGTCTCTCTAGGCAGCCTGCTCCAGGGCTTCAGCACCCTCACAGTGAACTCCTGTTCACGTGGAACCTCCTCTCCTCCAGCATGAAGGTTGGATTTGATGATAGGTTGGACTTGAGGATCTCAAAGGTCTTTTCCAACCTGGTCTATTCTATTCTAATCATAAAAGGTCTTGTCCAACTTTAATGACTGCATGAATTGCACTTACCAGTTTGCAAGGAGGACCTTGGTGTACTTGGCAATTGCTCAGCAATGATGCAAGGTGAAGGGTGCAGAGCCGAAACACTAACCAGAAGATGATGTTTGGGATGGAAGGGACCAGTTCCAACTCCGCTGCCATGGGCAGGGACACCTTCCACTAGCCCAGGTTGCTCAAGGCCTCATTGCTCATGAGAGGAACAGGAGAACCCACACCATCAACAGCTGGCTCAGGGGATGGTGCCAGCAGCAGAATTTTGGGTTCTTTGATCAAGGGGCAACTTTTACTGCTGGGTCCTGGTGGGGTAACATGATCTAGAAAGGGCAAGAGGGTACTAGCACTGGAGATGGCAGGGCTCATTGGGAGGGCTCTAAACTAGGTCTGAAGGGGGGTGAGCAGTCTCTCCAGAGAGGAGAGAGTGGGACATGAATCAGGGTTAATTGAGAAACCAGCAGCCCAGCTGCAGTGCAGGCACACCAATGCATGCAACATGGGCAACAAACAAGGGGAATGGAGTCTTGGTTCTCCAGGAGGACTATGATAGAGTTGTCATCACAGAAACATGGTGGGACAATGCACTGGAGCACCGCACTGGGGGGTTACAGGCTCTTCAGGAGAGACAGGGCAGGGAGAAGAGGAGGAGGGGTGGCTCTGTGCATTAGGGAGTCACTCTCTGCCACAGAACTTGAGGAGGAGGATGAAGGGATTGAGAGCCTGTGGGTTAAAATCAGGGGGCAGCCTAACAAATCTGACATCCTGGTTGGAGTCTGTTACAGACCACCCAGCCAGGATGAGGAGGCAGATGAAACATTCTATAAGCAACTGGAGGCTGTCTCAAGGTCATCAGATCTTGTCCTTGTGGGTGACTTCAACCTGCCAGGTACCTGCTGGGAACTTAATTCAGCAGAGAGGATGCAGTCCAGAAGGTTCCTGGAGCGGATGGGGGACAGCTTCCTGCTGCAGCTGCTAAGTGAGCCTACCAGGGGTCAGGCTCTGCTTGACCTGCTGCTCTCCAATAGAGAAGGGCTGGTGGGAGACGTGACCGTGGGAGGCTGCCTGGGGTGCAGCGACCATGAGATAGTGAAGTGTTCAATATGCAGGGAGCTATGGAGGAGCACCAACAGAACCTTCACCTTGGACTGCTGGAGGGCAAACTTCAGCCTGTTTAAGAGACTTATTCACAAAGTTCCCTGGGTATCAGCCCTCAAGAACCGACGGGTCCAGGATAGTTGGACCTGCTTCAAACAGGAGCTCTTGAAGGCACAGGAACAGGGGAACATGAGCCAAGGGGAAGGCTCTGGGCCTGGAGGAGCAAGCAGCTCCTGAAGGGATTAAGGGAAAAGAGAGGCTGCATTGCCTTTGGAAAGGGGGGAGGCAGCTCCTGATATGCTTAAGGAAGTTGTTAAGATCATGTAGGAGAAAAATGAGAGAGGCAAAGGCCCAGTTGGAACTGAAGCTGAACACCTCTGTGAGAGAGAACAAAAAGCATTGCTACAAATATATTAACACTAAAAAGAGGGCAAGAAGAACCTGCACTCCTTATTGGACCTGCAGGGGAACACAGTGACTGAAGATGAGGAAAGGGCTGAGGGCCTGAACACCTTTGCTTCTGTCTTTAACACAAGGCAGGAGGAGTTCAGGACGAGTGGCCTCCTGAGCTGGGGGATGGGTCAGGGAGCAGTGTCATGCCCTGGATATCCATGAGGAATTGGTTCAGGACCTGCTGAGCCACTTGGACACTCACAAGTCCATGGGGCCAGATGGGATCCACCCTAGGGTGCTGAGAGAGCTGCAGATGAGCTCCAAGCCGCTCTCCATCATTTTCCTCCAGTCCTGGCTCACCAGAGAGGTCCCAGATGACTGGAAACTGGCCAGTGTGATCCCCATCCACAAGCAGGGACAGATGGAGGAACCTGGAAGCTCCAGGCCTGGCAGCCTGACCTCAGTGCCAGGGAAAATGATGGAGCACATCATCCTGGGGGCAATAACTGTGCCCCTGCAGGAGGGCCAAGGGCTCAGGCCCAGCCAGCAGGGATGCAGGAAGGGCAGGTCCTGCCTCTCCAACCTGATCTCCTTCCATGCCCAGGTGACTGCCTGGGGGATGTGGGGCAGGCTGTGGATGGAGTCTGCCTGGACTCCAGCAAGGCCTTTGCCACCATCCCCCACAGCAAACTGCTGGCCAAGCTGTCAGCCCCTGGCTTGGGCAGCAGCACTCTGAGCTGGGTTAGGAACTGGCTGGAGGCTGAGCCCAGAGAGTGGTGGTGAATGGTGCCACAGCCAGCTGGCAGCCAGGCACCAGTGGTGTGCCCCAGGGATCAGTGCTGGGCCCCATCCTCTTCAATATCTTCATTGATGATCTGGATGAGGGGATTGAGTCAGGCATCAGTAAGTTTGCAGATGACCCCAAGCTGGGAGCAGATGTTGGTCAGTCAGAGGGCAGAAGGGCTCTGCAGGGGGACCTCGACCCACTGGACAGATGGGCAGAGGCCAACAGGATGGCATTCAACAAGTCCAAGTGCCAGGGGCTGCACTTTGGCCACAGCAACCCCAGGCAGAGCTACAGGCTGGGCTCAGAGTGGCTGAGAGCTGCCAACCAGAGAGGGACCTGGGGGTGCTGATTGACAGCTGCCTGAACATGAGCCTGCAGTGTGCCCAGGGGGCCAAGAGGGCCAAGGGCATCCTGGCCTGCATCAGGAGCAGTGTGGCCAGCAGGAGCAGGGAGCTCATTGTGCCCTGTGCTCAGCACTGCTTAGGCCACACCTTGAGTCCTGTGTCCAGTTCTGGGCCCCTCAGGTTAGGAAGGACATTGAGCTGCTGGAAGGTGTCCAGAGAAGGGCAACAAGGCTGGGGAGAGGCCTTGAGCACAGCCCTGTGAGGAGAGGCTGAGGGAGCTGGGGTTGCTTAGCCTGGAGAAGAGAAGAGGAGGCTCAGGGGAGACCTCGTTGCACTCTGCAACTACCTGAAAGGAGGCTGTAGCCAGGAAGGGGTTGGCCTCTTCTCTCTAGCAACCAGCACCAGAACAAGAGGACACAGTCTCAAGCTGTGCCAGGGGAGGTTTAGGCTGGAGGTGAGGAGAAAGTTCTTCCCAGAGAGAGTCATTAGCCCTTGGGATGTGCTGCCCAGGGAGGTGGTGGAGTCACCATCCCTGGAGGTGTTCAAGAGGGGATTGGATGTGGCACTTGGTGCCATGGTCTAGTCATGAGTTCTTGGGTGACAGGTTGGACTTTATGATCTCTAAGGTCTCTTCCAACCTTATTGATTCTATGATGATTCAACCTGGCCTTGAACAGCTCCAGGGATGGGGCAGGTTCAAGAGAGTGAATCCCAGAACAGCCAGGACCATTACTTACTGAAAATAATGTGAGAGTGCCTCACAGAGGCTGAAAGGTGCCAGAGTATGGATTAACACTGGAACATTGTGCCCTTCATTTCAAGTCACTTTCAGAGCATCCCAGAACCTCAGCATGGTGTAGGCTGGAAGGGTCATCTGGGGATCATCTACTCCAACCCTCCTGCTCAAGCAGGGCACCCACAGCAGCTTGCCCAGGAGCACAATGGCCAGGGGGACTGGAATCTCTGCCGAGAAGGACACTCTACAACTTCTCTGGGCAGCCTGCTCCAGGGCTCCAGCACCCCCACACCAAGGAAGTTTCTCCTGTTGAGACAGAACCTCCTGGGTTTCGTTCTGTGCTCAGTGCCCTTTGCCCTGTGTCTGGGCCCCACTAATACAAAGAGTCAGGCCCCAGCCTCTTGCCCTTTAGATACTGCGAAGCACTGAGATACAAGTTCCAGCACAACTAGTTGGGATCTAAGACCTTATGGACCCTTGACACATAGAGTGTTGTGCTGTGCAAGCTCTCCTGTGAGAAGGGAAGCAGGATGTGAGCTGGGCAGTGGGGCCAGCTGTACAGACCTTCATGTGATGGGGTGCATAGTGCAGGGCCTGCCGCAAGCAGTCGATCGCCTTCTTCCCTTGGCCTTTCACCCGCCAGTAAAGAGCTGCCATGCTTGACAGGACCCAGGAAGTCTGATTCTGGCAAAAGAAGAACACAAAGAACCCAGTCATGTCCACACCTGTAGTCCACAATCTTCCTGTCTGTCACTCTTCCAAAGGTATTTAGTAGAGTGAGTTAAAACTCAAAGCAAGAGGAAGTGGACTGAGGCTGAGAGGAGACCTCACTGCTCTCTGCAACTGCCTGAGAGGTGGGACACAGGTGGGGGTTGGTCTCTTCTCCCTAGTATCAGGTGATAGAAGGAGAGGAAATGGCCTGAAATTGTGCCAGGGGAGGTTTAGGTTGGAGATGAGGAACAATTTGCTTGCTGCAGGAGTGGTCAGGGATTGGCAGAGGCTGCCCAGGGAGGTGGTGGAGTCCCCATCCCTGGAGGTGTTCAAGAAACCTGTGGCCATGGCACTGTGGGGCATGGTTTGGTGGCCACAGTGGGGTTGGGTTGGTGGTTGGACTAGGTGATCTTAGAAAGCTTTCCCAGCTTTGTTGATGATTCTATAATTCATGGCACAACAAACCCAGCAGGGTATTAGAAGAGGGGGAACAAGACCCAAAACACTCGGGGGTTTCCCATCACTTTGAGCACTGCTTTTGTTCTCCAAAGTTCCTTTCCTCAGCAGCTTCATTTGTCCTGCAGTTGACAATATGAATTTCTAGCCACATGCTAAACACTGATGGGTTCAGTGTCAGTTGCTGAGCCTTGTTTTTAAAAAGCCAAGAGTATATCAGTCCAATTTCTTCAGGAATAACACAGGAAAATTGAGGGGATTGAGACAGTCATCAGCAATTTTGCAGATGACCCCAAGCTGGAAGCAGATGTTGGTCAGTCAGAGGGCAGAAGGGCTCTGCAGGGGGACCTCGACCCACTGGACAGATGGGCAGAGGCCAACAGGATGGCATTCAACAAGTCCAAGTGCCAGGGGCTGCACTTTGGCCACAGCAACCCCAGGCAGAGCTACAGGCTGGGCTCAGAGTGGCTGAGAGCTGCCAACCAGAGAGGGACCTGGGGGTGCTGATTGACAGCTGCCTGAACATGAGCCTGCAGTGTGCCCAGGGGGCCAAGAGGGCCAAGGGCATCCTGGCCTGCATCAGGAGCAGTGTGGCCAGCAGGAGCAGGGAGCTCATTGTGCCCTGTGCTCAGCACTGCTTAGGCCACACCTTGAGTCCTGTGTCCAGCTCTGGGCCCCTCAGGTTAGGAAGGACATTGAGCTGCTGGAAGGTGTCCAGAGAAGGGCAACAAGGCTGGGGAGAGGCCTTGAGCACAGCCCTGTGAGGAGAGGCTGAGGGAGCTGGGGTTGCTTAGCCTGGAGAAGAGGAGGCTCAGGGGAGACCTCATTGCTCTCTGCAACTACCTGAAAGGAGGCTGTAGACAGGAAGGGGTTGGCCTCTTCTCTCTAGCAACCAGCACCAGAGCAAGAGGACACAGTCTCAAGCTGTGCCAGGGGAAGTTTAGGCTGGAGGTGAGGAGAAAGTTCTTCCCAGAGAGAGTCATTGGCCCTTGGGATGTGCTGCCCAGGGAGGTGGTGGAGTCACCGTCCCTGGAGGTGTTCAAGAGGGGATTGGATGTGGCACTTGGTGCCAAGGTCTAGTCATGAGGTCTGTGGTGCCAGGTTGGACTCAATGATCTCTGAGGTCTCTTCCAACCCTGGTGACACTGTGTAAATAAGGGATTACCATGGTATTCTTTGGGTTGGAAAAGCTCTCTAAGATCATTAAGTCCAACTATCAACCTAACACCACCATGCCCCACAGTGCCACGGCCACACAGCTGGCAAATAAAGGACCTTTGGTCTCTGCAAAGCATTAATTATCAATTAATTATCAGTTGTCCACAACTGTTAATGAAGATGGCATCATGGCACCAAGCTGCCTGCCCGAGCACAAGTGGAATGGGAGGTACAGAAACTTGTCCAACTGAAATGATTCTAGAGTTCTGAAACTGGGGTTAAGCTGTTTCAAAGCAACAAAAGGTTTTACCTCTAATAACACAAATCATAGCATCACAGAATGGTCTGGGCTGGAAGGGTCCTCCAAAACTCACCCAGCCCAACCTCCCTGCACTCAGCAGGGACATCCCCAACCACATCAAGCTGCCCAGGGCCCTGTCCAGCCTCACCTTGAATATCTCCAGGGAAGGAGCCTCAACCACCTCCCTGGGCAACCTGTGCCAGTGCTCCACCACCCTCATGGTGAAGAACTTGTTCCTCACATCCAATCTGAATCTGCTCTGCTCTAGTTTGAAGCCATTGCCCCATGTCCTGTCCCTGCAGACCTTTGCAAACAGTCTCTCTGCAGCTGCCTTGTAGCCCCCTTCAGGTCCTGGCAGGCTGCTCTTAGGTCTCCCCACAGCCTCCTCTTCTCCAGGCTGAACACCCCCAGCTCCCTCAGCCTGTCCTCACAGCAGAGCTGCTCCAACCCCCTGAGCATCTTCATGGCCCTCCTCTGGAGCCTCTCCATCAGCTCCAGGTCCTTCCTGTGTTGAGGGCTCCAGAGCTGCACACAGCACTGCAGGTGAGGTCTCAGCAGAGCAGAGCAAAGTGGCAGAATCACCTCTCAGCACCCCCAAGTCCTTTTCCCCAGGGCTGCTTTCTATCACCTCCTCCCCCAGTCTGTATTGACAGTGAGGCTGGCTCCAGTCCAAGGGCAGGACGCTGCACTTGCTCTTGCTGCAGGAGCCAGGTGAAGCAGACTGCCAGGTGCACCCCAAACTCCAAGTGCAACATCATTTGCTCAAGGCAGGGACAGCAGTTCAAATTATTTCAGCAGCACCATCAGTTGGAGCAGTCACAACAGCTTCTAAGCAGCTGTGGGATGCTTAGCATCTGGATTTGTACACGCATCCCCCAACCCAAAGCACACAAAGAAACCTGAGCTGAAGCAGCTGACTGCACTCATGCAGTGGCTGGGGCGAGAAAAGCTGCTGCAAGATGCAGCTTGGAGCAGACAAGTCTGGTGCTGCTGGCTGCCTCCCCCAGCACGTGTCAAAATGCAAGGGAAGCACCAATGTGCTGGAGTTCTGTGGGCTCAGAGACAGCAAAATGACTGTTTATGCTCACACGTGCCAATTAGCTAAGTAGCCATCCTGATCTGTCTGATGAGCTCTTGTGCATGCTGAATGACACTGGGAGACACAAGATTGGCATTTTATTTCCAGCACAGCTAAAGCCTGACTGAAGATTCTGGGCTCAGCTTACTAGGAGAGCTTGTTGTCTGCAGGGGGAAGTGCAGAATGGAAGAGGACAAATTGCTTCTGAAGCAGAAAGAAAGAGGAGCCTAAGGGGAGCACCTTTACTTTCTGGGAATGGCAAAGCTGTACTGGCTTCAGTTTCAAAGCACAGCAAGAACACAGCAAGTTCCATCTCAGCAAGAGGCAATGGGCACAAACTGGAGCCCAGGAGCTTCCATCTGAATGGGGGGAAATTCCTTGCTGTAAGGATGATGGAGTACTGGAGAAGGCTGCCTAGAGAGGTTGTGGAGTCTCCTTCTCTGGATGTGTAATAATTATCTCTGGGTCTAGAGGAGGCCACCAAGACCATCAGAGGGCTGGAGCACCTCCCCAGAGGGGGCAGGCTGAGGGTGCCAGTCTGTTCAGCCTGGAGAAGAGAAGGCTCCAGAGAGACCTCAGAGCAGCCTTCCAGTACCTGAAGGGGGCTACAAGAAGGCTAAGGAGGGAGTTCTGACAAGGGCTTGCAGTGATAGGATGAGGAGCAATGGCTTTGAGCTGGAGGAGGGGAGATAGAGACTGGAGATGAGGAAGAAATTCTTTCCAGCGAGGGTGGTGAGACACTGGAACAGGCTGCCCAGGGAGGCTGTGGATGACCCCTCCATGGAGGTGTTCAAGGCCAGCTGGATGAGGAGCAACCTGGGCTAGTGGAAGGTGTCACTCTCTAAGGCTAGGAGGTTAGAACTAGATGATCTTTAAGGTCCCTTCCAACTTAAACCATTCTATGATATGATTCTAAGTTCCTCAGATGGTCTTTGGTGGAACAGCCCTGGGACACCAAACTGTGCAGACAGGGCACTTGGGGACGTGTTCAGTGGGCATGGTGGGGTTGGGTTGACAGCTGGACTCGATGATGTTAAAGGTCTTTACTAACCTTAATGATTCCAAGTCTTGGCTGAGCTCTCTGCTCTGAAGTGGTTTGGGAGAGTCTCCCCACCAGCTGTAACCATGTAACAGCAATCCCAGCGTCCTGATCTACCTTGTAGCTCCCGGGAAAACAATGTTCCTCATCCTCAGGCCCTCAGCTCAGGCCTGCAGCAGCCTTAATTTGGCTTCCTCTGGGGAGGGAGAGGAGGGCAGCCTTGCACGTGGTGCCAAACCTCTCCCTGAACGCATCTGACACCTCAACCCAACGCTGTGTGAGATAGAAGGGAGGAGGCAGAGAAGAGAGGAAGCCTCTGCCTGACCACTGCCTGCCAGAAGCGTGACTGGGGAGCTGAGCCAAGGCATTAACTGGATTCCTTCTAAGCTCCAAGTGGAAAGAAAACCAGCTGCACTAGCTGAATATTTCAACACTAGAGGGTGGAAACACCAGGACACTTGACAAGCTGGAGCAGGGAGATATGAACGAGACTTGCCAGGGTAAAGCACAGGACACATCTCCACAAGGTACCTGTGAGGGCATTACAGATCCTGAAGAGACACAAGCCCCTAATGCCAGCTCCTGAGTGGACTTTCAGACCAAGGGCTCAAGCCTGGACTGAGGACTGCAGCAGTCACGAGCAGTGAAGTCCAGGCTCCTCCTGCTGCTCTTTCACACATACCTTCTCCAAAGCTTTGGCTATTCGAGTCCCAACTTGCTCTAATGACTGTGGTGAGTACTGCTCTTTGCCAAGGTTCTGTAGCACCTGTGGAAGAGGAAGAACAAGTGCTTAGAGATGCTTAAGACGGTTAAGAGATGGCCCTCACTTGCTGCTTGCTTTTTCCCCCCAGCATTTACAAGTGCTGAGAGCTGTTCCTACATGAACATCACTATCTTAAACCTGTCCTGCTTGATTAACCTCAACTCTGATAACCTCAGCATCCCAGAGGATGAGGGAAAGGCTGTGGGTGTGTCCCCCTGGACTTCAGTTAAACCTTTGCCACTGCCTCCCATAGCATCCTCCTGGAGGAGCTGGCTGCTCATGGCTTGGCTGGGTGGACACTTTCCTGGGTGCAAAACTGGCTGGCTGGGCCCAAAGGGAGGTGGGGGATGGAGTGAAACCCAGCTGCTGACCACTCCCCAGTGGTGCTCCCCTGGGCTCAGTGCTGAGGCCATTTCTCTTCCACGTCTCCATCACTGATCCGGGTGAAGGAATGGAGGCACCCTCAGGAAGTCTGAAGATGACAGCAAGCTGGGTGGCAGTGTTGATCTGCTTGAGGGTAGGGAGGCTCTACAGAGGAAAGCTGGCCAGACTGGATCCATGGGCTGAGGCCAACAGCATGAGGGTCAACAAGTCCATGTCTGGGGTCCTGCACTTGGGTCACAACAACCCCATGAATATCCCAGACTTAGGGCAGGCAGAGTGCCTGGAAACTGCACAGCAGAAAAGGACCTGGGGGTGCTGGTCAACAGTCAGCCAGCAGTGTGCCCAGGTGGCCAAGAAGGCCACCAGCAATAGTGTGGCCAGCAGGAGCAGGGAAGATCACAGCCCTGTACTCAGCACCAATGAGGCACACCTTGAGTGCTGAGTTCAGTTTTGCACCCCTCACACTGAGGTGCTGGAGCAGGTCCAGAGAAGGGCAATGAAGCTGGTGAAGGGTCTAGAGAGCAGGGGTGCACAAAGGGGGGTTGTTCAGCCTGGGGAAAAGAAGACTGAGGAGACCTTCTGGCTCTCTACAACTCTCTGAAAGGAGGTGAGAGCCATGTGGGGGTTGGTCTCTTCTCCCATGGGAAAATTGCTAGGATGAGAGGAAATGGCCTCAAGCTGTACCAGGGGAGGTCTAGGTTGGACACCAGGAACAATTTCATCTCTGAAAGGGTAGTCAAGCCCTGGAACAGACTGCTCCACTATCCCTGGAGGTGTTCAAACAGCATGGGGATGTGGTGTTACAGGACATGTATAGTGGTGCCCTGGCAGTGATGGGTCAAGGGTTGGACTTGATGATCTTGGAGGTCTTCTCCAACCTTCAGGATTCTATCTGCATCCTCACATAGTGTTAGAATTCCCCTGCACTCCAACCAAGCACAGTAGAAGTCCAGGTGGCTGGCCTTCTCTTTCACTCTTTCCTCCATCAAGATGGATTGCAGGACACTAGCAGTGCTCTGGGATTTCCCTCAGGCCAGGCTGTAGGTGGCTGAGAAGTCATTCTTGAAAAGATGGCTTTCAGCTTGCTTTCCTGGCCTGCATCAGGAAGAGTGTGGCCAGCAGGAGCAAGGAGGTCATTGTGCCCCTGTACACTGCACTGGTTAGGCCACACCTTGAGTCCTGTGTCCAGTTCTGGGCCCCTCAGTTTAGGAAGGATGTTGAGCTGCTGGAACGTGTCCAGAGAAGGGCAACAAAGTTGGTGAGGGGTTTGGAGCACAGCCCTGTGAGGAGAGGCTGAGGGAGCTGGGGTTGCTTAGCCTGGAGAAGAGGAGGCTCAGGGGAGACCTCATTGCTCTCTGCAACTCCCTGAAGGGAGGTTGCAGCCAGGAGGGAGTTGGTCTCCTCTCCCAGGCAGCCAGCACCAGAACAAGAGGACACAGTCTCAAGCTGTGCCAGGGGAGGCTTAGGCTGGAGGTGAGGAAGAAGTTCTTCATAGAAAGAGTTATTGGCTGTTGGGATGTGCTGCCCAGGGAGGTGGTGGAGTCCCCATCCCTGCAGATGTTTAGGAAGAGACTTGATGGGGTGCTTGGTGCCATGGTTTAGTTGATGAGGTGGTGTTGGGTGATAGGTTGGACTCCATGATCTCAAAGGTCTCTTCCAACCTGGTGAATTCCATTCTACTCTGCTCTACAGTTTCATCCAGGCTCCAGGCATTCCCTCACTGGAGGCCACTTTTAGAGACAGGGTACTGAGCTAAATGCACTTTCAACCTCCCATGGGCTACTTGGACAGCTTCCAGCTCTGCCATACCTCTTTCAGCTGACTCTCTCCAGTGTAGTGCAGGCTGGTGCGGCTGGAGACTCCCTGCAGGTGGTCCAAGGTGTGCATGCTGGCTGGGAGGTTCGGGTTGCAAAGGGGCTCCACGGCCGGCTCCTGCAGCTGGGTGGCAAAATCGATGTGTTCTGTAATGCTGCAGAGGGCAGACAACAAGCTGCATCAGTCAGGAGAGGGAAGTCTCACTGCAAGTCCCCTGGTCAGCATGAACTGCCCAGAACCTGGTAGAATCCCATCTGAGATGTGCAAGAAGCACGAGAAAAAGGGATATTCTGTCTGTGCCTGCACCTCTCTGGGCAAGTCTGTTGATGAAACACAACAGGCCTGCACATGTCTTGGAAATTCTGGCAGGTTTTTTTTCTTGCTTTAAAGAATATTTAAGGGTTTAAGACAAGGGGCAAGAAGCACAAAGCAGAACACAGGAGGCTCCACGTGAACGTAAGGAAGAATGTTTGTCAGAGTGCCAGAGCCCTGGAGCACCTCTGTGAGGGGCAATGGCTGAGAAGAGCATCTTCAGAGGGGAACTCCTCAATGCTCAGCGAGAGCTGAAGGAGCTGTTGGGGGCAAGAGGCTGGGGCCAGGCTCTGCTCAGTTGTGCCCAGGGATAGGACAAGGGGCAAAGGTCACAAACTGGAACCCAGGAGGTTCCACCTGAACAGGAGGAGAAAATTCTTTGTTGTCAGGGTGCCGGAGGCCTGGAGCAGGCTGCCCAGAGAGGTTGTGGAGCCTCCTTGTCTGCAGAGCTTCCAACCCCCTGGCCACTGTGCTCCTGGGCAAGCTGCTGTGGGTGCCCTGCTTTGGCAGGGGCCTTGGACTGGATGATCTCCTGAGGCCCCTTCCAACCTCCACCATCCTTCTGTTACAAAGATAATACAATCCTAAAGAATAAAGCCTTCAGGGTGGGCATGCTGAAGACCACTTCAGTGTCTTGCTTTGTGTAAGGAACTTCTTTAAGGTTCATCTAAGAGATACTTACTCAATGTTTTTGGCAGACACAGCAAGCCAGGTGCTGGCTACGGTGGTGAGCTCAACCCTGCGGAGCTTCAGGCACTCGTCAGGGCTGGGCCAGCCCAGGCTGCGGTAGTCACGCCTTGTGCCTTCAGAGGGGGAAGAGAAGTCAAACAACACAGCAACTGCAAGCAGGCAGACATCCCACTGCAGCACAGCCACTTCCCAAGTACTTCATCACAGAGGATGCATTCCACACAGCCATGGTCCTGCAGCCAGGGCCCTTTTAAGAACATCATAGAATCACAGAGCTGTCAGGGCTGGAAGGGACCTCAAGGCTCAGCCAGTCCCAACCCCCTGCCACGGGCAGGGACACCTCACACCACAGCAGGTTGCTCACAGCCACCTCCAGCCTGGCTGCAAACACCTCCAGGCAGGAGGCTTCCACCACCTCCCTGGGCAGCCTGTGCCAGGCTCTCACCACCCTCATGGGCAACAACTTCTTCCTCACATCCAATCTGCATCTCCCCACTTCTAGTTTTGCTCCATCCCCCCCAGTCCTATCCCTCCCTGACATCCTCAAAAGTCCCTCCCCAGCTCTCTTGGAGGCCGCTGCAGCTATCTGTCCAATGGGATTATTGAGACCTTAGCATGATTTTCCCTTTTGCATCCAATGGTAATTTATTTACATTCTGCTACTTCCTGCTCCGTCCATGGAAACTTTTCCTAGGCACAGCCTAAAGCTGCTGCAGAAGGCCACCAGAAGGTCTCCTGGGAGCCTTCTCCTCTCCAGACTGAACAGCCCCAACCCTCTCAGTCTGTCCTCTTAGCAGAGGAGCTCCAGCCCTCTGCTCATCACCAAGGGCAGGGAGAAGCCTCCCAGGCCCCCTGGGCATTGGGACTGCCTCAGGGACAGCAGCCCAAAGGCTTCCCCCGAAGGCTGCTGGGCAGAGGGGAGGTGGCGAGGTGCCGGTGGGCAGGGCTGGGCACAGGGTGGGGGGCACAATGCCATCACCTGGCAGTGGCCACACAGCAGTGCCAGTGCCCTGGGACAGGACAGAAGAGAGCATCTTCCTTTCCCTGCTGCCAGACCCTGGCCTGGGAGCAGCCCAGAGACATCCCAGGGGAGGCCATTGAGGAGCCAGTGGAAGAAGCTGGAGAGGGCTGAGGGAGGGAGCCCAGGAGCTAGACCAGGCTGCTGGAGGTGAGAAGCAGCACCGATTTCTGGAGGTGCCTGAGGGAATCAGGATTCTTCAGCTTTGAGGAGCACTGCAGAGCATCCCTGCTGGAGCCAGGAGCTGTAAGCAGTGGGATGCAGAGACGTTGCCAGGGCAGCCAGTGCTTTGGAGCATCCAGTGGTGTCCTGCCAGGCACAGGAAAAGATTCCTGCCCCCAAGGACGATCAGGCCAGGGGCATTTGACCACTCTCAGAATGCCCTGAGGTGGCGGCAGGGTGAGGGAGAGTAGGGCTTGGGCATCTCTTGGGAGGCAAGACCAGCCTGGGGCAGGAGGAAGCAGGTCCTGCCCACATGCTCAGGGAGTAGCTGATCGCCAGTGCTGGGGTCAGGAAGGAATTTTTCCCCCAGGGTGGATTGGCTGTGGTCCCCAGGGGGTTTTGCCTTCCTCTGCAGCACTGAGCACGGCCACTTGCCAGGCCTGCTTTGGGCCACCCTGGCCAGGGCCCTGCTGCTTGTGCTTCCACAACGCTGGCCCTTGTGCCCCACATCTGGGAGGAGGAAAAGTTTTCACTCCCAGGACAGGGAAGCTTCTTGGGTACCCTGAGAGCTGCTTGCTTTCCCCTGCAGCATTGAGCACATCCCCTTGTCAAGCCTCCTCTAGTGCTTTTTGGATCAGTTCTTTCTGCTCCATGCACCACAGAGATGACCTCTCAGGCCCCACATCTGGGGAGAGGAAACTTTCTAGACTCCTAGGACAGGGAAGCTTCTTGGGTTCTCCTGGAGCTGCTTCTTTTCCTCTGTAGCACTGAGCACAGCCCCTTGTCAGCTCTCCTTCAGGCCCCTTTGGCTTGGTACTTGCTGTTCACACACCATGGAGAGGCCTCTCACGCCCTGCATATGGGGGAGGAAGCTTTCTACACTCCTAGGATGGGGAAGCTTCTTGGGTTCCCCTGGAGCTGCTTCCTTTCCTCTGTAGCATTGAGCACAGCTCTTTGTCAGGGCTTCTCTGGGCACTTCTGGCTCAGTGCAGCTGCTGCGCTGGCACCTCCAAGGCTCTCTTGGGCTCCCAAGTTTGGGCAGACAAAATGCTGCTGCCTGTCAACCTTGGGAGTCTTCGGGAAGTACACCCCGGTACCACACACCTCCTCCTCTGCTTCTGTGGGTAGTGGATCCAATTCTCATTCTTCAAGTTCCTACTCTTCAGGAAGCAGGGAGAGCCTGGCCTGTGCTGCTGCTGCTCCTGCCTGTGGCTTTCATCTGCCAGACTGCCAGCTAAAGCGGGAGCACATCAGCCTGCTCCCGGCTGCACAATGGCTCTGCCCAGTGAGCATCAGCTCTGAAACAGCGTCAGGAAAACAAAGATAAAATCCTCTTCCCACTTGCAACCTTTGTGCTGTGTGTCCTTGGAAGAGATTTTGGAGCTGAACACCTCCTGACACTCCAGGCAAAGAGCAGTCCTGCTGCTGCCCGAGTCCTGGTGAGCGCAGGGAGTGCGGCGGAGTGAGGAACTCTGACACGGGTCCGGGGCTCCATCCAGCAGGGCAGCTCGCTGCCCCATCCAGGAGACAGGGGCAGGGATAGGCACACCTACCTCACTCAGGCAGGGACTGAAGGCTCCAGGCTGATCTGAGACATCCCCTGGGCCCTCAGCAGGAGATGGTGGGGGTGGGGGTTCCAGGGGAGGCCATTCTCAGCCAGTGAGACCCATGAGCATGTCAGGACCCTGGCAGAAGTAGACCTTCTTTGTTTATCTGCTCTCCTCAAACCATTTAAGGTTGTCCACTGTGGTGTGGAGGCAGAGTATTGGGCCAGATGGACCTTCTCTCTCATGGATTATTGCTGTTCTCAGACTCTTTTGGTTTTGTATGTTTGTCCAAGGGAACAACTCAAGAAATTGTAAAAATGAGTACAAGGAGAAAGAGTCCTCCACGCAGAAATGAACAGGGACTGCTCACCTCAGAAACATCTGCGAGCACTGCCACGGGCTGCCCAGGGTTGTTGTGGAGTCTCCCTCTCTGGAGATATTCAAAACCCACCTGGATGTGATCCTCTGGTAGGGAGGTTGGACTAGATGAGCTCTTGAGGCCCCTTCCAATCCCTAACACTCTGTGGTTTCTGCGGCAGCCTGTGCCAGGCTCTCACCACCCTCATGGGCAACAACTTCTTCCTCACATCCAATCTCAACCTCCCCACTTCCAGTTTTGCTCCATCCCCCCAGTCCTATCCCTTCCTGACACCCTCAAAAGTCCCTCCCCAGCTCTCTTGGAGTCCCCTTCAGATCCTGGAAG
Source organism: Picus viridis (assembly GCA_033816785.1). Classification (NCBI taxonomy): domain Eukaryota; kingdom Metazoa; phylum Chordata; class Aves; order Piciformes; family Picidae; genus Picus; species Picus viridis. The sequence goes on from CM066585.1 coordinate 49,443,499, forward strand.
GCCACCAGAAGGTCTCCTGGGAGCCTCCTCCTCTCCAGCCTGCACAACCCCAACTCTCTCAGGCTGTCTCCAGAGCAGAGCAGCTCCAGCCCTCTGCTCCTCCTCGTGGCCCTTCTCTGGACACCTTCCAGCCCCTCCAGAGCCTTCCTGGCACAGAGGCTCCAGAGCTGGACCCAGAGCTCCAGCTGTGGTCTCAGCAGAGTGGAGCAGAGGGGCAGAATCCCCTCCCTGGCCCTGCTGGCCACACTGCTCTGGCTGCAGCCCAGGCTCTGCTTGGCTCTCTGGGCTGCAAGTGCTGACTGCTGGCTCCTACTGAGCTTCTCCTCCCCAGCACCCCCAAGGCCTCTTCTTCAGGGCTGCTCTCCAGCCAGTCCCTGCCCAGCCTCTAGCAGTGCCTGGGATTGCCCTGACATTCCTGAACCTGAATGGAACTTGAGGGACCCAAAGACTGAACCAGATCTTAGGTGAAGAGAGGTTACAAGGTGGAGGTTTCAAACCTACTTCCCTGCACTGTTCCATGTGCTCCACATGAAGAACAATCACCACTCTTGTTCAGGGGAAACCCTCTCTACTTGCATGTCCTTAAAGACAGCTCATAAGTGAGTCACCATTTCTGTTGCACAGCTACAGTAAAAACTACTAGACGTTGGTTGCTCCATTTTCTGACAGTCCCAGGTGCAAAACACTGCTGGTTCTTGTCAGTGAATACCGGTCAAGGCAAAGAGTGGCTTCCACTGCAGTCCCACCCTCTAGAGAGCAGCACTGCTGAAACCATGAAGCACTTCAGCCCTCCTGTTTTGCAGAGGAGTGAACAGGGGCAGGGCAAGGTTAAGTAACTTGCTTCATGGCAACAAACAGATCCCTGGGAGAAACAGGAACCTGATATTCATACTTGAACAAAAGCCTGCTGAAATCTTGTCCTTAGGTTTGGTGAAGGCTGTAGCAAGTCCAAGCAATCCACCAATCCCATCATGGGAGGTTTGGAAGGGACCTCTGGAGCTCATCCAGTCCAAGCCCCTGCTCAAGCAGGGCACCCACAGCAGCTCATGATCACAATGGCCGGGGGGGTTGGAAGCTCTGCAGACAAGGAGACTCCACAACCTCTCTGGGCAGCCTGCTCCAGGCCTCCAGCACCCTCACAACAAAAAGTTTCTCCTACTGTTGAGACAGAACCTCCCGGATTGCCGCTTGTCCTGTCCCTGGGCACCACTGACAAGAGCCTGGCCCCAGCCTCTTGCCCCCCACAGGTCCTTCAGCTCTTGCTGAGCATTGCTCAGCTGCCCTCTGGGGCTGCTCTTCTGCAGGCTCTCAGGCCCAGGGCTCTCAGCCTTTGCTGCTCACAGAGCTGCTCCAGGCCCCTCAGCAGCTTTGTAGCCTCTGCTGGACTCTCTCCAGTAGTGTCCTGTCTCCCCTTTACTGGAGAGCCCAGCACTGGACCCAGTACTCCAGCTGTACCCTCACTGGAGCAGAGTAGGGAAGCAGGAGGCTCTCCCTGGCCACTCTTCTCAATGCACCCCAGGAGACCATTGGCCTCCTTGGCCACAAGAAGACATTGCTGGCTCACGATGAACCTGTCCACCCCGACTCCCAGGTCCTCTGTGGGGCTGTTTAAACCCCCAGCATTTCTTTTGCACTATTTCTACTCTCAAAATCTGCCTCTTTTACACTCCACTCTTACCACCCCAGAAGCTCACACAGCAGATGAAACCCTGCTGCCCTTTGTGAGGAAGATGCAGCTGGCAGAGGTTTGGGATATGGATCTGTGGTGATCAAGCAGTGCAAAGTGAACCCAGGGTAGTTCAAGAGCTACAAACAGCTTGCCTTCTCTAGAAGCAGCAGGTTACCTGTTGGTCCAGGAGAAGGTATCTTTGGTCCACTGATCTCCAGGGCAGTGTGGTAGAAGTTTTCCCCTTCTCCATTAGTCTCTGCTTCCCCTTTTCTCCCAGCTGGCTCCTGGAGGTCCAAGCTGTCAGCTTTTGGTTTCTTCAGACGTTTGACCTGAAAAGTGATCTACCAAGAGAGCAGGATTAGCAAGGTCAGCAGCAAGCAACACCAGGAACATAGGAACATAGAACAGTCCAGGCTGGAAGGGACCTCCAAAGCTCACCCAGCCCAACCTCCCTGCACTCAGCAGGGACATCCCCAACCACATCAAGCTGCCCAGGGCCCTGTCCAGCCTCACCTTGAATATCTCCAGGGAAGGAGCCTCAACCACCTCCCTGGGCAGCCTCTTCCAGCGTTCCACCACCCTCATGGTGAAGAATTTGTTCCTCACATCCAATCCCAATCCGCTCTGCTCTAGTTTGAAGCCATTGCCCCTGCTCCTGTCCCTGCAGGCCTTTGCAAACAGTCTCTCTGCAGCCTTCTTTCAGCCCCCTTCAGGTCCTGGCAGGCTGCTCTTAGGTCTCCCCACAGCCTCCTCTTCTCCAGGCTGAACACCCCCAGCTCCCTCAGCCTGTCCTCACAGCAGAGCTGCTCCAACCCCCTGAGCATCTTCATGGCCCTCCTCTGGAGCCTCTCCATCAGCTCCAGGTCCTTCCTGTGCTGAGGGCTCCAGACTGGTACACAGTACATCATCAGCTTGACTGTGCTGCTTTTTCTAGTGATCTTAGAAAGCTTTCCCAGCTTTGTTGATGATTCTATAATTCATGGCACAACAAACCCAGCAGGGTATTAGAAGAGGGGGGAACAAGACCCAAAACACTCGGGGGTTTCCCATCACTTTGAGCACTGCTTTTGTTCTCCAAAGTTCCTTTCCTCAGCAACTTCATTTGTCCTGCAGTTGACAATATGAATTTCTAGCCACATGCTAAACACTGATGGGTTCAGTGTCAGTTGCTGAGCCTTGTTTTTAAAAAGCCAAGAGTATATCAGTCCAATTTCTTCAGGAATAACACAGGAAAATTGAGGGGATTGAGACAGTCATCAGCAATTTTGCAGATGACCCCAAGCTGGAAGCAGATGTTGGTCAGTCAGAGGGCAGAAGGGCTCTGCAGAGGGACCTCGACCCACTGGACAGATGGGCAGAGGCCAACAGGATGGCATTCAACAAGTCCAAGTGCCAGGGGCTGCACTTTGGCCACAGCAACCCCAGGCAGAGCTACAGGCTGGGCTCAGAGTGGCTGAGAGCTGCCAACCAGAGAGGGACCTGGGGGTGCTGATTGACAGCTGCCTGAACATGAGCCTGCAGTGTGCCCAGGTGGCCAAGAGGGCCAAGGGCATCCTGGCCTGCATCAGGAGCAGTGTGGCCAGCAGGAGCAGGGAGGTCATTGTGCCCTGTGCTCAGCACTGCTTAGGCCACACCTTGAGTCCTGTGTCCAGCTCTGGGCCCCTCAGGTTAGGAAGGACATTGAGCTGCTGGAAGGTGTCCAGAGAAGGGCAACAAGGCTGGGGAGAGGCCTTGAGCACAGCCCTGTGAGGAGAGGCTGAGGGAGCTGGGGTTGCTTAGCCTGGAGAAGAGGAGGCTCAGGGGAGACCTCATTGCTCTCTGCAACTACCTGAAAGGAGGCTGTAGACAGGAAGGGGTTGGCCTCTTCTCTCTAGCAACCAGCACCAGAGCAAGAGGACACAGTCTCAAGCTGTGCCAGGGGAAGTTTAGGCTGGAGGTGAGGAGAAAGTTCTTCCCAGAGAGAGTCATTGGCCCTTGGGATGTGCTGCCCAGGGAGGTGGTGGAGTCACCATGCCTGGAGGTGTTCAAGAGGGGATTGGATGTGGCACTTGGTGCCAAGGTCTAGTCATGAGGTCTGTGGTGCCAGGTTGGACTCAATGATCTCTGAGGTCTCTTCCAACCCTGGTGACACTGTGTAAATAAGGGATTACCATGGTATTCTTTGGGTTGGAAAAGCTCTCTAAGATCATTAAGTCCAACTATCAACCTAACACCACCATGCCCCACAGTGCCACGGCCACACAGCTGGCAAATAAAGGACCTTTGGTCTCTGCAAAGCATTAATTATCAATTAATTATCAGTTGTCCACAACTGTTAATGAAGATGGCATCATGGCACCAAGCTGCCTGCCCGAGCACAAGTGGAATGGGAGGTACAGAAACTTGTCCAACTGAAATGATTCTAGAGTTCTGAAACTGGGGTTAAGCTGTTTCAAAGCAACAAAAGGTTTTACCTCTAATAACACAAATCATAGCATCACAGAATGGTCTGGGCTGGAAGGGTCCTCCAAAACTCACCCAGCCCAACCTCCCTGCACTCAGCAGGGACATCCCCAACCACATCAAGCTGCCCAGGGCCCTGTCCAGCCTCACCTTGAATATCTCCAGGGAAGGAGCCTCAACCACCTCCCTGGGCAACCTGTGCCAGTGCTCCACCACCCTCATGGTGAAGAACTTGTTCCTCAAATCCAATCTGAATCTGTTCTGCTCTAGTTTGAAGCCATTGCCCCATGTCCTGTCCCTGCAGACCTTTGCAAACAGTCTCTCTGCAGCTGCCTTGTAGCCCCCTTCAGGTCCTGGCAGGCTGCTCTTATGTCTCCCCACAGCCTCCTCTTCTCCAGGCTGAACACCCCCAGCTCCCTCAGCCTGTCCTCACAGCAGAGCTGCTCCAACCCCCTGAGCATCTTCATGGCCCTCCTCTGGAGCCTCTCCATCAGCTCCAGGTCCTTCCTGTGCTGAGGGCTCCAGACCTGTACACAGTACATCATCAGCTTGACTGTGCTGCTTTTTCTAGTCCAAATATTCCATTTCCAAGATGATACAGATGTGATCTTTCTCTCCCTCTCCCCCTCCCCCCCCAACCCATTCTTGAAGCCTGCTCACTCTCACTCCATCACACCATGCAAACAGGGGACACAGCTTCAGTCTCCAACAGAAAAGAAAACCAGCTGGGCTGCCAGAGCACTGACAGGCGCTCAGATGGCCGTGATGACAACAGACGGTTCATTGTTTTCATGCTAACCAGGACTTACTGCAGGCTCACAGGATGTCAGGGGTTGGAAGGGGCCTCTGGAGATCACCAAGTCCAACCCCCCTACCAGAGCAGGAGCAGAGAATCCAGCACAGGTCACACAGGAGCACATCCAGATGGGTCCTGAAAGTCTCCAGAGAAGGAGACTCCACAACCTCTCTGGGCAGCCTGCTCCAGGGCTCTGTGAGCCTCACAGGGAAGAAGTTCCTCCTTGTGTTGAGGTGGAACCTCCTGTGCTAGAGTTCACATCCATTGCCCCTTGGCCTATCACAGAGCACAACTGGTTAGAAACCTTTCTCCATTGTAACTGTGAGCAGGAGGTATGAAGGCACTCAGCATCATCCAAAGCCTGAGCTCTTTCTCAGAAGTGCTTAGGTTGGAACAGACCTTTAAGATCATCAAGTCCAAGCATTACTCCAGCACTGCCAGGTCACCACTGAGCCACGTCCCTCAGCACAGCACCTACACTGCTTTCAGACTTCTCCAGGGATGGAGACTCCACCACTGCTCTGGGCAGCCTGCCCCAGGCCTTGGCAACCCTTTTGTGCTAAATGTCATTCCTGATGTTCGACCTGAAGGTCCCCTGGCACAACTTGAAGCCACTTCCTCTTGTCCTATCATTTGCTCTTTGGCAGAAGAGACCAGCCCCCACCTGACTCCAATCTCCTTTCAGGGAGGTGTGGAGAGAGCCAGAAGGTCTTTCCTCTGCCTCCAGACTATGTGTAGAGGCCTTTCCCTTAGCAGATGAAATGAAACTACTTCATTCCACCCAAGCCACGAACCAGCTCTTGGGAAGTCCCCAGATGCATTCCAGCCTTAAACCCCCTGAACCGGCCTGGTCTTTTCCTCCTCCACGACAGTAAGTTAGTACAAGACTTCAGCAAACTCATCCAAACTTACCCATTCAGCTTCATCATCATCATCACCACAGTCCCCAAAACAGGAGCTGGCCAGCCCATCCTGAGATCCCTTCTTCAGGACACGGATGCCCTGCAGGTCCATCCGGCGGCCTTTTACCTCCAGGGCCCCTTCAAACGCTTCCTGTGGCCAAGAGTTTTCAAACTCATCCACCAGAGCCAGCATCTCCTCAGACATCTGATCATCCTCCAGGTCCTCCACTCCTTCTGAACCATTGCTCTCTGCAGCCACTGCATCTAAGAGGGAACACCAGAAGAACTTTCAGCAGCCCCAGACACCTTTAACCTAAGCTCCCTTTCTGCAGCAGAAGGCTGCCTGCTGGGGGCAGGAGCTGGCTCTTCCCCACAGGCCTCGTGTTAGAGTTGTGAAATCACAGAATGGTCTGGGTTGGAAGGGACCTCCAAAGCTTACCCAGTCCAACCCCCTCTGCACTCAGCAGGGACATCCTCCACTAGAGCAGGTTGCTCACAGCCTTGTCAAGTCTGACCTTGAATGTCTCCAGGGAAGGAGCCTCAACCACCTCCCTGGACAACGTGTGCCAGTGCTCCACCACCCTCATGGTAAAGAACTTGCTCCTCACATCCAATCTGAATCTGCTCTGCTCTAGTCTGAAGCCATTTGTGGTGGAGTAGGAAGGTTCCCCCCTCCCCCACACACACAAAAAAAAAAATCCACAGCTAACTCAGCCGGAGAAGCAGATGAGAGCTGTATTTTACAAGCAGATATGGAATGCAATGAATATGTACAGAAATATACAATATATACAGAAGTATACAGCAATGTATGTAATACAGGAAACCTTTCCCCAACCCCCCTGCGGCCAGGGGGGTTCGGCCTGTCCCTCCCTTCTCCCTCCCTACCTCCCCTTTTTCCCAAAAGGGTTAGAGAGAAAGAGAAAGGAAGGTAATTAAAAGGGGAAAACTTTGTTAAAGCTCAAAGCAAATGCAAAGTTAGTTTTCTCTTATCTGGTTAGCAAGAATCGTTCCTGCGTAGCAAGCTGCTGCTTCAGAGAGAAAAGCAGGCCAGCTCACAGTACAGGGGAAGAAGAAGACTGACTGCCCCCCCCCCAACTGAAAGACCAAGCTAGAACCTACAGCCGGGTTCCACCAATGAAATTGGATTAGCATATCTCTTGTTTTCATTTATATACCAAAACATTCAGCCAGAGTGTTCAGAAAGTGTCCTTCTCTTAAAGGCACAGCCTAAACCGGTCACACCATTGCCCCGGTCCTGTCCCTGCAGGCCTTTGCAAACAGTCTCTCTGCAGCCTTCTTGCAGCCCCCTTCAGGTCCTGGCAGGCTGCTCTTAGGTCTCCCCACAGCCTCCTCTTCTCCAAGCTGAACACCCCCAGCTCCCTCAGCCTGTCCTCACAGCAGAGCTGCTCCAACCCCCTGAGCATCTTCATGTCCCTCCTCTGGAGCCTCTCCATCAGCTCCAGGTCCTTCCTGTGCTGAGGGCTCCAGCCCTGCACACAGCACTGCAGGTGAGGTCTCCCCAGAGCAGAGCCAAGGGGCAGAATCCCCTCTCTGGCTCTCTGGCAATGCTGCTTTGGGTGCAGCCCAGGCTGCCCTTGGCCTTCTGTGCTGCAAGCTCCCACTGCCTGCTCCTGGCCAGCTTCTCATCCCTCAGCACCCCCAAGGCCTTCTCCTCAGGGCTGCTTTCTATCACCTCCTCCCCCAGACTGTACTGATAGTGAGGATTGTTCTGGCCATTCTGTCTGGCACAGCTGATACAGAATTCACTGAGGTACAATCAATGTGTGTTTGGAGAGTCTTGAAGAAACTACATCCCTTAGCTTGGGAAGTACCTAAAGCTTGATCTCATTTTTTGATGATTCAGCACATTTTGACATTAAGACTTGGAGAAGAGGGTTGAACAGAACGAAGCCAGCCTGAAGGGTGACTTGTAGCTTTACTGAGGGTGCCAAAATGTAGCTCCTTGGAGGAAGGAAGACATTCAGAGTTTGACTCATCTGCAAGCACTGATTTTCTCAGGCTGACTTACTCTGCAGTCTCAAGAAGGAAGGATCCCTTGCTGAATTCTGAGGGAGGACTTCTGGATCTTCTGTACCTCCCTCTGAGTGTCCTTCTACCACTGCTGGATCTGACTCCTGGTGCTCATCAAAGTATTTCTCCTTGTCATGATTGCCACCTGGGTTTTTCTCATAGCAGTGACCTGGAAAGAGAGAATATTACTGACACACCATGTGCTGCACTGCTGAAGCTTCAATCTTCTGCTTTCCTATATAGCAAAGAATTGCAGAATGGTTTGGGCTGGAAGGGACCTCCAAAGCTCATCCAGGACAACCCCTTCTGCAGTCAGCAGGGACATCCTCCACTAGATCAGGCTGCCCAGAGCCCTGTCCAGCCTCACCTTGAATATCTCCAGGGATGGACTCTCAACTACCTCCCCTGGGGAACCTGTTGCAGTATTCCATCACTCCCATGGTTCCTACACCACATAAATATTCTACAAGGTATCAAAGACCTTGCTCATGCTCTTTAAAATCTTCATTGATAATCTGGATGAGGGCATTGAGTCCATCATCAGTAAATGTGCAGATGACACCACGAAGCTGGGGGCAGGAGTTGACCTGCTGGAGGGTAGAGAGGCTTTGCAGAGGGACCTCAACAGGCTGGACAGATGGGCAGAGTCCAAGGGCAGGAGATTGAACACATCCAAGTGCCAGGTGCTGCACATTGGCCACAACAACCCCAGGCAGTGCTACAGGCTGGGGTCAGAGTGGCTGGAGAGTGGCCAGGCAGAGAGGGACCTGGGGGTACTGGTTGATGGTAGGCTGAACATGAGCCTGCAGTGTGCCCAGGCAGCCAAGAGGGCCAAGGGCATCCTGGCTTGCATCAGGAACAGTGTGGCCAGCAGGAGCAGGGAGGTCATTGTGCCCTGTGCTCAGCACTGCTGAGGCCACACCTTGAGTCTTGTGTCCAGTTCTGGGCCCCTCAGGTCAGGAAGGATGTTGAGCTGCTGGAAGGTGTCCAGAGAAGGGCAACGAAGTTGGTGAGGGGTTTGGAGCACAGCCCTGTGAGGAGAGGCTGAGGGAGCTGGGGTTGCTTAGCCTGGAGAAGAGGAGGCTCAGGGGAGACCTCATTGCTCTCTCCAACTCCCTGAAGGGAGGTTGTGGACAGGCAGAGGTCGGTCTCTTCTCCCAGGCAGCCAGCACCAGAACAAGAGGACACAGTCTCAAGCTGTGCCAGGGCAGGTTCAGGCTAGATGTTAGGAAGAAGTTCTACGCAGAGAGAGTGATTGCCCATTGGGATGGGCTGCCCAGGGTGGTGGTGGAGTCACCTTCATTGGAGGTGTTCAGGAGGAGACTTGCTGGGGTGCTTGGCGCCATGGGTTAGTTGATTAGGTGGTGTTGGATGATAGGTTGGACTCGATGATCTTGAAGGTCTCTTCCAATCTGGTTTATTCTGTTCTATGCTATTCTATGCTATTCTGTGCTATTCTATTCCATTCTATGCTATTCTATTCAGTGGTCAGAAAGCTGATCTGCCTCTTGACAAGGCAGACCACCTGAAAGAGTTTCAGGAGCCACTGTTACTAGGTACACACTGTGAAGCACTAATGAAGGCAACTCAGGTATCTGTGGAAATAAAAAAGGCTGCACAGCTGGGAGGAAATTGCTGTGTGCTGGAGGCCACTGCAAGGAACATTCCCAAGGCATGTTTTAGTGATGCTGCACCACACATGGGAGTTGTCTGCCATATGAACTTAAGACACCAGAATGCTGACTGTGCTGATGTGAAAGAGAAGGAGGGCCTGGCCAGGCTGGGAGAGGTGGGCTGAGGAGATTCCCATGAGGTTCAATGAGGCAAAGTCCTGCACCTAGGTCAGGGCAATGCTAGAGATCAACCCAGGCTGGGGGATGATGAGATAGAGAGCAGCCCAGCAGAAAGGGCTTGGGGTGCTGGTGGAGGAGAAGCTGGACAGGAGCCAGCAATGTACATTTGCAGCTAAAAAGGCCAGTGGCAGCCTGGGCAGCATCCAAACCAGTGTGGCCAGCAGATCCAGAGAGGGGATTCTGTCCCTCTGCTCTGCCCTGGTGAGACCTCCCCTGGAGTACTGTGTACAGGTCTGGAGTCTTCAATACAGGCAGGACGTGGACCTGATGGAGAGGGTCCAGAAGAGGACCACAGAGATGACGAGAGGGCTGGAGCAGTGCTACAAGGACAGGCTGAGGGAGCTGGGAGTGTTCAGCCTGGAGAAGAGAAGGCTCTGGGGTGACCTAAGAGCAGCCTGCCAGGACCTGAAAGGGGCTGCAAGAAGGCTGCAGAGAGACTGTCTGCAAAGGCCTGCAGGGACAGGACCAGGGGCAATGGTTTGAAATGAGAGCAGAGCAGATTGAGATTGGATGTCAGGAGCAAGCTCTGCACCAGGAGGCTGCTGGAACACTGGCACAGGTTGCCCAGGGAGGTGGTTGAGGCCTCATCCCTGGAGATCTTCCAGGTCAGGCTTGACAAAGCAACCTGCTCTAGTGGAGGATGTCCCAGCGGACTGCAGGGGGGTTGGACTGGATGACCTTTGGAGATCCCTTCCAACCCAAACCATTCAATGATTCTAAGGCAGACTGATTGCTGATTGCTGGGTGGGGTTGCACTAGATGACCTCTGGAAGTCCCTTCCAACCCCTTCTGTTCTGTGAATCTGTGACCTTCTGAGACAGGACTGGCACCACAAAGAGACACAAGCCACAGGCAGCTTTCTGTGCTGACAATCAGCTGAAACTGGACCATCTCTAATTTGGTGGACAGGTTACAGGCTCAGACTCCAGCACGTACACTGCAAAGCTCTGGCAGTGAGAGCTGAGAGGAGCAGCTGCCCATCAACCTGCCCCTAGGGAGAAGAACATCTTCCACATCCAGCACTGCTGCTCTCTATTTCGCTCATTTGTGAGTGAGAAGAGCACCACACAGGAATGAATGGAGCAGCATGTGGTGGATCAAAGAGAGCTTGAATTAAATGTAAGAATCTCCAGTTTGTTCTCCATTCCCCCTGAGGAATGCAAATGGTATGGCCCCATGCATATGGAAAGCATGGCTTTGCTCAACCAGCAGCACAGAGCACGAAGAATGGGAATCAAGTAGATCCTTCCTCCTCCAGGCAGTGATCTCACTTCTTGTCCTGCGTTTCCGCTCCACATAAAAGAAGGCAATGTTGGCTGATGAGTAAAGATGTGAGCCAGGAGCAGTTAACTTCAGAAACTCTGTGTTTTCTGTGAGGGTTGGGGACACTGCCCACAGGTTGCCCGGGGTGGTGGCTGAAGCCCCATCCCTGGAGCTGTTCAAGGTGAGGCTGGAGAAGGCTGTGAGCAACCTGCTCTAGTGGAGGAGGTCCCTGCTGAGTGCAGGGGGGCTGGACTGGATGAGCTTTGGAGATCCCTTCCAGCCCAGACCACTCCATGATTCCATGCCATCTGCCACAGGCCTTCCTACTCTCAGTCACTGATCCTTTCTTTAATCCCCTCCTCACCTCCACCACACTGTCAATAAAAACACCAAAGAGAACTGGTTTCATTAAAACAAATAACAACAATAAATCACTTGACCAGGTGGAGATCCTGAGGCTTCATTCATGCTCCTCATGTTTAATTTTGTGCACTGCTGTGCACAAAGCCCTCAGGCTGAAACTAGTGTGCCCCCTGCTGCCCTTCACCAAGCCAGCCTGATTGTGATGCTATTCAGGCTCTTCTCAGTCATGTGGTGACTACAATTCCCTCTGCTGAAGGTCAGCTCATGGGCCTACAAGAAAGCTGGGGAGGGACTTTTGAGGGTGTCAGAATAGGACTGGGGGGATGGAGCAAAACTAGAAGTGGGGAGATGCAGATTGGATGTGAGGAAGAAGTTGTTGCCCATGAGGGTGGTGAGAGCCTGGCACAGGTTGCCCAGGGAGGTGGTGGAAGCCTCCTGCCTGGAGGTGTTTGCAGCCAGGCTGGAGGTGGCTGTGAGCAACCTGCTGTGGTGTGAGGTGTCCCTGCCCGTGGCAGGGGGTTGGGACTGGCTGAGCCTTGAGGTCCCTTCCAGCCCTGACAATTCTGTTCTATGATGCATTGTTACTACACAGAGAAAAACCCAGACCCACAAGCAAAAGCAAAGGGGCTGGGAAGCTGGCAACTCTATTTAATTGGAATCTAAATGCCCCCAAGAAGAAAAGATGCTGGAAATGGCAAGAAGGGAAAAAATGAAAACCAAACAACAAGACCACACCATGACAGCACTTAAAATTGTACTGAAGAACAACTCATTGACAAACACTGGCAGCTAAAACAGGCTGGAGGAGCCCTGGCTTTCTTGGGATGTGAGGCTGCTAAATATAGCAACCTGAGTGGCCTCATTTTCTTCCTCTTTTCCCCTCCTGCTGCTGCTTTCAGATGTCTGACGTTGCAGGGGAAAAAGTCCTGGTGGAAGAAGATCTGGGAGTTTATACCCACAGAAACACAGAACCCATGCCAGGGGCTGGCTTTGTGAAATGCCAGCCCCTGGCCACGGAGTCCTGAGCTGCAGAGACACAGAGGTGCCCCACCACATCACCCTGCCTGTGCACTGCAGGGCTCAGGAAAGGCACAGAGCCCTGGACAGCCTACCTCTGGAGAAGCACAGAGCTGTTCCAAACCTTGCTGCAGACCCAGAAAGCCTAAAGCCCACCCAGCCACAGCTGGCCTGGCTCTCCCTGAACCAGGTTCATAGAATGGGTTGGGTTGGGCTGGAAGGGACTCCCAAAGCTCATACAGCCCAACGCCCTGCACTCAGCAGGGACATCCTCTACTACAGCAGGCTGCTCACAGCCTTCTCAAGCCTCACCCTGAATAGCTCCAGGCACAGGGCCTCAGTCACCTCCCTGGGCAACCTGTTGCAGTGTCCCAGCACCCTCCTGGTGCAGAACTGGTTCCTCACATCCAATCTAAAGCTCCTCTTCTCTCATTTCAAACCATTCTCCCTCATCTTATCACTGCAGGCCTGTGCAAACAGTCCCTCTGCAGCCTTCTTGCAGGCCCCTACAAAGGGACCTGGAAAAGCTGAATCAGTGACATCAACTGTATGAGATTTAACAAGGCCAAGTGCAGGGTCTGGCATTTGGGACACAACAACCCCATGAAAGGCTACAGACTTGGGGCAGGGTGGCTGGAAAGCTGCCACAGGCTCACAGGATGTTGGGGGTTGGAAGGGACCTCTGGAGATCTTCAGGTCCAACCCCCTACCAGAGCAGGAGCAGAGAATCCAGCACAGGTCACACAGGAACACATCCAGGCAGGGCTGGGAAGGCTCCAGAGGAGGAGACTCCACAACCTCTCTGGGCAGCCTGCTCCAGGCCTCTGGGACCCTCACAGGGAAGAAGTTCCTCCTCATGCTGAGCTGGAACCTCCTGGGCTGCACTTTCCATCCATTGCCCCTTGTCCTATCCCAGGGTGCAGCTGGGCAGAGCCTGTCCCTGTCCACTCCCTCCTGCCCCCAGCCCTCAGCTATTGATAGACATTGATCAGATCCCTCTCAGCCTTCTCCTCTGCAGACTGAGCAGCCCCAGGGCTCTCAGCCTCTCCTCATAGCACACATGCTCTATGGCAGTGTCCCAGCACGCTCCTGGTGCAGAACTTCTTCCTTACATCCAATCTACATCTATTCTGCTCTATTTTCAGACCACTGCTCCTTGTCCTGTCCTCTCAGCCTTCTCTTCTCCACACTGAACAGCCCCAGGCCTCTGAATCTCTCCAGATCTGGGAGTGCTCCAGTCCCTTCAGCATCCTTGTAGCCCTCTGCTGAACCCTCCTGAGCTGAGGAGCCCAGAGCAGGATGCAATATTCCAGGTGTGGCCTCAGCAGGCCAGAGTAGAGGGGGAGCAGAACCTCCCTGGATCTGCTGGACACACTCCACACTGCCCTGTAGAGAAAGACAGACCTGGGGCTGCTGAACATGAGCCAGAAGTGTGCTCAGGTGGCCAAGAAGGTCACCAGCATCTGAAGCAACAGTGTGGCCAGCAGGAGCAGAGAAGCCATTGTGCCTCTGTACTGGGCACTGGTGAGGCTGCACCTTGAGTACTGGGCTCAGTTCCTAACATCCAAACTAAATCTGCTCTTTCCTAGCTTGAAACCACTGCCCCTCATCCTGTCACTACAAGCTTTTGGAAACAGGTTCCACAAGAGTAAAAGAAGTGAACTTCCAGAGTTGTTAGCCCCTGGCTTGGACAGCAGCACTCTGAGCTGGGTTAGGAACTGGCTGGAGGCTGAGCCCAGAGAGTGGTGGTGAATGGTGCCACAGCCAGCTGGCAGCCAGGCACCAGTGGTGTGCCCCAGGGATCAGTGCTGGGCCCCAGCCTGTTCAATATCTTCATTGATGATCTGGATGAGGGGATTGAGACAGTCATCAGCAAATTTGCAGATGACACCAAGCTGGGAGCAGATGTTGGTCAGTCAGAGGGCAGAAGGGCTCTGCAGGGGGACCTCGACCCACTGGACAGATGGGCAGAGGCCAACAGGATGGCATTCAACAAGTCCAAGTGCCAGGGGCTGCACTTTGGCCACAGCAACCCCAGGCAGAGCTACAGGCTGGGCTCAGAGTGGCTGAGAGCTGCCAACCAGAGAGGGACCTGGGGGTGCTGATTGACAGCTGCCTGAACATGAGCCTGCAGTGTGCCCAGGGGGCCAAGAGGGCCAAGGGCATCCTGGCCTGCATCAGGAGCAGTGTGGCCAGCAGGAGCAGGGAGGTCATTGTGCCCTGTGCTCAGCACTGCTTAGGCCACACCTTGAGTCCTGTGTCCAGTTCTGGGCCCCTCAGGTTAGGAAGGACATTGAGCTGCTGGAAGGTGTCCAGAGAAGGGCAACAAGGCTGGGGAGAGGCCTTGAGCACAGCCCTGTGAGGAGAGGCTGAGGGAGCTGGGGTTGCTTAGCCTGGAGAAGAGGAGGCTCAGGGGAGACCTCATTGCTCTCTCCAAGTCCCTGAAGGGAGGCTGTAGCCAGGAAGGGGTTGGCCTCTTCTCTCTAGCAACCAGCACCAGAACAAGAGGACACAGTCTCAAGCTGTGCCAGGGGAGGTTTAGGCTGGAGGTGAGGAGAAAGTTCTTCCCAGAGAGAGTCATTGGCCATTGGGATGTGCTGCCCAGGGAGGTGGTGGAGTCACCATCCCTGGAGGTGTTCAAGAGGGGACTGGATGTGGCACTTGGTGCCATGGTCTAGTCATGGGGTCTGTGGTGACAGGTTGGATGAGGTCTCTTCCAACCCTGGTGATCCTGTGATGCTGTGACAGAGTGGCTAAATCACACACACACCCCTGTACCTGCCAGCTTGGTGTCTGCACAGCTGCTACTCTGGAACACGAGAGGAGAGATTGCACTGAGTTCCACATTTCAAGTGTCACTCTGGGTACTGGCAGAGGATGAAATCTGGAGTCTTTTCTCCCCACAGGAACCCTGTCCACTTTGAGCTTTTCCCTTTAAGAGAAAGCCTCTTTTGCCCAACTGCCAGGACAAAACCAAGCATTTCCAAAGGACAGGGCATGGAGCTGATACAGCACAGCTCAGGAGAAGAGAACAAACAAATGGAAGGCACCACCAAGGAGAAGGAAACTTGATTTTTTCCCTGAGTTCCTCCCTCTCTTCTGTAAACTCCTGCCTTGGATGAGTGGTCAGTGGCCCTTCTTCAAAGCTGGCTGAGCACTGAGCAGCCTGCTGCAGCACAGGCTTTGCTTTGCTGCACAGCACGTAAGAGGAGGATGGTGATGGCTGTGGTCAAAACTGAGGTTTGAGCCCACAGAATGAAGCATGCAAAAAGCTTCCCCTGGCTTATTCATTCCAGCAAGAGGTTTTTGTCAGTGAAGAGGACTACAGAGTTAAAAAAAGGCCTATCCTCAGTGGAAGTCAGTTTGTACATCTGACATGTAGGCACAAGATGCCTCCAAAGTGGCTTAGCTGCAGATTGAAAGATGATCTCTGCCTCACTACAGCAGTTCTTCTCCTTCAACCTTTCAAAACAGAAATGCCAACAGCACTTCTGCAGATTTCTTCTTCATATCAAAGGAAATTCCTCAGCATTGTGTAACAGACCAGACCCTGAAGAGCAGGGGAGAAGGCTCTGGAGAGAACTAATAGCAGCCTGCCAGTACCTGAAGAGGGCTCAAAGGCGGCTGCAGAGGGACTGTTTACAATACAGTACAATACAATAAACCAGGTTGGAAGAGACCTTCAAGATCATCGTGTCCAACCCATCAACCAATCCAACCCACCCAAACAACTAACCCATGGCACCAAGCACCCCAGCAAGTCTCCTCCTGAACACCTCCAATGAAGGTGACTCCACCACCTCCCTGGGCAGCCCATTCCAATGGGCAATCACTCTCTCTGTGTAGAACTTCTTCCTAACATCCAGCCTGAACCTCCCCTGGCACAGCTTGAGACTGTGTCCTCTTGTTCTGGTGCTGGCTGCCTGGGAGGAGAGACCAACCTCTGCCTGGCTACAACCTCCCTTCAGGGAGTTGGAGAGAGCAATGAGGTCTCCCCTGAGCCTCCTCTTCTCCAGGCTAAGCAACCCCAGCTCCCTCAGCCTCTCCTCACAGGGCTGTGCTCCAGACCCCTCCCCAGCCTCCTTGCCCTTCTCTGGACACCTTCCAGCAGCTCAACATCTTTCCTAAACTGAGGAGCCCAGAACTGGACACAGGACTCAAGGTGTGGCCTCAGCAGTGCTGAGCACAGGGCACAATGACCTCCCTGCTCCTGCTGGCCACACTGCTCCTGATGCAAGCCAGGATGCCATTGGCCCTCTTGGCTGCCTGGGCACACTGCAGGCTCATGTTCAGCCTACCATCAACCAGTACCCCCAGGTCCCTCTCTGCCTGGCTGCTCTCAGCCACTCTGACCCCAGCCTGTAGCACTGCCTGGGGTTGTTGTGGCCAATGTGCAGCACCTGGCACTTGGATGTGTTCAATCTCCTGCCCTTGGCCTCTGCCCATCTGCCCAGCCTGGCAAGGTCCCTCTGCAAAGCCTCTCTGCCCTCCAGCAGATCAACTCCTGCCCCCAGCTTGGTGTCATCTGCACATTTACTGATGATGGACTCAATCCCCTCTTCCAGATCATCAGTCAAGATACTGAAGAGGCTGGGGCCCAGCACTGGTCCCTGGGGCACACCACTGGTGCCTGGCTGCCAGCTGGCTGTGGCACCATTCACCACCACTCTCTGGGTTCAGCCTCTAGCCAGTTCCTAGCCCAGCTCAGAGTGCTGCTGCCCAAGCCAGGGGCTGACAGCTTGGCCAGCAGTTTGCTGTGGGGGACAGTGTCAAAGGCCTTGCTGGAGTCCAGGCAGACTCCATCCACAGCCTGCCCCACATCCCCCAGGCAGTCACCTGGGCATGGAAGCAGATCAGGTTGGTGAGGTTTGCCACAGCCTGAAGGGACAGGACAAGGAGCAGTGGTCTGAAATACTGCATCCAGTTCAGGAGGGTTCAGCAGAGGGCTACAAGGATGCTGAAGGGACTGGAGCACTCCCAGATCTGGAGAGATTCAGAGACCTGGGGCTGTTCAGTGTGGGGAAGAGAAGGCTGAGAGGACAGGACAAGGAGCAGTGGTCTGAAAACAGAGCAGAGTAGATCTAGATTGGATGTGAGGAAGAAGTTCTGCACCAGGAGGGTGCTGGGACACTGCAACAGGCTGTCCAGGAAGATGGTTGAGGCCCCATCCCTGGAGCTACTCAGGGTGAGGCTGGACAAGGAACCTGCTGCAGTGGAGGATGCCCCTGCTGACTGCAGGGGGCTGGGCTGGATGACCTTTGGAGGCCCCTTCCAACCCAACCCATGCTAGGATCCTACAAATGGGCAGAAGTGAAACACATGGAAAAAGAGAAAGAGGGAGAGAAACCTCTTCTTCTGAGAGCACAAAGCAGCACCACATCCACACAGGCTTTAAATCCCTCCAGGGATGGGGACTCCACCACTGACTTGAGCAGCCTGCTCCAGGGAGGGACAACATCTTACAGAAGAAATTGTTCCACATGTCCAAATTTAACCTCCCCTGGTGCTACCCGAGGGACTAATGGGATAAATAATAACCAGGTCACTAGCACAGGCTGCTCAAGGAGGGGGTGGAGGCACTGTCCTTACATGCAGACATGACACTTTAGGACATGGTTTAATGGCCATGACAGTGCTGGGTTGAGGGTTGGACTGATATTGGAGGGACAGGGATCTACTGGGGAAAGCCCAATGGAGAACTACCAGGATACTGAAGGGACTGGAGCATGTGTGCTATGAGGAGAGGCTGAGAGCCCTGGGGCTGCTCAGTCTGCAGAGGAGAAGACTGAGAGGGATCTGATCAATGTCTATCAATAGCTGAGGGCTGGGGGTCAGGAAGGAAGGGACAGGGACAGGCTCTGCTCAGCTGCACCCTGGGATAGGACAAGGGGCAATGGATGGAAAGTGAAGCCCAGGAGGTTCCAGCTCAGCATGAGGAGGAGCTTCTTCCCTGTGAGGGTCCCAGAGCCCTGGAGCAGGCTGCCCAGAGAGGTTGTGGAGTCTCCTCCTCTGGAGCCTTCCCAGCCCTGTCTGGATGTGTTCCTGTGTGACCTGTGCTGGATTCCATGCTCCTGCTCTGGATGGGGTTGGACCTGAAGATCTCCAGAGGTCCCTTCCAACCCCTCCCATCCTGTGAGCCTGTGGAGGCCTTTTCCAACCTTAATGACTCTATGATTCTAATCAGGGAATTAGATGGGCCCAGTCTTTTTCAGCAGTGCCCAGGGACAGGACAAGGGGTAAGAGGCACAATCTTGAAGAGAAGAAGTTCCATCAGAACACCAGGAGGAACTGCTTGAGTTTAAAGTTGATGGGGCACTGGAGAAGGCCATCCAGAGAAGTGGTGGAGCCTCCTTCTGCAGAGACATTCAAAACACACCTGGATGTGTTCCTGTGTAAGCAGTGTGGAGAAGAATTTGGGGCTGTCAGGTGGTGACAAACTCCCCAGGAGCCAGCAGTGGTCCCTGGCAGCCCAGCAGGCAGCTGTGTGCTGAGCTGCAGCCAGAGCAGGGAGAGCAGCAGCACAGGGAGGGGGTTCTGCCCCCTCTGCTCTGCTAGACCCCACCTGCAGCACTGCCTCCAGCTCTGCTGCCCCCAGCATAAGAGGGACAGAAGGCAATGGAGAGAGTACAATCATAGAATGTTTGGGTTGTTAAAGCCCTCCACGCTCATCCAGTCCAACCATCAACCCACCAACACCACGGCCTTTAAACCATGTCCCCAGGGGCCCTGGACACAGGCTTCCTGGACACCTCCAGGCATGCTGACTCCACACCTCCCTGGGCAGCCTGTTCCAATCGTTTCCTCATCTCCAACCCAGACCTCCCCTGGCACAATTCCAGGCCATGGCCTCTCAGCCACCTGATACTGGGGAGAAAAGCCTCACCCCCACCTCACTGCAACCTCCTCTCAGGGAGCTGCAGAGAGCAATGAGGTCTCCCCTCAGCCTCTTCTGCTCCAGTAAAAGTAACAGAGAAATCAAAAGGTCACAGATTTCATCCCTTATTGCTCCCTACATCTACCTGAAAGGAGGCTGGAGTGAGGCTGGTGTTGGGCTCTTCTCCCAGGTAAGTAATGGCAGGATGAGAGGAACTAGCCTCAAGCTGTGCCAGGGGAGGCTCAGATTGGACATCAAGAAAAATTTCTTTCCTGAAAGAGTGGTGAGGGATTGGAACAGGCTGCCCAGGGAGGAGGTGGAGTTTCCACCCCTGCAGTGTGCAGATGAGGGGCTTCAGGATATCTTTTAGTGGCCATGGTAGTTGGGTTATGGCTGGGTTAAGGTCTTTTCCAACCTTAGTGATTCTGTGATGAATGAAATCACTATTTGAGGTGCAACCTCACCAGTACAGAGGGACAATCAATACAATACAGTAATACAATACAACACACCAGGTTGGAAGAGACCTTCAAGATCATCGCGTCCAACCCATCAAACAATCCAACCCACCCAACAACTAACCCATGGCACCAAGCACCCCAGCAAGTCTCCTCCTGAACACCTCCAATGAAGGTGACTCCACCACCTCCCTGGGCAGCCCATTCCAATGGGCAATCACTCTCTCTGTTTAGAACTTCTTCCTAACATCCAGCCTAAACCTGCCCTGGCGCAGCCTGAGACTGTGTCCTCTTGTTCTGGTGCTGGCTGCCTGGGAGAAGAGACCGACCTCTGCCTGTCCACAACCTCCCTTCAGGGAGTTGGAGAGAGCAAGAAGGTCTCCCCTGAGCCTCCTCTTCTCCAGGCTAAGCAACCCCAGCTCCCTCAGCCTCTCCTCCCAGGGCTGTGCTCCAGACCCCTCCCCAGCCTGGTTGCCCTTCTCTGGACAGGTTCAAGTGCCCAGAGTCAAAGCAAGGCTCAGGAGTAGTCAGGAGTTCTGCCTCTGTATGCTGCAGAAGTCAAAGAAAGAAAGCAAACTCCACAGCAAACTCCTGGCCAAGCTGGCAGCCCATGGCTTGGACAGGAGCACACTGCGTTGGGTTAGGAACTGGCTGGAGGGCCGAGCCCAGAGAGTGGTGGTGAATGGTGCCACAGCCAGCTGGCGGCCTGTCACTAGTGGTGTGCCCCAGGGATCAGTGCTGGGCCCCATGCTCTTCAACATCTTTATTGATGATCTGGATGAGGGCATTGAGTCCATCATCAGTAAATTTGCAGATGACACCAAGCTGGGGGCAGCAGTTGATTTGCTGGAGGGCAGAGAGGCTTTGCAGAGGGACCTCGACAGGCTGGACAGATGGGCAGAGGCCAAGGGCAGGAGATTGAACACATCCAAGTGCCGGGTTCTGCACATTGGCCACAGCAACCCCAGGCAGTGCTACAGGCTGGGGTCAGAGTGGCTGGAGAGTGGCCAGGCAGAGAGGGACCTGGGGGTACTGGTTGATTGTAGGCTGAACATGAGCCTGCAGTGTGCCCAGGCAGCCAAGAAGGCCAATGGCATCCTGGCTTGCATCAGGAACAGTGTGGCCAGCAGGAGCAGGGAGGTCATTCTGCCCCTGTACACTGCACTGGTTAGGCCGCACCTTGAGTACTGTGTCCAGTTCTGGGCCCCTCAGTTTAGGAAGGATGTTGACTTGCTGGAACGTGTCCAGAGAAGGGCAACAAAGCTGGGGAGGGGTTTGGAACACAAGCCCTGTGAGGAGAGGCTGAGGGAGCTGGGGTTGCTTAGCCTGGAGAAGAGGAGACTGAGGGGTGACCTTATTGCTCTCTACAACTACCTGAAGGGAGGTTGTAGCCAGGCAGAGGTTGGCCTCTTCTCCCAGGCATCCAGCACCAGAACAAGAGGACACAGTCTCAGGCTGTGCCAGGGCAGGTTTAGGCTGGATGTTAGGAAGAAGTTCTACACGGAGAGAGTGATTGCCCATTGGAATCGGCTACCCGTGGAGGTGGTGGAGTCACCTTCACTGGAGGTGTTCAGGAGAAGACTTGATGGGGTGCTTGGCTGTATGGTCTAGTTGTTGGGTGGGTTGGATTGTTTGATGGGTTGGACGCGATGATCTTGAAGGTCTCTTCCAACCTGGTGTATTGTATTGTATTGTATTGTATTGTATTGTATTGTAAAGAGCTGAATCTTGAACACAGAGTAGTGCTCAGTTCAGAATCCCACACAGCTGCTACAGAGCCACAACTCTGACCTCAGCTCAACAGCCTTCTCCCTTTCTTGCCACCCATCCAGGTGCATCTGAAATAGCTGTGGGGAACTCAGAGTGAGGGCAGGTCTCAAAGTAAGGAGTCAGAGGCTGAAACAATGATGTGGACTGAAGCAAGCTCTTTAACCTGTCTGTAAGCTTCCTAGGAGGGTTTCAAGCAGGGATTCTCCTCTCAGGTCAGCCTCTCTTCCTCAGGTCAATTTGCTTAAAGGTCTGAGCTCATTAACTGCCAAGTACCAGGGGGACCAAGGAAAATCCACATGAGAAGATCAAATACCTTTTCCCTCTGTATTCTTTTAAGAAGAACCCACAACCTCCTTCTCTCTCAGCTGGAGAGATATGGATTTGAGTGGGTAAGGAATTGGTTGGGTGATCACATCCAGTGGGTGGTGGCCAATGGCTCAATAGCCAGATGGAGACAGGTGACAAGTGCTGTCCCTCAGAGCTCTGTCCTGGGACCAGAGCTGTTCAGTATCTTCAGCAGTGCTATAGACAGCCAGACTGAGGCACCCTCAGGAAGTCTCCACATTGTACCAAGCTGAGTGGTGCAGCTGGTAAGTCTGAAGGACAGGATGGCATCTAGAGGGACCTGGACAGATAGATGGGAAGTGGGCTGAGGAGAATCTCATGTGGTTCAACAAAGTTAAGTGCAAGCTAAGAAAGCTAACCTGCACCTAGGCTGGGGCAGAAGGCCAATTGCAGGCTGGGCTGCCTCTAAAGCACTGTGGCCAGCAGGTCAAGAGAGGTGCCCTCTGCTCTGCTCTGGTGAGACCACACCTGGAATGCTGTGTCCAGCTCAAGAGCCCTCAACACAGGAAGGACTTGGACCTGACGGAGTAGGTCCAGAAGAGGGCTACAAATATAATCAGAGGGCTGGAGCACCTCTGCTATGGGGACAGACTGAGGGAGCTGGGGGTGTTCAGCCTGGAGAAGAGAAGGCTGTGGGGAGACCCAGTAGCAGCCTTCCAGTACCTGAAGGGGGCTACAAGAAGGCTGCAGAGAGACTGTTTGCAAAGGCCTGCAGGGATAGGAGCAGGGACAATGGCTTCAAGCTAGAGCAGATTGAGATTGGATGTGAGGAACAAATTCTGCACCATGAGTGTGGCAGAGCACTGCAACAGGCTGCCCAGGGAGGCAGTTGAGGCCCCATCCCTGAAGCCATTCAAGGCCAAGCTCGAGAAGGCTCTGAGCAGCATGATCACTAGAACGTCCCTGCTGACCGCAGCGGGGCTGCATTCCAAGAGCCTATGAACTAAACCAGGGGCCTCCACTTGCTGTGCGGCATTTGGGCCACCAGAGGGCGCTGCCAGCACAGGCCAGGCAGAGAGTGGAGCTCTTGCCGACCATCGTAGAGCCAAGGCCGAGAGACTACGCAAAGCTGAGCCCTGCAGCACCTCCTGCTTCACGTTCTGAATGCTATCAGGTCCATTAATAAAGCCTAAGAGTCTGAATTATGATTTGTCGTGAAGAGTGTGAAGTGCCCGCCCATAACAGGCTGGGCAGGGACTGGCTGGAGAGCAGCCTGAAGGAAAGGACCTGGGGGTGCTGGGGGAGGAGAAACTCAACAGGAGCCAGCAGTCAGCACTGGCAGCCCAGAGAGCCAAGCAGAGCCTGGGCTGCAGCAAGAGAAGTGTGGCCAGCAGGGCCAGGGAGGGGATTCTGCCCCTCTGCTCCACTCTGCTGAGACCACAGCTGGAGCTCTGGGTCCAGCTCTGGAGCCTCTGTGCCAGGAAGGCTCTGGAGGGGCTGGAAGGTGTCCAGAGAAGGGCCACGAGGAGGAGCAGAGGGCTGGAGCTGCTCTGCTCTGGAGACAGCCTGAGAGAGTTGGGGTTGTGCAGGCTGGAGAGGAGAAGGCTCCCAGGTGACCTTCTGGTGGCCTTCCAGGATCTGCAGGGGGCTCCAAGAGAGCTGGGGAGGGACTTTGAGGGTGTCAGGGAGGGATAGGGCTGGGGGTGTGGAGCAAAACTAGAAGTGGGGAGGCTCGGACTGGATGTTGGTCCAAGCATCAACTCTGCTCACACACAGCCAGGTAAATCCCATGCAGAAGGCATTCAAAGCATGCTTCAGTAGCCACCACACCAAGAAGGTGCTCATGGAATTGGTGTGGTTGGAGAAGACCTTAGAGATCATCGAGCCACACTGTTAAGCTGACACTAAGCCATGCCCCTCAGCACCACTTCTACACAGCTTTGCAATCTCTCTTGGGATGTGGACTCTCTTCTAGGGCTTGACAACCCTTCTGGGAGGAAGAACTCGTTCCTCGTGACCAATCTCAGCCTCCCTAGTGCTATTCAAGAGTATTTCCTCTTCTCCTGTCACTTGCAGCTTGGGAGTAGGGACCACCACTCACCTCATTAGAAATTCCTGTCAGGGAGTTGTAGAGAGTGAGGTCTTCCCTCAGCCTCCCTTTCTGAGACAGCATTCATCTGCCCTGCACAGCCACTGTGCTGGCAGAGTGAAAACCATAGAATCACAGCATGGTTTGGGCTGGAAGGGACTTTAAGGATCATCCAGTCCCACCCCCTGCCATGGGCAGGGACAGCTTCCACTACACCAGGAGGCTCAAGGTCTCACCCATCCTGACTTTCAACTTTGCCAGGCTTGAAGCCTCCACAACTTTTGTGGGCAACCTGTTCCAGAGCTTCACCCCCTCATGGGGAAGAATTTCCTCCTGATCTCTGATCTGAATCCAGCTTCTTCCACTCTGAAGCCATCACCCCTTGCCCTGTCACTCCATTTCTTTGTCAAGAGTCCCTCTCCAGCTCTCCTGTAGCCCCCTTCAAATACAGGAAGGCTGCTCTAATGCTTCCCCAGAGCCTTCTCTTCTCCAGGCTGCACAACCCCAACTCTCTCAGCCTGGCCTCACAGCAGAGGGCTTCCAGCCCTGCCAGCACTGTTGTGACCTCCTCTCTCCCTGCTCCAACAGGTCCCTGGCTGTGCTGAGGGCTCCAGAGCTGCCCCAGTGCTGCAGGTGGGGTCTCAGCAGAGCAGAGGGGCAGGATCCCCTTCCTCCACCTGCTGCCCAGGCTTCTGGGGATCAGCCCAGCACATGGTTGGCTTCTGGGATGTTAGCACACAGTGGCAGCTCATGTTGAGCTTCTCGTCCCCCAGCACTCCCAAGTTTTTCTCAGCACTGCTCTCTATCCATTCTCCACCCAGCCTGGATCTGTGCTTGGGATTGCCCCAAGCCAGGTGCAGGACCTTGCCCTTGTGTTGCACTTCATGAGGCTGGCTTGGGCCAGCCTCTCCAGCCTGTCACATGCTCTGAGTGCCCTGCTGGAAGGGATGCCCAAAGGGGCTGCTGAGAATCCTAGCAGCTACAGCTGTCCACCACCATAACTACTCTGTCTGGCACTCCTCAATGCCCACTGGGAGGCTGTTCAGGTACTGCTGACACAGTCAAGAAGTAATTTGCACTTGGCAGAAGCCCTCCAGATATTTAACCACAGGATTTATTGTAACTCTTCCATTAAATGCAGTGCCTCAACCTTGCTCCTTACAGGCACACAAAGTAAGATAAAGCACAAGGGAGGATCCCTGCCCAAAAAGAAGTAGCATAATCATGAACTTCAGGTGGCAGAGCCAAGGCAACCAGGCAGTATGTCACTTGTGGTCCATCTGCCCCTCTTTCAGCAGGTGCTTACCGCTGCAGGCAGAGGAGGTGATGTTGTAGAGGAAGGGGTAGAACTGCAGACAGCGGATCATCTTCAGGCTGCTTTCGCACTCCAGGCACTTGGTGGTCAAGTCCAGCGCCTGCCTGAACGCCTGCAGGGCTCCACTGATGTTGTTCAGGGCCAAGTAGGCATTTCCTAGACTCAAAAAAGTCAGGGGCTGCAAAGAGAAAGAAAGGGAGACGACCCCAGCACTGAGTTTGGTTGCTGCTTAAAGTCCAACCCAGCTAGGAAAAACCCACGCCAGTCCCACACCCTGGGAAGAACCACAGGATCAACCAACCAGGCTGGAAAAGACCTGAGAGATCATCAAGTCCCTGCACTTGCATCCCAACAACTCCAGGCATGGTGGAGAATGGATGGAGACTGCCTTGTGGGAAATAACCTGGGGGGGTTAGGCAGCAGCCAGCTGAAGATGAGCCAGCAGTATGCCCAGGTGGCTAAGGAGGCCCTCAGCATCCTGGCCTGGATCAGCAGTAATTTGGCCTGCAGGACCAGGGAAGTGGCTGGACAGATGGGCAGAGTCCAAGGCCAGGAGATTGAACACATCCAAGTGCCAGGTGCTGCACATTGGCCACAGCAACCCCAGGCAGAGCTACAGGCTGGGCTCAGAGTGGCTGAGAGCTGCCAACCAGAGAGGGACCTGGGGGTGCTGGTTGAGAGTAGGCTGAACATGCAGTGTGCAGTGTGCCCAGGCAGCCAAGAGGGCCAATGGCATCCTGGCCTGCATCAGGAGCAGTGTGGCCAGCAGTAGCAGGGAGGTCATTGTGCCCCTGTACACCGCACTGGTTAGGCCACACCTTGAGTCCTGTGTCCAGTTCTGGGCCCCTCAGTTTAGGAAGGATGTTGAGCTGCTGGAAGGTGTCCAGAGAAGGGCAACGAAGTTGGTGAGGGTTTGGAGCACAGCCCTGTGAGGAGAGGCTGAGGGAGCTGGGGTTGCTTAGCCTGGAGAAGAGGAGACTCAGGGGTGACCTTCTTGCTCTCTACAACTACCTGAAGGGAGGTTGTAGCCAGGCAGGTCGGTCTCTTCTCCCAGGCAGCCAGCACCAGAACAAGAGGACACAGTCTCAGGCTGTGCCAGGGGAGGTTCAGGCTGGATGTTAGGAAGAAGTTCTACACAGAGAGAGTGATTGCCCATTGGAATGGGCTGCCCAGGGTGGTGGTGGAGTCACCATCATTGGAGGTGTTCAGGAGGAGACTTGCTGGGGTGCTTGGTGCCATGGGTTAGTTGTTGGGTGGGTTGGATTGGTTGATGGGTTGGACACGATGATCTTGAAGGTCTCTTCCAACCTGGTTTATTGTATTCTATTACTGTATTGTATTGATTGTCCCTCTGTACTGGTGAGGTTGCACCTCAAACAGTGATTCCAGTCTTGGGCTCCTCTCTACAGGATATTGCAGTGCTGCAGCATGTTCAGAGGAGAGCAACAAAGCTGGGGAAGGGTCTGGAGAACAGGGCTGGTGAGGAGCAGCTGAGGGGCCTTGATGAAAAGAGGGTGAGGGGAGAACCTCATTGCACTCTGCAAGTACCTGAGAAAGGAGTTTGGAGCAAGTGGGGTTCTTCCCCCAAGGAACAAGTGACAGGATGAGAAGAAACAGCCTCAAGTGGCCCCAGGAGAGGTATATGTTGGATATGAGAAGAAACTTCTTCACTGATCTTAACTTCTGGCACCGTCTGCCCAGGGAGGTGGTTGAATCCACATCCCTGGAGATGTTTTGAAGAGGCAGAGATGTGGTGCTGAGGGACATGCCAGCCTTGTAGAGCAGGAGAATGGTTGGACTGGATGATCCTAAAGGGCTGTTCCAACCCAAGCAATTCTATGACTGATCTCTCTAAAGCTGCTATTAATACAACACATCCTTCACTCCCTGGAGCTGGCAACCCATTTTCATTTGTATTTCCTTTCCATTATATCCCAGGAAGTAAGATTCAGGCACCAATCCTTCTGCCAGAGGTTTTGATACCATTTCCACAGGACAGAGAATGGGGTGGGGAAAGCCACCAACAAGTAAAGTCAGAACAGGCATTCCTGCAACCAAAGAGGGCTCACTGGGGTTTCTGAAGATGAGCCCTGCTTACTCAGGATTGCCTGAAGCAGGCTTCTGCATCCCAGAGGGCAGCCATGTGCTGGGCTGCATCCAAGGCAGGGACAGCAGCAGGACAGGGAGGGGATTCTGCCCCTCTGCTCTGCTGAGACCTCACCTGGAGTACTGTGTCCAGCTCTGGGGCCCTCAGCATAGGAGGGACCTGGAACTGTTGGAGTAGGTCCAGGAGAGATGGGGCTGTTCAGCCTGGAGAAGGCTCCAGGGAGACCTTAGAGCAGCATTCCAGTACCTGAAGGGGACTACAAGAGAGCTGTGGAGGGACTTTACACTTCATTGAAGACAAGGTCATAGGGGACCTTAAAGATCATCTAGTTCAAATCCTCCTGCCAGGGGCAGGGACACTTTCCACCAGCCCAGGTTGCTCAGGGCCTCATCTGACCTGGCCTTTTAGTTGTTGGGTGGGTTGGATTGGTTGATGGGTTGGACGCGATGATCTTGAAGGTCTCTTCCAACCTGGTGTATTGTATTGTAGCTCCAGGGAGGGGGCAGCCACAGCCTCCCTGGGCAGCCTGTGCCAGAGTTTCCCCAGCCTCACTGCAAAGAATTTCTTCCTCATCAGCAGTTTTAACCTGCCCTCTTGCAGCTCCATGCCACTGCCCCTTGTCCTGCCACTACAAGCCCTTGTATAAGGCCAATGGCATCTTGGGCTGCAAGTGCCCATTGCTGGCTCATGTGCAGTTTCTGACTGACCAGCACCCCCAAGTCTGCACCCTTTCCTGCAGGGCTGCTCTCAACTTCATCATCCCCCAGCCTGGACCGATATGTAGGACTGCCCTGACCTAGGTGCAGGACCTTGCTGCCTCATCAAACCTCCTGAGAACCTCCTCAGCCCACCTCCCCCATCTGTCCAGGTCCCTCTGGATGCCATCCTGCCCTTCAGACTTACCAGCTGCACCACTCAGCTTGGTACTATCTGCAGACTTGCTGAGGGTGCCTCAGTCTGGCTGTCTGTAGCACTGCTGAAGATACTGAACAGCTCTGGTCCCAGGACAGAGCCCTGAGGGACAGCACTTGAAGGGTTTTAAATACCAAGATACAATGCTGACAGCATCATGGATCTGTGTTTTGAGTGACAACCTTGCCAGAAACCAGGATTACATTCCCTGGAGTCACTAAAGGTTTTGGAGGCAAAAGGTCTCTCAACTCTTTCAGAAGACCTTCTCTTCTGCTCTAGGTGTTCATATCCTCAGCAACCGATGCCAGCACAAGGGACCGTGGGTGGAAGTTGAGGCCTAGGAAGTTCCATGGAAACAGGAGAAAGAAAATGGATGTGGGGCAGGCTGTGGATGGAGTCTGCCTGGACTCCAGCAAGGCCTTTGACACTGTCCCCCACAGCAAACTGCTGGCCAAGCTGTCAGCCCCTGGCTTGGGCAGCAGCACTCTGAGCTGGGCTAGGAACTGGCTAGAGGCTGAACCCAGAGAGTGGTGGTGAATGGTGCCACAGCCAGCTGGCAGCCAGGCACCAGTGGTGTGCCCCAGGGATCAGTGCTGGGCCCCAGCCTCTTTAACATCTTTATTGATGATCTGGAGGAGGGCACTGAGTCCATCATCAGTAAATGTGCAGATGACACCAAGCTGGGGGCAGGAGTTGATCTGCTGGAGGGTAGAGAGGCTTTGCAGAGGGACCTTGCCAGGCTGGGCAGATGGGCAGAGGCCAAGGGCAGGAGATTGAACACATCCAAGTGCCAGGTGCTGCACATTGGCCACAGCAACCCCAGGCAGTGCTACAGGCTGGGGGCAGAGTGGCTGAGAGCAGCCAGGCAGAGAGGGACCTGGGGGTGCTGGTTGATGGTAGGCTGAACATGAGCCTGCAGTGTGCCCAGGCAGCCAAGAGGGCCAATGGCATCCTGGCTTGCATCAGGAACAGTGTGGCCAGCAGGAGCAGGGAGGTCATTGAGTCCTGTGTCCAGTTCTGGGCTCCTCAGTTTAGGAAAGATGTTGAGCTGCTGGAAGGTGTCCAGAGAAGGGCAACAAGGCTGGGGAGGGGTCTGGAGCACAGCCCTGTGAGGAGAGGCTGAGGGAGCCGGGGTTGCTTAGCCTGGAGAGGAGGAGGCTCAGGGGAGACCTCATTGCTCTCTGCAACTACCTGAAAGGAGGTTGTGGATAGGCAGAGGTTGGTCTCTTCTCCCAGGCAAACAGCACCAGAACAAGAGGACACAGTCTCAAGCTGTGCCAGGGCAGGTTTAGGCTGGATGTTAGGAAGAAGTTCTACACACAGAGAGTGATTGCCCATTGGAATGGGCTGCCCGGGGAGGTGGTGGAGTCACCATCACTGGAGGTGTTCAGGAGAAGACTTGATGGGGTGCTTGGTGCCATGGGTTAGTTGATTAGGTGGGTTGTACTGGTTGATAGGTTGGACATAATGATCTTGAAGGTATCTTCCAACCTGGTTTATTGTATTGTATTATTATTTCACTGTCAGGGTGACAGAACACTGGAGCAGGCTGCCCAGGGGGATGTGGAGTCTCCCTCTCTGGAGATACTCAAAACCTGCCTGGATGTGTACCTGTGTGACCTGCCCTAGGTGCTCCTACACTGGCAGGGGGGTTGGACTGGATGAGCTTTTGAGGTCCCTTCCAGCCCTCAACACTCTGTGACTCTGTGAACCAGCATCACCTCCAGTGTGATTATGAACTGAATGAAACTTACCCCCTGCTGCAAACCCATCAGCTGGAAGGTGAGCCCAAAGCACAAGCAACATGATGAAGGGAAATTGCTGCTGAGCAAGAAACCAACAAAACCAACATCATCTTACCTCAGAGGCATTGATGGCCAAAGCCTTCAGCAGCAGCTTGCAGGCATCCAAATGGAGACCATAGCGAATCAGGAGGTTAGCAAGATTGACCAGAGGGATGTCCTGATACTGATGTGGAGCCAAGTTGAAGGCTTTCTGCAAGCACGTGGTGGCAAAGGAGCCATTGCCAACCGCACGCCAGTACAGCCCGGCTTCGTTAAGCATGAGCCAGAGAGGGTCTTCTGGCTGCAGGAGAGAGGGGGAGAGGGATGAAGCATCCATAAAGAGATGCCTGAGCGAGACACCTTGCACACTACCTTATTAACAGGGCACCAACCACGTCTTGCTGTGACTGCCAGCAGGTTTTGCAAGCTGCTGGGATTGCCAGTCTGTGCTGTAATGGAGGAGCAGCTGCTGCTCACACTCTGCCCATAGGACTCTCCTCTACCACAACCACAAAATCCCTTCAAATACACAAATGTGAAAGGAAGCAGCACCTGGGAGAGACTTCAGAGTCTTAACCTTACATTACCCAGGGAGGGCTGCAAGAAGGCTGCAGAGGGACTGTTTGCTACTGGCTGAAGGGGTGCTCAGCCTGGAGAAGAGGAGGTTCCAGAGAGACCTAATAGCAGCCTGCCAGGACCTGAAGGGGGCTGCAAGAAGGATGGAGAAAGTCTGCATCTGGGTCAGGGCAATCCCAGGGACTGATACAGGCTGGGCAGGGACTGGCTGGAGAGCAGCCCTGAAGAGAAGGACCTGGAGGTGCTGGAGGAGGAGAAGCTCAACAGGAGCCAGCAGTCAGCACTTGCAGCCCAGAGAGCCAAGCAGAGCCTGGGCTGCAGCAAGAGAAGTGTGGCCAGCAGGGCCAGGGAGGGGATTCTGCCCCTCTGCTCCACTCTGCTGAGACCACAGCTGGAGCTCTGGGTCCAGCTCTGGAGCCTCTGTGCCAGGAAGGCTCTGGAGGGGCTGGAAGGTGTCCAGAGAAGGGCCACGAGGAGGAGCAGAGGGCTGGAGCTGCTCTGCTCTGGAGACAGCCTGAGAGAGCTGGGGTTGTGCAGGCTGGAGAGGAGAAGGCTCCCAGGAGACCTTCTGGTGGCCTTGCAGTATCTGCAGGGGGCTCCAAGAGAGCTGGGGAGGGACTTTTGAGGGTGTCAGGGAGGGATAGGACTGGGGGGATGGAACAAAACTAGAAGTGGGGAGGCTCAGACTGGATGTAAGGAAGAAGTTGTTGCCCATGAGGGTGGTGAGAGCCTGGCACAGGCTGCCCAGGGAGGTGGTGGAAGCCTCCTGCCTGGAGGTGTTTGCAGGCAGGCTGGAGGTGGCTGTGAGCAACCTGCTGTGGTGTGAGGTGTCCCTGCCCATGGCAGGGGGTTGGCACTGGCTGAGCCTTGAGGTCCCTTCCAGCCCTGACAGTTCTGTGTCTGGTTAACGAGAAGAGTTAAAGGCTCTCCTTGAGGTCCTAGCAAGCCTCAAGTTAAGAAGTCTCAGTTTACCTCATGCTGCAGTTTTGGACCTACCTTCTTCATGGCATGATCCAGCAAGGCTCCTATCTTCTCCTGTGTCATGGTGTGGCTGTTGACACGAGCATACAGAACCTGGGCAAAGGGAAGAGGGCATTATTCTTATCAAACAGGTGAACACATTACACAGTCTGGGCCACCTGAGACTCACATCCTTAGCTCTTCCCTTTAGTAAAGGGTGTGGATGATGGTTAAAGCAGCCAAACTTCACAAACCATAGGAAACACTAATTTCACCCTCCACCTACCAGCTTGGTGCAGTACAGTAGTTATTGGAAACCCCAAGACCATCAAAGGATGCTAGGGGTTGGAAGGCACCTCCAGAGATCATCCAGTCCAACCCCCTGCCAGAGCAGAGCACCCAGGGCAGCTCACACAGGAGCACATCCAGGGGGGTTAGAAAGGCTCCAGAGCAGGAGACTCCACAACCTCTCTGGGCAGCCTGCTCCAGGCTCCAGCACCCTCACAGGGACAAAGTTTTCCCTTCTGCTCCCCTGGCACCTCCTCTGCTCCAGCTTGCCCCCAGTGCCCCTTGTGCTGCCCTTGGGCATCCCTGAGCAGAGCCTGGCTCCAGCCCTGCACATCTTTATCCCCAGCCATGAGGGCAACCCTCAGGCTCCTCTGCTCCAAGCTCAAGAGCCCCCAGCTCCCTCAGCTATCCTCACAGGCAGATGTTCCACTGCCTGCAGCAGCTCTGTGCCTCTGGGCTGGACTCTCTCAAGCAGTTCCCTGAGGTCCTTCTTAACCTGAGGGGCCCAGAACTGGACACAATATTGCAGATGGTGGCCTCACCAGGGCAGAGCAGAGGGGCAGGAGAACCTCCCTCTACCAGCTAACCACAGTGCTTCTAATCCACCCCAGGATGCCACTGGCCTTCGTGGCCACAAGAGCACATTGCTGGCTCATAGCCATCCTGCTGTCCACCAGGACTCCCAGGGACTTTTCCCCAGGGCTGCTCTCCACCAGCTTAGCCCCCAGCCTGCACTTGCCCAGGGGGTTGTCCTTTCACCGCTTCAGGACTCCACACTTGTTGGACTTCATCCAATTTCTCTCAGGCCACCCCTCCAGCCCAGCCAGGTGTGGCTGGATGGCCTGATGGGCTGTCAGCCACTCCTCCCAGATTGAAATGTCTACTCTTGGTACTTTTGGTCACCATTTGAAAGGAATCAGACAGCAAAGTTTTATGCTGAGTGCTAAGTCCTCTCTTTCTCCAGACCCATCAGAAAAGGCACTTGCTGCCCTGTTCTGGAGGCACTGCTTGGCTGGGTGTATCACAAGGCAACAAAGAGAACTTCAAACCAGCAAAGAACCCAGAAGGAATCTGTCTCTTACTTGTCTTGCTTGATCATCTGGCATCTTGAATTCCAAACCTAGGTTGCTGTCCAGTTCCTTCACCAGCACATTTAGAGACTCATTGTTAAGAGTATCAGTGATGGAAGAACAGTCTGGAGCCTGGGGGTCTCCATGCCCCACAGGATCTCGTGGGCTGCTCAGGATTGGGTGGACTCTAGCAATAAGGAGAACCAAGTCAAATTAATATCATGTGCTGCAGGTCACTGCTCTCATGAACATAATCATCAGCTATCTATCAACTGGCAGTCACTAGACAGGAGACTGCAAAGCAGGGGTTTAAAGACCACCCTGCCCTTGTGAAGTCATTCATAAACTATAGCCATAGAATTGTTTGGGTTGGAAGAGACCTCTAAGATCACTGAGTCCAATCATTGACCTAACACCAGTTTGGACATTAAACCATGCCCCCAGGTGCCATGGCCACATGTTCCTTGACCACCTCCAGGGGTGGGGACTCCACTGTGGGGGACTGTGATGAATCTGTGGACCTTCTGAAGAGCTCTGGTGAGGAGTTCAGTATTGAAACCATCACTGTACTCCAATGAGAAGTTGGAAACTCCCTGGACTGGATGTTGGAGGATGAGAAACCACAAGATAAGACAGGAGGCCACCTGGACTAGCTCAGCAACTCTGGGAATGCTATCACTAACCCCTGAGAATCTTGAGAAGAGTCTGTTAACCAATCTCATGCAGCCACCCTAACAAGAGATACAGCTCTGTGTGGCTTGCTGGAATAAGGGGGCTCCTGCCTGCCTCTGGACTCTGCCTGCGTTTTACCTTCGTCGCTTTTGACCGTCACCCTGTCCCTGCAGCAACACTCCCCCACCTCCCTGGGCAGCCTCTGCCAGTCCCTGACCACTCTTGCAGCAAAGAAGTTGTTCCTCATCTCCAACCTAACCCTTCCCTGGCACAGTGTCAGGCCATTTCTTCTCATTCTATCACCTGGTATTAGAGAGAAGAGGCCACCCCCACCTCACTGCAGCCTCCCTCTGGGGAGCTGTAGAGAGCAATGAGGTCTCTCCTCAGCCTCCTTTTCTCAGACTAAACACCCCCAGCTCCCTCAGCTGCTCCTCCCCAGCCCTCTTCTCCAGACCCTTCCCCAGCTTTTTTGCCCTTCTCTGGACCTGCTCCAGCCTCTCCATGTCCTTCTGGGAGTGAGTGGCCCAAAACTGAGCCCATGCTTGAGGTGTAGCTTCACCAGTGCTGAATACAGGAGGACAATCCCTGCCCTGCTCCTGCTGGCCACACTCTTGCTGATCCAGGCCAGGCTGCTGGTGGCCTTCTTGGCCATCTGGGCACGCTGCTGCCTCATCTTCAGCTGCTGTCACCCAGCACCCCCAGGTCCTTTTCTGCTGGGCAGTTTCCAGCCACCCTGCCCCAAGCCTGGAGCATTCATGGGGTTGCTGTGACCCAAGTGCAGGACCCAGCCCTTGGCTTTGTTAAACCTCACACAACTGACCTTGGCTCATCAATGCAGCAACCTCCTTTTCCATTTCCTTCCCCTCCCTTTCCATTTCTAAGCATATAACAACTGCCTTGATGATCTTGGAGGTCTCTTCCTGCCTTAATGAGTCTACAACAATACAGTGAGGACACAAAAGGTTCTCATTTTATGCTCCCAAGGACTGCATCAAGCTAGGGCCTAGATAAGTGAAAAGAAAATGTTGGAGGTCTTTAAACTTCCAGTCTGACTTCAAAAGCATCAAGTAGTAGCCAGGTAACTTGGAAAGAACATTCTAAGGCAGCTGTTGCAACACAGTTCTTTTATCCTGTCACAAGTATTATTGACTACTGCACAGCTACACTGCTGCTCTACCTCTGTCCTAGAGGAACCATCTGGGGCCTTCCACACCCTATTTCAGCAATTCTCTGGTCTTGACAATTTTCTGTTACCACAACTGAAGCTAAGAGGAGATCTGGAATGGACAGCAGTTCATTGGAGTTGGTAAGCAGACACCTCTCTTTTTTGTTGCTGTTTTGATTTCTGAAATGCACTCTACAAGTCATACCCTGGACACACTCCAGCCCCTCAATGTCCTCCTGGGGTGAGGGCCCAGAACTGAGCAAGTATTTGAGGTGTAGCTTCACCAGCACTAAATACAGGAGGACAATCCCTGCCCTGCTCCTGCTGGCCACGCTCTTGCTGATCCAGGTGTGTGCTTAAACCCTCATTCTTTGGGTAAGACCGAAGACAGTTACCTGGTACCAACAGTCAGGGAAGAACCACCATGAAACTGGACCTGACTCTTACAGCAAAGGTGACAACAAAACCTACCCTCTCCTTTTGTGGAGCAGCCAGAGAGAGAGGCTTGAATGCCTCTCTGCTGCTGAATACTGATTACATCCACCCTCTTCATCTGAAATTAAGATGTCAGTAGGAAAACTTCCCAATCTGATTTTACCTTTTCCACACAGCAAACACTTGCCTGAATCCTCGATTTTCTGGAGGCAGGAAGTAAGTTGGAAGTTCTTCTGGATCAGGGATTTTGGGGTAGGCTTTCCTGCACTCCGATCGCTGAGGCCAAAGCATGTGCTGCTTGTCCTGAAGGGAAGAGGAATTGCTCAACGTTTTCCAGGTATTTTTGACGTTTTAATTAACAAGCTAAACAAACAAAAGCAGGCTCTGAGCAACCTGGTCTAGTGGAAGCTGTTCCTGCCCATGGCACAGGCGCTGGAACTAGATGATTTCTAAGGTGCCTTCCGACCCAAGCTACTCTATGATTTTATTAACAGAATATACTGAGAGATGAGAAAAGAAGACTGAAGAGATCTTTACAACTGTTACTTTTGCACCTTTTCCAGACTATCAGTAGTTCGGGTTTGGAGGGCTTTTTGTTCATTTGTTTGGAGTAGTTTGAGTGTTGAAAGGGACCTCTGGGGCACCCACAGCAGCTTGCCCAGGAGCACAGTGGCCAGGGGGGTTGGAATCTCTAGACAAGACGACTCCACAACCTCTCTGGGTAGCTGTGACCGGTTTAGGCTGTGCCTTTAAGAAAGAGACACTTTCTGAACACTCTGGGCGAATATTTTGGTATTAGAATGAAAACAATGATATGCTAATCCAATTTCATTGGTGGAACCCGGTTGTAGTTTTTTTTGTTTAGTCTTTCAGTCGGGGGAGTCAGTCAGCAGTCGTCTTCTTCTTCCCCCTGTGCTGTGAGCTGGCTCGTTTCTCTCTACGATTCTTGCTAACCAGATAAGAGAAAACTATCTTTTGCATCCGCTTTGAGCTTTAACAAGTTTTCACCCTTTTAATTACCTTCCTTTCTCTTTCTCTCTAACCCTTTTGGGAAAAAGGGGAGGTAGGGAGGGAGAAGGGAGGGACAGGCCGAACCCCCCTGGCCGCAGGGGGGTTGGGGAAAGGTTTCCTGTATTACATACATTGCTGTATATTTCTGTATATATTGTAAATATTGTATATTTCTGTACATATTCATTGCATTCCATATCTGCTTGTAAAATACAGCTTTCATCTGCTTCTCCAGCTGAGTTAGCTGTGGAATTCTTTTTGTGTGTGGGAGGGAACCTTCCTACTCCACCACAGTAGCCTACTGCAGGGCTCCAGCACCCCCACAACAAAGATGTTTCTCCTCACATTCAGATGGAACCTCCTGGGTTCCAGTTTGTGCCCACTGCCCCTTGTCTTGTGACTGAGCACCACTGAAAAGAGTCTGGCTCCATCTTCTTGCTCCCTACTCCTTAGCTCTTGCTGAGCATTGAGGAGATCCCTTCTCCATAATGATCTTAGTTCTCCACCAGGCTCAACAGTCCCAGGGCTCTCAGCCTTTCCTCCTCACAGAGATGCTCCAGGCCTCCCAGCGTCTCTGTAGCCTCCACTGGACTCTCTCCCTTTCTCTCTTGAACTGTGGAGCCCTAAGCTGGACCCAGTACCCCAGCTGTGGCCTTGCTAAGACAGAGGAGAGGGGAATGAGAACTTCCCTCAACCTGCTGGCCACACTCTTCTTAATGCACCCCAGGATCCTGTTGGCCTTCTTGGCCACAAGTGCACATTGCTGGCTGACGGTGAGCTGCTCATTTTCTCTCTTTACTCAGATGCAGTGCTTAATTTGCAGCAGGCATTTATAAAAGCAGCTAAGCACAACCCTCCTTGTGCCTTGGCAGAGTTTCAAATGATGGCAAACCAGTACAAACTTGAGGGATGCTTTCAAGTTGAAGAACTTCAGAATGCTCTGCTCTCCAGGACTGCCACACATGAAAACTGTGCTCCAGACATAAAGAAGTTTCACATGAAGGAGGACAAGATTCACCATCTGCCAGCTCCTCCCTGCAAGGCTGAAGCTCCACTCACTCTGTTGGGTTCCATGCTCCACACTGAAACAACAGAACGAGCAACAGGGGAAGACTGCGAGGACTGGCTGTGGCCACTTTGGTTTCCATGAAGATCCAGATTCAAAGAGGTCATACTAGAAGTCGAAGAGTCTTCACCAAACTAGAAACAAGAGAAAAAGCAGCATTAAAGAAAGCAAAGAGATGGTGGTGGATTACTGGCTGAGTTTCTGCACATAGGGTTTTTTTTCACCCCTACATCTATACTGTATTTATATTGTACGTCAGTCAACAAGGAAGAGACAAGTCCAGGCCAACAGGGCGAGAGGGAAAGACCTGAAGCTGGAAAAGGAGAGATTCAGACTGGAGAGGAGGAAGAAATTCTTTATAGTGAGGGTGGTGAGACACTGGAACAGGTTGCCCAGGCAGGTGGTGGTGGTCAGGTTCCTTGAAGGTGGAGGCTGGATGAGGCCTTGAGCAACCTGGGCTAGTGGAAGGTGTCCCTGCCTGTGGCAGAGGGGTTGGCACTGGACGATCTTTAAGGTCACTTCCAACCTAAACCACCCTATGACCCCATGAACCTGTGAAATGATCTACAATGGTTTCCCCAGCTATAATTACCACCACACATAAAATTCACCTTGTCAAGCCTGAAGAACCCCCAGGAGCCCCCTTGAGTTAATCTTGTGAGTAAGGCAAATGAGAGACAACTTGAAGCAGGGGCAGCAGGTCACAAACCTGAACATACTCCACGCTTTCGAAGACGTCCCCACGGTGGTATCGGACAGGCTGGTCCCACTGGCAGTGCAAGCTATGCTGCTGGCTGCCCAGCCTGCAGGTCTGGTGGTTCCCTGCAGAGCACAACAGAGGGTTTTCTGCTACATAAGCCAGGTTTCTGAGGTGATAAAGACACAAAGTCAAGCCCTCCACCCCCAATCTTGCCAAGCTGTTTTATGATCTTGAGTAACCAAGTCTAGCTGAGAGGTGTCCCTGCCCATGGCAGGGAGGTTGGAGTAGATGATCTGTGAGGTCCCTCCCAACCTAAGCCATTCCATGATTTAACCAGCACACAGGAAACTGTCTTCAAAAGACTCAACAGAAACCCACCCACATTCCAAGGACATTTTGCAACCCCTTACTTCAACATGTAAAATAACAGCAACTCAGGGCCATCTCAATATGTAAAGAATTCATATCCTGGCACTAGATGTGGTCAAGGGTCTGGGGAAAAGGCCTTGTAAGGAGCAGCTGAAGGAACTGGGGTTGTTCAGCCTGGAGAAAAGGAGGCTGAAGGGAGACATTGCCCTCTACAGCTCCCTGAAGGGAGTTTGGAGCCAGGTGGGAGTTGATCTCTTCTGCCAAGTAACAAATGACAGGAGGAGAGGAAATAGCCTCAAGCTGCACCAGGGGAGGTTTAGGTTGGATGCTAGGAAAAACATTTTCAGTGAAGGAGGGGTTAAGTGGCCCAGGCTGCCCAGGGCTGTGGTGGAGTCCCCATCCCTGCAGGGATTCAAGAGCCATGGAGATATGGTGCTTAGAGATGTGGTTTGGTGGTGACCTGGCAGTGCTGGGCTAATGGCTGGACTGGATGACTTTGAAGGTCTTTGCCAGCGCCAGTGATGCCACGACTGTTAATCTGAACAGGAGCAATGTGATGCTCCAACGAGCAGGAACGCAACCAAGCTTTACCTAACTGAGCTTCTTTGGCCATCTGGGTCTCGTGGATGATGTTCCTCAAGATCTGCTCCTCCTGGATGAGCTTGTACTTATCTAAAACATCCTGCTGCCTGAGGTAATGGTCATGTTGCTTCTGATACTCCTTCAATTCATTTAGTGTTCGCTGCAGAGATCTGCAAAATGCAACAGGAGGAAAGAGTTACTTGGAATGCCTCAGTGCCTTGGTTTGAGCTGAAACAGCTCTGGCCTGAGGACAGAATGAATTCACCCCAAAGGAGTACAGGAAAACACTCTCACAGAATGGGAGCTTAAATAGAAATACTATTGACAAAAGTAAACCAAATGCAAAAGGTACCAAGGCAAAAGGATATCTATCTGTCTATACACACACATACTCAGAACTGGCCCTGGCTTAGCCCCAAACCAGGCCTCTGCTAGACTTCAGCTAGACCTCAGCTATGCAGCAAATATATTCCCCCAGCCAGCCAAACCTCTCCCACACCAGGCTTGGGGTGGGCCCT
The DNA here is from genome assembly GCA_033816785.1 of Picus viridis. Taxonomy (NCBI): domain Eukaryota; kingdom Metazoa; phylum Chordata; class Aves; order Piciformes; family Picidae; genus Picus; species Picus viridis. The sequence goes on from CM066585.1 coordinate 49,482,844, forward strand.
CTACTAGGCCTCACTGCCCCTCCCACCCCACAGTCCCCCAAAGGTAAGTCCATAACAGGCCTTAGCTACACAGCAGAAACAGATTCCTGCCAGCCAGGCCTCACTCCCACACAGCCAAAAGCAACAGCATCCCTGCTGGGATCAGCAATGCTGTGTCCAGAGGAGCAGGGAGGGGATTGTCCCCTGGCACTCAGCTCTGGGGAGGCCACACCTGGAGGCTTGTGTCCAGTTTTGGGCAGCTCAATCCAAGACAGATGTGGAGGTGCTGGAGCCAGGGCAGAGCAGGACAAGGAAGCTGGGAAGGGCCTGGAGAAGAAATCTGATGGAGAGAGACTGAAGAAGCTGGGGATGGTTAGTGTGAAACAGAGGAGGCTGAGGGGAGACCTCCTGGCTCTCTACAACCACCTGAAAGGAGGTTGTAGAGAGGCTGCTGCTGGTCTCTTCTCACAGGTCATTAGTGACAGAACAAGAGGCAATGGCCTCAAGATGCCACTGGGGAAGTTTAGACTGTACAGTAGAAAAAATTTGTTCCGAGCAAAAGTGGTCAGGGACTGGAATGTGCTGCCCAGGGAGGTGGTGGAGTCCCCAAGCCTGACTGTTTGAAGGTAGTATGGATGCAGTGCCTGGGGACACGGCTCAGAGGTGAGCCTAGGAGAGCAGCATTCCAGGTTGGACTTGGTGATCCTGAGGGTCTTTTCCAACCTGTTTCTGGGATTCTGTGATAGCAGCAGCCACACATCCAGAGCAAAGAGGCCAGAAAGAGACAGCTGACTGGAAAGTCTGCTCCTTATATAGGGAGATACAAGAAATGGGAGTGGAATAACAAATTACAATACCCTGTGCCCTTCCCTTCCCTCCAGCCCCTGGAGGACTTTCATCTCTATGTAATGGAAACTGGTGCAACAGAACAACAAAAGTGAGACACGAATCAGTGCTAGGATGCACTTTAAGGTACCTGTGCTGGGCTTCCAGTTTCTGCTCGAGTTTCTGCTGGCACAGGACTGCATGCTTCCTTTTGATAGCTTGCTCAAACCCTGGTTTGGCCTGCAGAGCATGATCATAGCACAGGACTGAGTGGTTGTACTCTCCAAGCATCTGAAGAATGGCCAAGAGAAGAGAATTAACCATTGTTTGGCAATAGATGTGATGAAAAATAGAATTCTATTTATAAAGCAGTCATAAACAAGCAGCTGTCATGGTGAGACACTGGAAATGGCTGCCCAGAGGAGGTTCCAAGCTTGGCAGTGTTCACAGCCAGGTTGGATGGGACCTTCAGCAGGCTGATCTAGTAGGAGGTGTCCCTGCCCATGGCAGGGAGGCTAGATGATCTTTAAGGCTCCTTCCAACCCAAACCATTCTCTGATTTCATGAAAGCCAGGTTGGATGGGGCCATGAGAAGCCTCCTCTACTAGGAGGTATCTCTGACTATGGCAGGGCAGGGTTGGAACTAGATGATCTGTAAGGTTCCTTCCAACCCCAACCATTCTATGATTCTATCCCAGGCACAAATCCAGGCTGGGCAGGGACTGGCTGGAGAGCAGCCCTGAGGAGAGACTTGGGGGTGCTGGGGGAGGAGAAGCTCAACAGGAGCTCTCAGTGTGCACTTGCAGCCCGCAAAGCCAATCAGAGCCTGGGCTGCAGCAGGAGAAGTGTGGCCAGCAGGGCAAGGGAGGGGATTCTCCCCTCTGCTCAGCCCTGCTGAGACCCCACCTGCAGTACTGCCTCCAGTTCTGGAGCCCCTATTCCAAGAGGGATCTGGAGGTGCTGGAAGGTGTCCAGAGAAGGGCCATGAGGATGAGCAGAGGGCTGGAGCACCTCTCCTGTGAGGACAGACTGAAGGAGTTGGGGCTGTTCAGTCTGGAGAAGAGAAGGCTCCCAGGTGACCTCATTGTGGCCTTCCAGGATCTGAAGGGGGCTACAGGAAGGCTGGGGAGGGACTTCTCAGGCTCTCAGGGAGTGATAGGACTAGGGGGAATGGACTGAAGCTGGAGGTGGGGAGATTCAGGCTGGAGGGGAGGAGGAAGTTCTTCCCCATGAGAGTGGTGAAGCCCTGGAATGGGTTGTCCAGGGAGGTGGTTGAGGCCCCGTCCCTGGAGGTGTTTAAGCCCAGGCTGGATGAGGCTGTGGGCAGCCTGATCTAGTGTGGGGTATCCCTGCCCATGGCAGGGGCGTTGGAACTGGATGATCCTTGTGGTCCCTTCCAACCCTGACTGATACTATGATACTATTTCTAAAACTCAGGCCAGTAGATCTGCTCAAGAAAGGCTGCAGAAGAAATTTCTCTGCAATTGATTTCCAAATGCAGACAAAAAGTTTTTGCCCAAAGGCAGACCTTGAAAGAACATCAAACACAAAGCAAGAAATGGACACTGTAAGAGAGGGAAGCATTACAAATGAGGCCAGAAAGATTAACTAACACTCAGTTTTGCTACAGGTCTTGGAAAATAAAGGTAGTATTTACTGCATATATGTTTCCCAGAGTGTAATAGCTGGTGAAGAAGTCGCTGTAATCCAGAGCGGCATGGACCACGATCGCTGCATCTGCCGAGAAGTGAGCCCGGTGCAGGACATTTGCCAAATTCACCAGTGCAATGTCTTTGTTTTGCCTGAAAGAAGAAAATTACAAGAAAAAAAGGGAAGAAAAAAAAAGCACCAGACATTAGAAGAAGGTCAGTGCGTATAAAAGAATCATCAGCTCTACAGCTTGCTGAAAGGAGGTCAGAGCATCACAGTATCACCAAGGTTGGAAGAGACCTCAAAGATTGAGTCCAACCTGTCACCACAGACCCCATAACTAGACCTTGGCACCAAGTGCCACATCCAATCCCCTCTTGAACTCCTCCAGGGATGGTGACCCCACCACCTCCCTGGGCAGCACATCCCAATGGCCAATGACTCTCTCTGGGAAGAACTTTCTCCTCACCTCCAGCCTAAACCTCCCCTGGCACAGCTTGAGACTGTGTCCTCTTGTTCTGGTGCTGGTTGCTAGAGAGAAGAGACCAACCTCTACCTGGCTACAATCTCCCTTCAGGTAGTTGTAGAGAGCAATGAAGTCTTCCCCGAGCCTCCTCTTCTCCAGGCTAAACAACCCCAGCTCCCTCAGCCTCTCCTCACAGGGCCTGTGCTGAGTGAGGTGTTGGCCTCTTTCAAGTAACTTGTGAGAGGACAAGAGGAAAAGGCCTCAGGATGCACCAGGGGAGGTTTAGGCTGGAGATTAGGAGCGATTTCTTTGCTGCAAGAGTGGTCAGGCATTGGAACAGGCTGCCCAGGGAGGCGGTGGAGTCCCTGGCCCTGGAATTGTTCCAAGAAGCACATGGGCATGGTACTTGGGGACATGGTTGGACAGCCACAGTGGTGCTGGGTAGAAGGTTGGGCTTGAAGATCTTAGAGGCCTTTTCCAACCTTAATGATTCCATGATCACAAATTAAATATGTGAGGTGATAGAAAATTGTCTAAACTAGAATCATCTAAAGGATTCTGTACAAGGCTTACACATAAAGACTAGGAACAAGTAACATGGATTACTCCTTCAGGTGCAATTAAAGCCTGCTTGCTAATTAGACTAAGTGGGAAAGCAATCTGAAAAGAAACTTTTAGTAGCGACTCTTACCTTGAAGAGAAATGAAGGGCACGCATGGCACATTCCACTACTTGGTATGGCTCATTCTTTATTCTCCAGTAAAAAGAAGCCATGTTATAGAGCACCCAGGAAGAAGAGTTCTGCAGTGAAGACAAACATGCAGGCTGAACTTAATGACTCAGGCTAAAAGGTTAATTAGGGCTTTAATTACTATGGGATGGAAAGCTGAGCATCAAACCTGCTCTAAGTTTTATCCTCTTCCCCTGAAAAGCTGCCACTTGGCAATGGGAATGCCCAGGAAGAACAAACTAGCACAGGAATGCATTGAAGAGGCAGAACTTCTGCCTTTCAGACAGGTGTGAGCTCCAAGCGAGACGGAAGGAGGAGTGTCAGTACTGCAGGCATCAGCAGCCCAGCTGGAGCTCAGCTGGGGCCCCTAGACTTTTCAGGAAGGCATTTCAGAAAACCAAAACACATTTCACTACTGCTTGCTTGGGTTTTGAATACATGTTTGTTTTACAACTCATCCTACCTTGACAGAGCAACGAGGCTTGCCAGACACACACAAATCCACAAGGCATTAAACATGACAGTAAATATCTATTTACTGCCTTTGCTGATGCCTTCTCTTCCCTCTGCTTGCCTAGCAGCAAAGGCTTTCAGTCTGCTTGTGTTGTAGGTTACGGATTAACTGTCCTACCATAGAATGAAAAGTGCTCCAGGGGCTGGAGTCCCAGGGGAAGGGCACAGGATATTGTCATCTGTTAGACTATTCCCTTTCCCTGTGTCTTCCTATATAAGAAGCAGACTTTCCAGTCAGCTCTCCACTCCGGGCTGCTGATTGAGTCTGGCGGGGTGGGAGCGAGGCCTGCTCTGGCAGGAATCCATTTCTTGCTGCACAGCTGAGGCCTGCTCTGGATCTCTTGATGGGGGACAGAGAAGCCTAGTGGGAAAGGTCTGGCTGGCTGGGGGGATATTTTTGACGCATCACTGAGGTCTAACTGAGGCCGAGACTGGCGCTTAGCTGGGGGTGGGGCTAAGCCAGGGCCAGTTTTGAATATGTGTGCATACATACATATATATACACACACACACATATATCCCTTGCCTTGATACCCTGTGTACTTGATTTACTGTTGTGAATAGTGGTTCTATTTAGCCTCCTATTCTGTATGAGTGTTTTCATTTGCTCCTCTGGGGCAAATGAGCTGTCTTTACTCTTTTGGGGGTGAACTCATTCCGTCCTCAAACCGCAGCAGCCAGTCGCCACTGAAGCGCAAACCAAAACTCGCCACGTTGGATCTGACGGCGTGCACAGGGCATCTCCCTCTCATCTGGTGAGAGCTCTCCAGCTCTCCTTTTGTGAACACACTGAGGTTACAGTTTCATACCTTCATCAGCCCATCATAAATACGATGGCCTATTTCCTCTATACTCCTTCCCAGCCTCCGTGACAAGTACGTGAAGATTGGATCTTCTTTGGGTAACAAGGGCGTGGAAAGATTCATTCTTTCTTGGACCCCCTAGAAGAAAAACTGAAGATGGGTGTTTGCTGACACTTGACACTACAAGCAGAGGAACACACACACAAGAGCAGGACTCCCAGGGATGTTTACAGCTTGGTGGTTGTACATTCACAGCATCCCTTCCTATCAAGACCTTAGGGATAATGTCACCTGGGTCATGGATGACAAGATGTTGTTGCAGACAGGCAAACACTAGAAGCAGCCAAAACCAGCATGAGGATAAATACTGATTTCTGCTGTAGGATAAATACTAATCAAGAGCACAAATATAAGGATATATGCAGTAATATAGCATAAATATACTATAAACACTGCTAGCACTGTCCACCTGGCAGCTGGATTTCACTAACTACAACTGAAGCCTTTAACTCACATTTCTAAGGTTACATGAACACTCTCTGAGTGTCCCCACATCATGTCCCTTCACTTTCTTCCTTTCCCCGCATTTTGCAAAGTACATCCAGACCCAGGAACAGAACTCCTCAGTTCCTGTTTGGTCCAGAAGAAAAAACTTTATGTGTAGGGGAAATGTTGTTTTAAAGGCTTGCCATAAAATAAGCCTGAAGATACCACCATTAGAGCTGCATCTGCACTATGAAACCTGTGCAGGTCAACACTGCTGACAGACTTGTGCACCACGTTATCTCCAGTCCAGTCTTCCTAAATGGAACAGGTGATCTTGAGTGCAATCACACAGCACTTACAGGATGGCCAAGGGCTCAGGCCCAGCCAGCAGGGATTCAGGAGGGGCAGGTCCTGCCTCTCCAACCTGATCTGCTTCCATGCCCAGGTGGCTGCCTGGGGGATGTGGGGCAGGCTGTGGATGGAGTCTGCCTGGACTCCAGCAAGGCCTTTGACACCCTCCCCCACAGCAAACTGCTGGCCAAGCTGTCAGCCCCTGGCTTGGACAGCAGCACTCTGAGCTGGGTTAGGAACTGGCTGGAGGCTGAGCCCAGAGAGTGGTGGTGAATGGTGCCACAGCCAGCTGGCAGCCAGGCACCAGTGGTGTGCCCCAGGGATCAGTGCTGGGCCCCAGCCTGTTCAATATCTTGACTGATGATCTGGAGGGAGGAGGGGATGGAGTCCAGCATCAGTAAATTTGCAGATGACACCAAGCTGGGGGCAGGAGTTGATCTGTTGGAGGGACATTGGTCACAGCAACCCCAGGCAGTGCTACAGGCTGGGCTCAGAGTGGCTGAGAGCAGCCAGGCAGAGAGGGACCTGGGGGTACTGGTTGATGGCTGCCTGAACATGAGCCTGCAGTGTGCCCAGGCAGCCAAGAGGGCCAATGGCATCCTGGCCTGCATCAGGAGCAGTGTGGCCAGCAGGAGCAGGGAGGTCATTCTGCCCTGTGCTCAGCACTGCTGAGGCCACACCTTGAGTCCTGTGTCCAGGTCTGGGCTCCTCAGTTTAGGAAGGATGTTGACTTGCTGGAAGGTGTCCAGAGAAGGGCAACAAGGCTGGGGAGGGGTCTGGAGCACAGCCCTGTGAGGAGAGGCTGAGGGAGCTGGGGTTGCTTAGTCTGGAGAGGAGGAGGTTCAGGGGAGACCTCATTGCTCTCTCCAAGTCCCTGAAGGGAGGTTGTAGCCAGATGGGGGTTGGTCTCTTCTCCCAGGCAGCCAGCACCAGAACAAGAGGACACAGTCTCAAGCTGTGCCAGGGGAGGTTTAGGCTGGAGGTTAGGAAGAAGTTCTACACAGAGAGAGTGATTGCCCATTGGAATGGGCTGCCTGGGGAGGTGGTGGAGTCACCATCCCTGGAGGTGTTTAAGAGGAGCCTGGATGAGGCACTTGGTGCCATTGGGTAGTTGATCAGATGGTGCTGGGTGATAGGTTGGACTCAATGACCTCGAAGGTCTTTTCCAAGCTGGTTAATTCTATTCTAAAGCAGATGAAAGAATAATTATCTCATCCTCTGGCTTAGGGCTTGGCGCTCAGATACCAAAGAGACGTTCAAGTATGTTAGAAGCTACAGACAAATCCTCAAAGGATTTTCTGACCCTGAGTCTTCATCCTGCTCAGCACTGCAATTTTCAACTGGAACAATTGACAGGGCAGTAGCATTTCCAAGGAACAGCTACCATTTTCCTAAGGAGTCCTGTGCTCTGGAAAGAAAAGACTGCATTCTCCTCAGGATGGCTCCATTAGAAGAAAGCAAACAATCAAATAGTCATAGAATGCTTTGGGTTGGAAGGGACCTCCAAAGGTCAGCTAGTCCAAGCCTCCTGCAGTCATCAGGGAAGTGCTCCACTGGAGCAGGTTGCTCAGAGACTTAACCTCTAATATCTCCAGGGATAGGGCCTCAACTACAGTATCACAGTCTCACAGTATCACCAAGGTCAGAAGAGACCTCAAAGATCATCAAGTCCAACCTGGCACCACAGACCTCATGACTAGACCATGGCACCACGTGCCACATCCAATCCCCTCTTGAACACCTCCAGGGACAGTGACTCCACCACATCCCTGGGCAGCACATCCCAAGGGCCAATGACTCTCTCTGGGAAGAACTTTCTCCTCACCTCCAGCCTAAACTTCCCCTGGCACAGCTGGAGACTGTGTCCTCTTGCTCTGGTGCTGTTTGCCTGGGAGAAGAGACCAACCCCCTCCTGGCTACAACCTCCCTTCAGGGAGTTGCAGAGAGCAATGAGGTCTCCCCTGAGCCTCCTCTTCTGCAGGCTAAGCAACCCCAGCTCCCTCAGCCTCTCCTCACAGGGCTGTGCTCCAGGCCCCTCCCCAGCCTTGTTGCCCTTCTCTGGACACCTTCAAGTCTCTCAATGTCCTTCCTAAACTGAGGGGCCCAGAGCTGGACACAGGACTCAAGGTGTGGCCTAAGCAGTGCAGAGTACAGGGGCACAATGAGCTCCCTGCTCCTGCTGGCCACACTGCTCCTGATGCAGGCCAGGATGCCCTTGGCTTTCTTGGCCCCCTGGGCACACTGCTGGCTCATGTTCAGGCAGCTGTCAATCAGCACCCCCAGGTCCCTCTCTGGTTGGCAGCTCTCAGACACTCTGACCCCAGCCTGTAGTTCTGCATGGGGTTGCTGTGGCCAAAGTGCAGCCCCTGGCACTTGGACTTGTTGAATGCCATCCTGTTGGCCTCTGCCCATCTGTCCAGTGGGTCGAGGTCCCTCTGCAGAGCCCTTCTGCCCTCTAACTGACCAACATCTGCTCCCAGCTTGGGGTCATCTGCAAATGTGCTGATGACTGTCTCAATCCCCTCCTCCAGATCATCAATCAAGATATTAAAGAGGATGGGGCCCAGCACTGATCCCTGGGGCACACCACTGGTGCCTGGCCTCCAGCTGGCTGTGGCACCATTGACCACTACTCTCTGGGCTCAGCCTCCAGCCAGTTCCTAACCCAGAAGTCCCTGGGCAACCTGTTGCAGTGTCCCAGCACCCTCGTGGTGCAGAAGTGGTTCCTCACATCCAATCTAAATCTGCTCTCATTGCAAACCATTGCCCCTGGTCCTGTCCCTGCAGGCTGTCACTGTTTTAGGCTGTGCCTTTAAGAAAGGGACAGTGACTGGAACACCCTGGCTGAATGTTTTGGTGTGAAAAGGAAAACAAAGACATTCTAAACGAATTTCATTGGTAGATTGGTAGAATGCAACTTCAGTTTTAGTTCAGTTTGAATCTCAGTCAGTCAGTCTCTGGGAGTCTGGGTCTGAACAGCTGCTGTGTCTCTCTGAGCTCAGCTGCTGACCTTCAACTAACAAGATAAGAAACTAATTCTTTTTGTCCCCTTTCCTTAGCACACACTTTGAACTAACAGAATTTCCCCCTTAATAATTACTTCTCTCTCTAACCCTTTTTGGGACAAAAGGGAGGAAGGGGAAGAAGGGGTTTTGGGGGGACCCTCCTCTCTGGAGGAGGGCAGGTGTTGAGTTCTGTGTTGGGTTCTTTACTGTATATTTTTGTATCTACTGTAAATCCTGTCTACGGTGTACAGATTCACTGCATCTCATCCTGCTTGTAAATACAGCTCTTTTCCATTCTTGCTCCTCCAGCTGAGTTAGCTGTGGTTTCTGGAGGGGAGAACTGAACTTTCTTTCACCACCACACAGGCCTTGGCAAACAGTCCCTCTGCAGCCCTCTTGTAGTCCCCTTCAGGTACTGGCAGCCTGCAATTAGGTCTCCTTGGAGCCTTCTCCTCTCCAGGCTGAACACCCCCAGCTCCCTCAGCCTGTCCTCATAACAGAGGTGCTCCAACCCCCTGATGGTTTTATTTGCCCTCCTCTGGAGCCTCTCCACCAGGTCCATGTCCTTCCTGTGATGGGGGCTCCAGACAGTAACAGCAGGTAACAGCGCTAACAAAAGCGCAACAGCACCGAAGGGAACTGCCTTTCGCTAAGCAGCTTCAACTGAGGGCACAACTGCGGCTCAAAACCCCCCTGAGACAGTCTCGAGAGACCAAAACACCTCTCAACCTTGAGTGACAACTGCCAGTAAGGGTTTTCTGGTCTGCTTCTTGCTTGCTTACCCTTAGGTGCTGAAAAGCGTGAATACTGTACGGAAGATCAAGAACTTTGGTACAGTCTGGCTGCTGCAGGTCTGGAGGCACCGGTGACTTTGTATCTATGTAGTCTTCAGGGCTGAGGACATAACAAGACAGCAGACTCTGGATTAGAACACTGCTAAAGCTCATTAAGAGACAGTATCCTAATTGACAGACAGTATCCTTACAGGATCACAGGATGTTAGGGGCTGGAAGGGACCTCTGGAGATCAAGTCCAACCCCCCTGCCAAGCGGGAGCATAGAATCCAGCACAGGTCCCACAGGAACACATCCAGACAGGGCTGGGAAGGCTCCAGAGAAGGAGACTCCACAACCTCTCTGGGCAGCCTGCTCCAGGGCTCTGGGACCCTCACAGAGAAGAAGTTCCTCCTCATGTTGAGCTGGAAACTCCTCTATTGTAGTTTATATCCACTACCCCTTGCCCTATCACAGGATGCAACTGAGCAGAGCCTGTCCCCTCCTTCTTGACCCCCAGCCCTCAGCTATTGATAGACATTGATCAGATCCCCTCTCAGTCTTCTCTTCTCCAGACTGAACAGCCCCAGGGCTCTTAGTCTCTCCTCATAGGGCACATGCTCCAGTCCCCTAATCATCCTCACAGCCCTCCTGAATTGAGTGATAGAAACCACCACACAAAACCCGTGTTTGGAGCACAGGAAGCCATTTCTGGTATCTTCACAGATTTCCATTGGGATGTTATCAACGCAAAGTTAAACAAAATTCTGTCTGCTGTAGAGAAAACATCAACATTTGGGTAGCCTCCAGAACCTACCAGTGCCAAGCTGATGCACTGCTACTGGGATTAATGATCTATCTGCCAGGCAAAGAGCAACTCATGCAGATCAGAAAACTCTTCAACTGAAACAAACCCCAGGTATTAGTGAGCAGCCCCAATGAAGGTGCCTGAGGATAAAATCAACCTTTTCCCACCTCAAGTATTCATCTGATGATGTTAAAAATAAACCCACAAAACCCAAACCATCAGCCCTGAAGATGAATTATCACTGAAGCTGAATGACAAGAAGACTGTCCACTCAATCAAAGAATGGTTTAGGTTGGAAGGGACCTCAGAGATCACCTACTCCAACCTCCCTGACATGGGCAGGGATGCCTCTCAGCTAGTCTTGGCTGCTTCAAGAGACTTGGTTGCTCCAAGACTCATCCAACCTGGCCCTAAACACCTCCAGAGAGGGGACATCTACATCCTCTCTGGGCAACCTGTTCCAGAGTCAGAATAAAGAATACAGAATTAACCAGGTTGGAAAAGACCTTTGAGATCATCAAGTCCAACCTATCACCCAGCACCATCTGATCAGCTAAACCATGGCACCAAGTGCCTCATACACCTCCAGGGATGGTGACTCCACCACCTCCCTGGGCAGCACATTCCAGTGGCCAATCTCTCTGTCTGGGGAGAATTTCTTCCTCACCTCCAGCCTAAACCTCCCCTGGCACAGCTTGAGACTGTGTCCTCTTGTTCTGGTGCTTGTTGCCTGAGAGAAGAAACCAAGTCCCACCTGGCTACAACCTCCTTTCAGGTAGCTGTAGACAGCAAGAAGATATCCCCTGAGCCTCCTCTTCCACAGGCTAAAGACCCTGTACCAAAGAGCTGCTTCTGAAGATCCAGTCTAGCCCTGCTGCAGCCAACATCCTGCAAGCAAGACCTGGAACATGTGCAGAGTGCATGGGACTGCAAAATACTTTCTAGCTGACCAATTGCACACTTCAAAAAGCAAAACAATAACATTTCATGGGTGCCAAGAACAACATCCTTGTATGTTGGCACCCTTGGATTGGAACATGCTGCAGAAGCCACCTCCTGGACACACTGGCACCTCTTACTGGGAAAAGATTTTAGCTTATACATGTGGTGGGCTTCATTGGTTAATGGATTGATAAGACAGAATTCACACAGCTACTCGGAGCAACAGAGGAGATTGGAGGGGCAGGGCTGCTAGGGACTTTTGTTAGTCAGCTGCTTCCTGCTTTCCATGGAAACATGAGGAAACATTTTTTCCCTTGTGAGGGTGACAGAACACTGGAGCAGGCTGCCCAGGAAGGATGTGGAGTCTCCTTCTCTGGAGATACTCAAAACCTGCCTGGATGCATTCCTGTGTGACCTGCTCTAGGTGATCCTGCTCTGGCAGGGGGTTGGACTGGATGAGTCATTCTGCCCTAGACTCAACACTGGTTAGGCCACACCTTGAGTCCTGCGTCCAGGTCTGGGCCCCTCAGGTTAGGAAAGATGTTGAGCTGCTGGAAGGTGTCCAGAGAAGGGCAAGAAAGCTGGGGAGGGGTCTGGAGCACAGCCCTGTGAGGAGGGGCTGAGTTTGCTTAGCCTGGAGAAGAAGAGGCTCAGGGGAGACCTTAATGTTTGTCTCAAGCTGCACCAGAGGAGGTTTAGGCTGGATGTTAGGAAGAAATTCTTCCCACAAAGAGAGACTGGCCCTCGGGATGAGCTGCCCAGGGAGGCGGTGGAGTCACCATCCCTGAAAGTGTTTAAAATAAGACTGGCTGAGGCACTTGGTGCCATGGTTTAGTTGATCAGATGGTGCTGGGTGATAGGCTGGACTGGATGATCTCGAAGGTCTTTTCCAACCTGGTTAATTCTGTGTCTTCTGAGGTCCCTTCCAGCCCCTAACACTCTGTGATTCTCTGTTAAGAGCTTCCAGGACTTATTCTGTTAAGGACACTCTGAGACTGTACTGCTGGGAATTCTACAACGCTGTAAAAAAGGACTTCTGAGATTCCCTACTCTGTGCATTTCTGGAATCCTGCAGCTCTACTGGCATCACTGGCAGGATTCATGCCCCTAACATTCATCACCCAATGGCACCTCAGTGTAAGGGGCTTCTACAACCACTACAACAGCACCGTGAATCGGGGTGCAATATAACCTACTCTCCCTCAGCTTCAAACCAAAGAGGGGACATCCACATCCCACCTGGGCAACCTATTCCAGAGTCTCACCACTCTCATAGTGGAGAACTCCTTGCTAAGATCCAGTCTAACCCTGCTCTCCCCCACCTTCAAACCATTCTCCCTTGTCCTGTCTCCAGACACCCTCATGAAAGGTCCCTCTGCAGCCTCCCTGTAGGAGCCATTCAGCTATTGGAAGGCAGCTCTAAGGTCCCCCTCAGCCTTCTCTTCTCCAGGCTGAACAGCCCTAGCTGCCTCAGCCTATCCTCACAGCAGAGCTGCTCCAGCCCTCGGATCACTTTTGTGGCCTCCTCTGGACTTGCTCCAACACCTCTGTGTCCTTCTTATGATGGGGACACCAGAACTGGACCTTTCCTTGTTCAAACATAGGGCACAGAATCTGCCAGAAGGTTCTACAGCTTGGTAATCCACACAATTCCCTTCACATTTCCATCAAGAAGCCCTCACTACAAGTTCAGTGAGCTCAAAACACCCTCAAGCAAATTCAACCCCCTTCTACAGCGTGCACTGCAGTTTGATTCCCATCTGCTCACAGACTATACAGCAGAGCAGGATGGACTGGGAAGGTTGGGGCAGAGTGGAGATGTTTCAGGGTAGGGCTGACAAGGCCTGTTTGTGAGTGGCAGCATTTCTGTGTCATAGTCTTCCACAATTAGTGGCATTGGTGGTTTTTTCCACTTTATTCCCCATGAGAGTGGTGAAGCCCAGGAATGGGTTTTCCAGGGAGGTGGTTGAGGCCCCGTCCCTGGAGGTGTTTAAGCCCAGGCTGGATGAGGCTCTGGGCAGCCTGATCTAGTGTGGGGTGTCCCTGCCCATGGCAGGGGGTTGGAACTAGATGATCCTTGTGGTCCCTTCCAACCCTGACTGATACTATGATACTATGATATTCCACACTGGCAGAAAACAAAGTGACTGTGATCAAAACAACAGGCAGGAAAGGCTGTTTTGGGTTGGGTTTTTTCCTTATACATGGAGATTTTTCTTCATTCAGTAAAAAACTTGAGACTAAAGCATCTCCTTACCGGATATCTTTGCTCTCTAAGGTGATGTAGGTGCCATCATACAGATCTAGGTCCCCCAAGGGCACCTTGGCTTTAATGCAGTCCGGATCCTCTTTATTATGCCTTTGTTCCAGCCCTGTGTCTCTATCCTCATTTTCCTCTATGTGAATCTTTTGAGCAACTAACTGTTTCTGTAGGAATAAAACCACAAAGGAGAGGGGAGAAAGGACAGTGATGAAACGCTGCTGCAGCCAGGAGTTCAACCCAGAACTTAGAGCAAGCTGGGAGGAAATCTAAACCACACTCTTCAAATTTAGGGAACATTAACCAATGTTTCTTAACACCTGCAGGAAAGTTTCTGCTTTACATGGATTGCAAACACTTGTATTAGAGATCATAGGACTTAGACATGCCTACTTCTTGCCTCGCCTTGCACACCTCTGAGCCTCAGCGCCTCTCCCCGAGCCTCCCTGCCCCTCGCGTGCCTCACTGTGCCTTGGTGCCTCCCCACGAGCCTCCCTGCCCCTCGCGCCTCTCCCCCGAGCCTCCGTGCCCCTCGCGCGCCTCTCCCCGTGCCTCCGTGCCCCTCGCGCGCCTCTCCCCGAGCCTCCCTGCCCCTCGTGCGCCTCTCCCCCGAGCCTTGGCGCCTCTCCCGAGCCTCCCTGCCCCTCGCGCCTCTCCCCGAGCCTCCCTGCCCCTCGCGCGCCTCTCCCCGTGCCTCCCTGCCCCTCGTGCGCCTCTCCCCGAGCCTTGGCGCCTCTCCCCGAGCCTCCCTGCCCCTCGCGTGCCTCTCCCCGAGCCTCCCTGCCCCTCGCGCGCCTCTCCCCGAGCCTTGGCGCCTCTCCCCGAGCCTCCCTGCCCCTCGCGCGCCTCTCCCCGTGCCTCCCTGCCCCTCGCGCGCCTCTCCCCGAGCCTCCCTGCCCCTCGCGCGCCTCTCCCGGAGCCTTGGCGCCTCTCCCCGAGCCTCCCTGCCCCTCGCGCGCCTCTCCCCGTGCCTCCCTGCCCCTCGCGCGCCTCTCCCGAGCCTTGGCGCCTCTCCCCGAGCCTCCCTGCCCCTCGCGCGCCTCTCCCCCCCGTGCCTCCCTGCCTCTCCCCCGAGCCTCCCTGCCCCTCGCGCGCCTCTCCCCGAGCCTCCCTGCGCCTCTCCCCGAGCCTCCCTGCCCCTCGCGCGCCTCTCCCCGTGCCTCCCTGCCCCCGTCGCGCGCCTCTCCCCCGAGCCTCCCTGCCCCTCGCGCGCCTCTCCCCGTGCCTCCCTGCCCCTCGCGCGCCTCTCCCCGTGCCTCCCTGCCCCTCGCGCGCCTCTCCCCGTGCCTCCCTGCCCCTCGCGCGCCTCTCCCCGTGCCTCCCTGCCCCTCGCGCGCCTCTCCCCCGTGCCTCCCTGCCCCTCGCGCGCCTCCCCGAGCCTCCCTGCCCCTCGCGCGCCTCTCCCCGTGCCTCCCTGCCCCTCGCGCGCCTCTCCCCGAGCCTTGGCGCCTCTCCCCGAGCCTCCCTGCCCCTCACGCGCCTCTCCCCCGAGCCTTGGCGCCTCTCCCCGTGCCTCCCTGCCCCTCGCGCGCCTCTCCCCGAGCCTCCCCCGCCCCTCGCACGCCTCTCCCCGAGCCTTGGCGCCCCTCCCCTCCCCCCCCGAGCCTCCCTGCCCCTCGCGCGCCTCTCCCCCGAGCCTCCCTGCCCCTCGCGCCCCCCCTCCCCGCCCCTTGGCGCCTCTCCCCGAGCCTCCCTGCCCCTCGCGCGCCTCTCCCCGAGCCTTGGCGCCTCTCCCCGTGCCTCCCTGCCCCTCGCGCGCCCTCTCCCCGAGCCTCCCCCTCGCACGCCTCTCGCGCGCCTCTCCCCGAGCCTCCCTGCCCCTCGCGCGCCTCTCCCCCGAGCCTTGGCGCCTCTCCCCGAGCCTCCCTGCCCCTCGCGCGCCTCTCCCCCTTGCCTCCCTGCCCCCTCGCCTCGCGCCTCTCCCCGAGCCTCCCTGCCCCTCGCGCGCCTCTCCCCGAGCCTCCCCTGCCCCTCGCGCGCCTCTCCCCGAGCCTCCCCCGCCCTCTCCCCTCGCGAGCCTCCCCCGAGCCTCCCTGCCCCTCGCGCGCCTCTCCCGAGCCTCCCTGCCCCTTGCGCGCCTCTCCCCCGAGCCTCCCCCCGCCCCTCGCGCGCCTCTCCCCGTGCCTCCCTGCCCCTCGCGCGCCTCTCCCCGAGCCTTGGCGCCTCTCCCCGAGCCTCCCTGCCCCTCGCGCGCCTCTCCCCGTGCCTCCCTGCCCCTCGCGCGCCTCTCCCCGAGCCTTGGCGCGCTCTCCCCGTGCCTCCCTGCCCCTCGCGCGCCTCTCCCCGTGCCTCCCTGCCTCCCCCCAAGCCTTCCTGCCCCCTGCCCCTCGCGCGCCTCTCCCCGAGCCTCCCTGCCCCTCGCGCGCCTCTCCCCGTGCCTTGGCGCCTCTCCCCGTGCCTCCCTGCCCCTCGCGCCTCTCCCCGAGCCTCCCTGCCCTCCTGCCTCTCCCCCGAGCCTCCCTGCCCCTCGCGCGCCTCTCCCCGAGCCTCCCTGCCCCTCGCGCGCCTCTCCCCGTGCCTTGGCGCCTCTCCCCGAGCCTCCCTGCCCCTCGCGCGCCTCTCCCCGAGCCTCCCTGCCCCGAGCCTCCCTGCCCCTCGCGCGCCTCTCCCCGTGCCTTGGCGCCTCTCCCGAGCCTCCCTGCCCCTCGCGCGCCTCCCCCGAGCCTCCCTGCCCCTCGCGCGCCTCTCCCCTCCCTGCCTTGGCGTCTCTCCCCGAGCCTCCCTGCCCCTCGCGCGCCTCTCCCCGTGCCTTGGCGTCTCCCCCGTGCCTCCCTGCCCCTCGCGCGCCTCCCCCCGTGCCTCCCTGCCACTTGCGCGCCTCTCCCCGAGCCTCGGCACCTCTCCCTGAGCCTCCCTGCCCCTCGCGCGCCTCTCCCTGTGCCTTGGTGCCTCTCCCCGAGCCTCCCTGCCCCTCGCGCGCCTCTCCCCGAGCCTCGGCGCCTCTCCCCGAGCCTCCCTGCCCCTCGCGCGCCTCTCCCCGTGCCTTGGTGCCTCTCCCCGAGCCTCCCTGCCCCTCGCGTGCCTCTCCCTGTGCCTTGGCGCCTCTCCCCGTGCCTTGGTGCCTCTCCCCGAGCCTCCCTGCCCCTCGCGCGCCTCTCCCCGAGCCTCCCTGCCCCTCGCGCGCCTCTCCCCGAGCCTCGGCGCCTCTCCCCGAGCCTCCCTGCCCCTCGCGCGCCTCTCCCTGAGCCTCCCTGCCCCTCGCGCGCCTCTCCCTGAGCCTCCCTGCCCCTCGCGCGCCTCTCCCCGAGCCTCCCTGCCCCTCGCGCGCCTCTCCCCGAGCCTCCCTGCCCCTCGCGCGCCTCTCCCTGAGCCTCCCTGCCCCTCGCGCGCCTCTCCCCGTGCCTCGGCGCCTCTACCTGACCCTCATGTGCCTCTCCCTGCCCCTCCGTGCCCCTCGTGTGCCTCTCCCTGTGGCTCCCTGCCCCTCGCGTGCCTCTCCCTGCCCCTCCCTGCCCCTTGTGCGCCTCTCTCTGCCTCACAACTTGCACGCCCCATGCGCCTCGTGCACCTTTACTTTTCCTGCTGTACCTAAAAGGAAAGCTGCTAGCAGCCCAAAGTCATGGCAGGCCACTCAGAAGAGAAGAAACAGTTGTTAGCAATACCTCAACTTCTCCTTTTTTTGGGACCTTTTTCTCCCGCTGTAAGAAATATCAGCGTCAGAGATTGCAAACAAAATGAACTTCTCAACCATGCACCCTGCTAAGTGCCACTGAAATGACAGGCTCAGTGCTAGAATTAAGATTAAATTTGGATAGATCTGTTGCTCATGAGCTACCTCCTGCCCCAGAAAGCTCATAGGGATTGATTGCTACGGACTAATGCTCTGTCCCAGTGCAGCAAGCTGTAGTTCATCCCCACTGGGATGCGCAAATTTGAAACGCTACTAAATTTTGCCATAATTTCTACGTGAAGAAAATTGGCATTTTTAATGCAAGCGACACACAATACCAAAGATACAAACAGCAGCAGCAGCTTGTACAAGATCTCAGAGAACTTCTGCTCAGAGTCATTTTTAGGCCACAGACTGTACATTCAGTGATTGCCAGACCCACACCCCACACCCTGAAAAGCTCACCACTGTTGCTCCAGTCATAGCTAACATGTCCATGACCACAAAAATGAATACGCCTCCACAAGGAAGTTTGGGCTGAACACAGGGACAAGAGTCCTGTTTTTCAGCCTCCCTTCCACTTCTCCCATACCCAGTGACAGAATGGTGGGTGTTGGAAGGCACCTCTGGAGACCACCTAATGCAGCCTCCTTCCCAGTCACCTAGTCGTGCTGATCTGACAAAGCAAAGGCTGGCACAAGAGAAAGGTGTGCCCAGCCGTGCGCTTGCCCAGACCATACTGTATTTGAACTTCAGGGTTTCGGATCAAAGTTCATTGACGTGCTCCTTAGAATGGTGTTCTCAAACCTTTCCTCAGTAATAAATGAGCTTGGAGAAAATCAGAGGTGATCTGCTGGAACACAGCAGTGAACAAGAGAATCAAGTGTCCAAATGACTTTTAAATGCTAGGAGCTATGGATAACAACAGGGCCGTGCAAGTGGATTCCCTGAGTTTTAAGCCTCAGCTTGACAGGGAGCTGGGCCAGCAGGTGATCCTTGGGGTGCCTTCCAACCTGGCATTCTGTGATTCAACTGGGGCCAGTGCTAACCACAGCTGAGCAATCCTGAGGCACAAAACTCTTGTGATCCAAGAAATCTGAAGATCTCACAGAAGCAGAACTGGGCCAATAATGACTTCTGCTCCCCACTTAAATCGAAAAGGCCTGTGCAAAACCACTCTATGCTTGCAGAAATGAGTGCTACATGTGCTGCTTTACCTCCAGTTCTTTGAGGTAGTTTACTGTCGTTTCTTGTCTCATCAGTATTACCAAATCGTGTGGGTTCCTCAAGTTCATTGGTGAATCCACCTGCAAGACACGTCAACAGTCCATCATGTAAGGCATTCCCTTCAGGAGGACAATCTCAAAAGGTTAAGTTATGCTAATTCATAAAATTCATAGAATGGGTTGGGTTGGAAGGGATCTTAAAGATCAGCTACTTCCAAGGCCCCTGCCATGGGCAGGGACACCTCCCACCAGCCCAGGTTGCTCAAGGCCTCATCCAGCCTGGCCTTGAACACCTCCAGGCAGGAGGCGGCCACAGCTTGCTTGGGCAACCTGTTCCAGTGTCTCATCACCCTCACTGTCAAGACTTTCTCCCTAAAATCCAGTCCAAATCTCCCCTGTTCAAGCTTCAATCCATTCCCTCTCATCCTATCACCACAAGCCCTTGTCAACAGCCCCCCCCCAGCCTTCTTCTAGCCAGCACAACACCTGCAGGGCTTTTCAAACCCTCCAGGGATGGGGACTCCACCACTTCTCTGGGCAGCCTGTTCCAGGGTTTGACAACCTTTTTGGGATAGGAATTGCTCCTCATCTCCAACCTAAACCTCCCAGGAGGTGACTTGAGGCTGTTTCCCCTTCTCCCAAGGAACAAGCCATAGGACCAACCCCCAACAGGGTCCAGCCTCCTTTCAGGGAGCTGTAGAGAGCAATGAGGTCTCCCCTCCACCTCCTTTTCTTCAGACTAAACAACTCCAGCTCCCTCAGCTGCTCCTCACAAGACCTGTGTCATAGACCCAGGTCTAGAACTGCATCTCCAGCAGCACAAGAGGAAATCTCCTGCTCATTTTAATGTGTCCTGTCAACAGATGAAGCCTTGGGCCATGCTCTCCTGGCTGTGAGTCAGAGGAGAAGCCCAGCTCTACTTTCTTTGGACTACAATACAATAATACAATACAATACACCAGGTTGGAAGAGACCTTCAAAATCATCGTGTCCAACCCATCAAACAATCCAACCCACCCAACAACTAGACCATACAGCCAAGCACCCCATCAAGTCTTCTCCTGAACACCTCCAGTGAAGGTGACTCCACCACCTCCACGGGTAGCCGATTCCAATGGGCAATCACTCTCTCCGTGTAGAACTTCTTCCTAACATCCAGCCTAAACCTGCCCTGGCACAGCCTGAGACTGTGTCCTCTTGTTCTGGTGCTGGATGCCTGGGAGAAGAGGCCAACCTCTGCCTGGCTACAACCTCCCTTCAGGTAGTTGTAGAGAGCAATAAGGTCACCCCTCAGTCTCCTCTTCTCCAGGCTAAGCAACCCCAGCTCCCTCAGCCTTTCCTCATAGGGCTTGTGTTCCAAACCCCTCACCAGCTTTGTTGCCCTTCTCTGGACACGTTCCAGCAAGTCAACATCCTTCCTAAACTGAGGGGCCCAGAACTGGACACAGTACTCAAGGTGTGGCCTAACCAGTGCAGTGTACAGGGGCACAATGACCTCCCTGCTCCTGCTGGCCACACTGTTCCTGATGCAAGCCAGGATGCCATTGGCCTTCTTGGCTGCCTGGGCACACTGCAGGCTCATGTTCAGCCTACAATCAACCAGTACCCCCAGGTCCCTCTCTGCCTGGCCACTCTCCAGCCACTCTGACCCCAGCCTGTAGCACTGCCTGGGGTTGCTGTGGCCAATGTGCAGAACCCGGCACTTGGATGTGTTCAATCTCATGCCATTGGACTCTGCCCATCTGTCCAGCCTGTCGAGGTCCCTCTGCAAAGCCTCTCTGCCCTCCAGCAAATCAACTGCTGCCCCCAGTTTGGTGTCATCTGCAAATTTACTGATGATGGACTCAATGCCCTCCTCCAGATCATCAATAAAGATGTTGAAGAGCATGGGGCCCAGCACTGATCCCTGGGGCACACCACTAGTGACAGGCCGCCAGCTGGCTGTGGCACCATTCACCACCACTCTCTGGGCTCGGCCCTCCAGCCAGTTCCTAACCCAACGCAGTGTGCTCCTGTCCAAGCCATGGGCTGCCAGCTTGGCCAGGAGTTTGCTGTGGGGACGGTGTCAAAGGCCTTGCTGAGGTCCAGGTAGACCACATCCACAGGCCTCCCCACATCCACCAGGCAGGTCACCTGATCATAGAAGGAGATCAGGTTGGTCAGGCAGGACCTGCCCCTCCTAAATCCCTGCTGGCTAGGCCTGAGCCCCTGGCCATCCTGTAAGTGCTGTGTGATCGCACTCGAGATGACCTGCTCCATCATCTTGCCTGGCACTGAGCTCAGGCTGACAGGCCTATAATTCCCTGGCTCATCCAACCGGCCCTTCTTGTGGATGGGCACCACGTTGGCAGCTTCCAGTCTTCTGGGACCTCTCCAGTGAGCCAGGACTGCTGAAAAATGATGGAGAGTGGCCTGGACAGCTCATCCGTCAGCAGTCTCAGCACCCTAGGATGGATCCCATCCGGTCCCATGGCCTTGTGGGGGTCCAAGCAGCTCAGTAGATCTCTAACTTCCTCTTGGAGCAGTGGGAAACTATGCAGCTCTCTGGCTCCTTCTGCCAGCTCTGCAGGCCAGCTGTCTGGAAGACGTTCTGCCCTGCTAGTGAAGACTGAGGCAAAGAAGGTGTTAAGTACCTCTGCCTTTTCCTCATGCTTTGTTACAACGTTCCCCTCCGTGTCAACCAAGGAGTGGAGCTTGTCCTTGCCCTTCTTCTTGCTATTGATGTATTTATAGAAGGACTTTTTGTTGTCCTTCACAGCAGAGGTCAGTCTAAGTTCTAAATGGGCTTTTGCCTCCCTAATTTTCTTCCTGCACAACCTAGCAACATCCCTAAACATTCCATAGGTTGCCTCCCCTTTCTTCCAAAGATGATACAACCTTTTTTTTCCCTATTCTATTAGAAGTTCATTGCCCATCCAGGCTGGCCGTCTGCCCCGGCGGCTCATCTTCCGGCACACCGGCACAGCCTGTTCTTGCACCTTCAATAGTTCTTCCTTGAAGTAGGTCCAGCTCTCCTGGACCCCTTTGTTTTTAAGGGCTGATTCCCAAGGAACCTTCTGAATTAGTTCCTTGAGTAGCCTGAAGTCTGCCCTCCTGAAGTCCAGAGTGGAGGTCTTCTTGCTCCCCCTCTTGGCTTGGCTGCATACCGAAAACTCAATTATCTCGTGGTCACTGGTGCCTAAACACCCTCCGACCACCACATCACCCACCAGCCCTTCCCTGCTGGTGAAGAGGAGGTCAAGCATAGCCTTACCCCTGGTAGGCTCACGCAGCACCTGGGATAAGACGCTGTCCTCCATGCACTCTAAGAACCTCCTAGACTGCCTCCTCTGCTGTGTTGAGATCCCAACAGATATCAGGCAGGTTGAAGTCACCCATGAGAACGAGGTCAGGTGATCTTGAGACAGCCTTAAGCTGCCTATAGAATGCCTCATCGACATCCTCCTCCTGGTTGGGTGGTCTATAACAGACGCCAACCAGGATGTCTGCCCTGTTGGTCTTCCCTCTAATTCTCACCCACAAGCACTCAACCCTATCATCCCTGATCTCCATCTCAACAGCATCCAGTGCCTCCCTGACGTACAGGGCCACCCCTCCACCCCTTCTTCCTTGCCTGTCTCTCCTGAAGAGCCTGTAGCCGTCAATTGCAGCGCTCCAGTCATGCGAGTCGTCCCACCATGTCTCTGTGATGGCAACTACATCATAACTTTCTTGCTGCAACAAGGCTTCCAGCTCCTCTTGTTTGTTACCCATGCTTCGTGCATTAGTGTACATGCACTGCAGCTGGGCTGCTGGTTTCACCTCTAGCTCTAGCTTATCACCTCCAGACTCCTGCCTGAGGGCACTGGTTTCCGACCCTTCCCCCTTCGAAGCTAGTTTAAAGCCCTGTCAATGAGACTTGCTAATTCCCTTCCCAGAATCTTTTTACCTTTAGGGGACAGGCCATTCTCATGTATTGTGACCTTTCCCCTCCTCTGGGACAGATGTACTCCATCTGTTACCAGCTGACCTGGGGCAGTAGAAAGTTCCCCAAGATCGAAAAACCCAACTAACCCACTAATGAGTGTGAGGTCTAGATTCCTTGCAAGTACTGCTCCTCCGGCATTTAAAGGCTGCTTGCATTACACTACACAGTCACTGGGAGCAAAGTCAGCCATCAGCCCTGCTTTC
The DNA here is from genome assembly GCA_033816785.1 of Picus viridis. Taxonomy (NCBI): domain Eukaryota; kingdom Metazoa; phylum Chordata; class Aves; order Piciformes; family Picidae; genus Picus; species Picus viridis. Next base: position 49,505,441 of record CM066585.1, read on the forward strand.
AGTGACAAACTGCATGGGGGGAGGGGTGTTTTGGAGGATGTTATGCAGGCACCACCATTTATAAAGCCTTCTTCTGAGAGAACAGGGATTCTGGCTTCTCATTCATTCAAAAGCAGATTAATACTCAAGCACAGCTCTGGTTTTAAGAGTTAAGCCTGAATTTAGCAACATGGAATGGTGTGCTACCAACCCAGAGAGCACAGGCTGACAGAAAAGCAATACAACAGGCACCAAATTCCTACCAACCACTACCCTGCAGCAGCAAAGTGTCAGCAACAACCAAACAGCACCGTGGCAAACACAGAATGGGTTGGGCTGGGCTGGAAGGGCCTCCCAAAGCTCATACAGCCCAACGCCCTGCACTCAGCAGGGACATCCTCCACTACAGCAGGCTGCTCACAGCCTTCTCAAGCCTCACCCTGAATAGCTCCAGGCACAGGGCCTCAGTCACCTCCCTGGGCAACCTGTTGCAGTGTCCCAGCACCCTCCTGGTGCAGAACTGGTTCCTCACATCCAATCTAAAGCTCCTCTTCTCTCATTTCAAACCATTCTCCCTCATCTTATCACTGCAGGCCTGTGCAAACAGTCCCTCTGCAGCCTTCTTGCAGGCCCCTACAAAGGGACCTGGAAAAGCTGAATCAGTGACATCAACTGTATGAGATTTAACAAGGCCAAGTGCAGGGTCTGGCATTTGGGACACAACAACCCCATGAAAGGCTACAGGCTTGGGGCAGGGTGGCTGGAAAGCTGCTCTGTAGAGAGAAAAAGACCTGGGGGTGCTGAGTGACATCCAGATGTACATGAGCCCGAAGTTTGCTAAGGTAGCCAAGGTGGCCACCAGCATCTTCGCCCAGATCAGCAACAGTGTGGTGTGGCCAGCAGGACCAGAGAAGTAATTGTGCCTCTGTGCTCAGCACTGATGAGGCCACACCTTCAACACTGGGCTCAGGTCTGGGCCCTTTACTCCAAGGACACTGAGGTGCTGGAGTGTGTCCAGAGAAGGGCAACAAAGCTGGGGAAGGGTCTGGAAAGCAGAGCTGGTGAGGAGCAGCTGAGGGACCTGGGGGGGTTTAGTCTGGAGAAAAGGAGGCTGAGGAGAGACCTCATTGCTCTCTACAGCTCCCCAGAGGGAGGCTGCAGTGAGGTGGGGGTGGCCTCTTCTCTCTAGTACCAGGTGATAGAATGAGAAGAAATGGCCTGACACTGTGCCAGGGGAGGGTTAGGTTGGAGATGAGGAACAATTTCTTTGCTGCAAGAGTGGTCAGGGATTGGCACAGGCTGCCCAGGGAGGTGGGTGGTGGAGTCCCCATCCCTGGAGGTGTTCAAGAAACCTGTGGCCATGGCACTGTGGGATGTGGTTTGATGACCATGGTGGGGTTGGGTTGATGGTTGGACTGGAAGATCTTAAAGGGCTTTCCAAACCCAAAGAATTCACTGCTTCTATGATTTAATGTTCCTCCAAAGGGCTGAAACTGACACTGAAAATGAAGTGGTTGAGAAGCAAGAATCTGCCTCCAGCTCAGACACAGTAAAGAGGGCAAACACCCAGGGCTGGAAAGCATTCCCTGAAGGTCTGTGGGCTGCAGAAAACCTGCCAGAAAACCACTTTCAGGCTCAGTGCTCTCTGTTCAACCTTGCCCAGAGGTGAAAGTTTATTTCTAAAAGCATAGTCCAGAATTATTCCCTGTCACAAAGTCCAGCCAGAACCTGCTGCAGCAAGGAACACACAGAATTTGCCTAACAAAATCAGACACTGGAGATGAATCAAACCCTGAGGCGGTTTCAGAGTGCCCTGTGTTACCTGCACCTCTCCAGGTCTCTGAATCAGTCACTACACTTGGAAGTTGTACCCAATCTCCTCTTTTTTTTGTTTTGCTTCACAATCCAGCTACGATTTACACCAAGAAGGGCATTTTAAATCATGGCTCAATGAATGGCTCAGACATTCAAGGAATGGCTTAGCTTGGAAGGGACCTCAGAGGTCACCATTCAACTAGTTCTAGGAAAGGCTTGTTCAAAGCACTGTGGCACTCCCACTGTTAAGTGAGGCAGAGAACATGAAACCCACACCAGCTCTAGTGCCCCTCAAAGTCTCCTACTGCAAGCAGGAAGCAGGTTCTGACAGAAAGGAGGTGGAAAAGACACAACATCAAATGATGGGCTGCAGTAAAGGAGCTGCTAGAAAGGGTTTTGCAAGCTCAATGTGGGCAGTTTGCCATTGTTCTGTCCCATGCAACAGGCTGGAGCTTGCAGTCTCAAGTGAAGCAGAGGACGCAAAACTTGATGCTTCCTTTCTCATAGAATGGCTTAGGCTGGAAGGGACCTCAGAGATCATCTGCTCAACCACCCCTCACACTGGCAGGGATGCCTCTCAGCTAAACTTGGTTGCTCAAGGACTCATCTAACCTGGCCGTGAACACCTCCAAAGAGCGGACATCCACATCCCACCTGGGCAACCTATTCCAGAGTCTCACCACTCTCATAGTGGAGAACTCCTTGCTAAGATCCAGTCTAACCCTGCTCTCCCCCACCTTCAAACCATTCTCCCTTGTCCTGTCTCCAGACACCCTCATGAAAGGTCCCTCTGCAGCCTCCCTGTAGGAGCCATTCAGCTATTGGAAGGCAGCTCTAAGGTCCCCCTCAGCCTTCTCTTCTCCAGGCTGAACAGCCCCAGCTGCCTCAGCCTATCCTCACAGCAGAGCTGCTCCAGCCCTCGGATCACTTTTGTGGCCTCCTCTGGACTTGCTCCAACACCTCTGTGTCCTTCTTATGATGGGGACACCAAAACTTGTTCAAACATAGGGCACAGAATCTGCCAGAAGGTTCTACAGCTTGGTAATCCACACAATTCCCTTCACATTTCCATCAAGAAGCCCTCACTACAAGTTCAGTGAGCTCAAAACACCCTCAAGCAAATTCAACCCCCTTCTACAGCGTGCACTTCAGTTTGATTCCCATCTCTACAGGAAGTGGAGGGAAGGACAGCTAGAACAGGGGGTATATAAGGAAGCTGCCCGAGCAGCAAGAGGCCTGGTTAGGAAACGCAAAGCAGAGTTTGAATTGAATCTAGCCAGGGAGGTTAAAGGGAGCACTAAGAATTTCTACAGGTATATTAATGGCAAGAAGAAGACCAGGGAAGGTGTGGGCCCCCTCAGAAAGGGAAGTGGTGAATTAGTCACAAGTGATGTGGAAAAGGCTGAGGTACTCAATCACTTCTTTACCTCAGTCTTCACTGCAAGGGCCTCCAGCCACACTCCTGGTGTCATGGCAGACGATGCCAGGGACGGGGAGGAAGAACTGCCCATGGTAAGTGAAGCTCAGGTTGGTGATCACCTGAAGAGCCTGAAAGTGTTCAAGTCCATGGGACCCGACGGGATACACCCACGGGTGCTGAGAGAACTGGCAGAGGAGGTTGCTAAACCCCTCTCTAGTCTATTCCAAAAGTCCTGGCAGCCTGGGGCAGTCCCCACAGGCTGGAAAAGGGGAAACATTGCTCCCATCTGCAGAAAGGGTAAGAAGGAGGAACCAGGGAACTCCAGGCCAGTCAGTCTCACCTCTGTGCCCGGAAAGATCATGGAGCTGATCCTCCTGGAGGCACTGCTGACTCAGAAGAATAGTGAAGAGGTGATTGGGAATAGTCAGCATGGCTTTGCCAAGGGCAAATCCTGCCTGACAAACCTGGTGGCCTTCTATGAGCAGGTGACAGCATTAATAGATGAGGGGTGAGCAACTGAGGTCGTTTACCTGGCCCTGAGCAAAGCCTTCGGCACTGTCCCGCACCACATCCTGGTCCCCAGGCTGGTGACACATGGGTCTGAGGGGTGACCACTAGATGGATACAGAACTGGCTGGATGGCTGCACCCAGAGAGTGGCTGTCCATGGGTCCATGTCCCAGTGGAGGCCAGGGACAAGCAGAGGCCCTCAGGGATCAGTCCTGGGACCAGGCTTGTTCAGCCTCTCTGTGGGTGCCACGGGCAGTGGCATCGAGTGCAGCCTCAGCAAGGTTGCTGATGACACCAAGCTGTGTGGTGCAGCAGACAGCTGGAGGGAAGGGATCCATCCAGAGGGACCTGGACAGGCTGGAGAGGTGGGCACAAGCCAACCTCAGGAGCTTCAACAAGACCAAGGCTCCTGCAGCTGGGTGGAGGCAACCCCAGGCACAAATGCAGGCTGGGCAGGGACTGGCTGGAGAGCAGCCCTGAGGAGAGAGACTTGGGGGTGCTGGGGGAGGAGAAGCTCAACAGGAGCTCTCAGTGTGCACTTGCAGCCCGGAAAGCCAATCAGAGCCTGGGCTGCAGCAGAAGTGTGGCCAGCAGGGCAAGGGAGGGGATTCTGCCCCTCTGCTCAGCCCTGGGGAGACCCTACCTGGAGTACTGCCTCCAGTTCTGGAGCCCCTATTCCAAGAGGGATGTGGAGGTGCTGGAAGGTGTCCAGAGAAGGGCCACAAGGAGGAGCAGAGGGCTGGAGCACCTCTCCTGTGAGGGCAGACTGAAGGAGTTGGGGCTGTTCAGGCTGGAGAAGAGAAGGCTCGCAGGTGACTTCATTGTGGCCTTCCAGGATCTGAAGGGGGCTACAGGAAGGCTGGGGAGGGACTTCTCAGGATCTCAGGGAGTGATAGGACTAGGGGGAATGGACTGAAGCTGGAGGTGGGGAGATTCAGGCTGGAGGGGAGGAGGAAGTTCTTCCCCATGAGAGTGGTGAAGCCCTGGGATGGGCTGTCCAGGGAGGTGGTTGAGGCCCCGTCCCTGGAGGTGTTTAAGCCCAGGCTGGATGAGGCTGTGGGCAGCCTGATCTAGTGTGGGGTGTCCCTGCCCATGGCAGGGGGATTGGAACTGGATGATCCTTGTGGTCCCTTCCAACCCTGACTGATACTATGATACTATGATCTGCTCACAGACTGCACAGCAGAGCAGGATGGACTGGGAAGGTTGGGGCAGAGTGGAGATGTTTCAGGGTAGGGCTGACAAGGAGAGTTTTGTTAAGTCTTGAAACAGTCTGCACTTCAGAATGATGCTGTGGTGCCATTTTTGTAGGTTCAGCTTTCATTCAGTGTGGGCAGCAGGTGGAGGGAAGGGATCCTGCCCCTCTGCTCTTCTGAGACCCCACCTGCACTGCTGAGGCCAGCTCTGGAGTCCTCAGCACAGCCAGGGACCTGTTGGAGCAGGGCCAGGGGAGGCCACAGCAATGCTGGGGGGCTGGAAGCCCTCTGCTGAGAGGCCAGGCTGAGAGAGTTGGGGTTGTGCAGTCTGGAGAAGAGAAGGCTGCAGGGAGACCTTCTGGTGGCCTTGCAGTGCCTCAAGAGGCTGAGCAGAAAGCTTGGGACAGTGCTGGGCAGGGCCTGATGTGAGAGGACAAGGTGGGATTAGAAGCGGGAGGTTCACACTAGACAGACATTTGACACTGACCGTGGTGAGATCCTGTCCCAGGTTGCCCAGGGTGCTGGTAGAATCCTAATCCCTGGAACCATTCCCGGTGAGGTCGTTTAGGGCTCTGAGCAACCTGCTGTAGCTGCAGATGTCCCTGCCAGCTGCAGTAGGATTAGACAAGGCGACTTTTAAAGGTCCCACCCAAACCAGCCTGTGGCTCTATGATTCTGAAACAGCCACTCAAAAACCCACAAAACAACTCTGCAGAGGTCTGAGTGCCAGACAAGGGCAAGAAGTGAAGGACATATGGCTCTGACTTCTCTTTAGCTGCTGAGCTCACAAACTGGGGAAGGCACATCAGGTACCCAGAGCAGCTGAGCAGCTTTCACCACAGAATGGAATCACAAAATGCTTTATGTTGGAAGGGACCTTAAAGATCATCTTAGTTCCAACTGCTTCAGACTGGAGCAGGGCAGACTTAGGTTGGACATCAGAGGAAGTTCTCCACAAGGAGAGTGGTAAAATACTGGAACAGGCTGCCCAGGGAGGTGGTTGAGGCCCCATCCCTGGAAACAGTCAAGATCAGACTTGATGTGGTCCTGGGCAGCCTGATCTGGATGGAGGTGCCCTGCACATCGGGTGGACAAGATGACTTTTGAGGGTCCCTTTCAAACCGATGCAATCTGTGAATCTCTGACCCGCCCTGCCATGGGCAGGGACACCTCCCACCAGCCCAGGTTGCTCAAGGCCTCATCCAACCTTGCCTTGAACACCTCCAGGGAGGGGGCAGCCACAACCTCCCTGGGCAACCTGTGCCAGGGTCTCCCCACCCTCACTGCAAAGATGAGTTCTAAGATTTAGATTGGATGTTATGAACAGCAGGTTGCCCAGGGAGGTAGTTGAGAGTCCATCCCTGGAGATATTCAAGGTGAGGCTGGACAGGGCTCTGGGCAGCCTGATCTAGTGGAGGATGTCCCTGCTGACTGCAGAGGGGGTTGGACTGGATGACCTTTGGAGATCCCTTCCAATCCAAACCATTCTATGAACTTGTGGGCTCACCAGCTGGGTGTAGAGAGCTAATTCCAGACATCTTTGTGTTCAGGCTTTGCTCTCAGCACTCAGCCTGCCATAAGGCAGAATATAGAACTGGCTTGGTCGGAAAGGCCTCGGAGATCACCAAGAGCCACTGCCAAACCAACACACCATGACCACTAAACCATGTCCTCAAGTGCCATGCCCATGTGTTTCCTCAACACCTAAGGTGGCCTTCTAGCCTGCAGCAAGGTATGAAGAGTCTGGGCACCACCATCATCCAGCAGCACTTTGCCCCTGAGCTCCCCCAGCTGCGATTCACAGCTCCCCCAGCTGCGATTCACAGCTCCCCCAAGTTCCCACTGCTGAGTTGAGAGCGCTGAAAGCTACTCCCCCACCCTGAAGAACAAAACCCATGCATCAGACAGCACTCCACAGGCAAGGCTCACCCTGATCCAATCAGCCCTAGCTGTGACCTCCACAGTTCTACAGAGATGGAGGCTGTGCTCCCCTGGGAGCAAGGAGCACTGGTAGAGCTGTGCTTCTGGGGCAGCAGCCCATCACAGGCAAGGCCACTGAGTGCCCCGGCATGCTCTAGACAAAATGTGGAGGTGAAACTTTGCCAGTGTTCCTGTGGAAAGGCAGAATGGCTCAAGTGGAGGGGATGTAAGTCAACAATTAGATTTCATGCTAGAAGAAGGTCTAAATCCCACAGATCTTTTGGTGATCAAGAGAGAAGGTTAAAACCACCAAGCTTCCCTTTTCCTCAGGCTATTCTGGTCTGTCCTTCAAAGCCATCATGCTTCAGCTCCTCGCCCTGGGATGGATGGAATCCTGGAGTCATTTTCTTTGGAAGAGACCTTTAGGATCAAGTCCAACAGTTAATCCATCTGCCAGGTCACAGAATAAGAGAATAGTCTGGGACCTCCACAGCTCACCCAGCCCAACCTCCCTGCACTCAGCAGGGACATCCCCAACCACATCAGGCTGCCCAGGGCCTCATCCAGCCTCACCTTGAGTATCTCCAGGGAAGGAGCCTCAATCACCTCCCTGGGCAACCTGTGCCAGTGTTCCACCACCCTCATGGTAAAGAACTTGCTCCTCACATCCAATCTGAATCTGCTCTGCTCTAGTCTGAAGCCATTGCCCCTGCTCCTGTCCCTGCAGGCCTTTGCAAACAGTCTCTCTGCAGCCTTCTTGCAGCCCCCTTCAGGTCCTGGCAGGCTGCTCTTAGGTCTCCCCACAGCCTTCTCTTCTCCAGGCTGAACACCCCCAGCAAACTCAGCCTGTCCTCACAGCAGAGCTGCTCCAACCCCCTGAGCATCTTCATGTCCCTCCTCTGGAGCCTCTCCATCAGCTCCAGGTCCTTGCTGTGCTGAGGGCTCCAGCCCTGCACACAGCACTGCAGGTGAGGTCTCCCCAGAGCAGAGCAAAGGGGCAGAATCCCCTCTCTGGCTCTCTGGCAATGCTGCTTTGGGTGCAGCCCAGGCTGCCCTTGGCTTCTGTGCTGCAAGCTCACACTGCCTGCTCCTGACCAGCTTCTCATCCCTCAGCACCCCCAAGGCCTTCTCCTCAGGGCTGCTTTCTATTATGTCCCTCAGCACCACACCTACAACAGCTTTCCAAGCCCTCTAGGGATGGTGACTCCACCACTTCTCAGGTCAGACAACCCTTCAGAGCCTGACAACCATTCTGGGGAAGAAATTCTTCCTCATGTCCAATTTAAACCTTCCCTGGTGCAACTTGAGGCTGTTTCCTCTTGTCCTATGGCTTGGAAGAGACTGACCCCCACCATGCTCCAGTATGAACAAACAATTCTTTTGGTCATTTGCTCAGCAGACAGCAAACTTGTAAGGATAAGAAACTGAGCCAAGAAAGATGTCACAATGCCAAGCAAATCAACCTTTAGAGAAAGAGCAAAGCAAATATCCACCTGTCAGTTGTAAAGACAGGACTGGCTGCTTCAGGTATTGCACAATCCCTGAACCCCAGCATTGTGAGGCTTGGAAGGGACCTCTGGAGATCACCCAGTCCAACCCCCTGCTAAAGCAGGGCACCCACAGCGGCTTGCCCAGGAGCACAATGGCCGGGGGGGTTGGAAGCTCTCCAGAGCAGGAGACTCCACAACCTCTCTGGGCAGCCTGCTCCAGGCTCCAGCACCCTCTCAGGGACAAAGTTTTCCCTTCTGCTCCCCTGGCATCTCCTCTGCTGGCCACAATACTCCAGCTGTGGCCTCAGCAGGGCAGAACAGAGGGGCAGGAGAATCTCTCTTGACCTACTAACCACAGCCCTTCTAATCCACCCCAGGATGCCTTGGCCACCAGAGCACACTGCTTGCTCACGGCCATCCTGCCTTGCTATAACCCGAGCTACTCTCCTGTTCAACCCCACAAGCAGCCAAACATCTTCCCTCTTGGCTTGCACAAGCCAAAATCAAGCACACTGCTGTGCTGCTCCAAAGTCGGATGTCACGGCTGGTGAGGTGATGACTCTCTTAGCCTCAAGCAGGCCAGTCAGCACTGCTCCTTCACGCTCTTCCCTAAGCCACATCCAGCAAACTTCAAAACACAGCAGAGCAAAACCAAAGCATCTTTTTGTCAGCTCCAGATTCTCTGCTGGATGCTCCCTGCTTCTGGCACCATGTCCCCAGTCCTTCTTTGGACCATCTGCCTGGGAGGTTCTGTGTTTGCTTTTAGTTCAGTTCCTCAGAACTCACTTTCTCAGTGAGTCCAGATAAAAGCAGTCCTTGAGACTCCACCAGCTTCCACGGGCTCTTGGCTCCCATAGCCTCCATCAAGGGATTCACAGATACACAGAATGGGTTGGAAGGGACCTTAGAGATCATCCAGTTCCAACCCCCCTGCCATGGGCAGGGACACCTTCCACTAGATCAGGCTGCTCAAGGCCTCATCCAGCCTGGTCTTGAACACCTCCAGGGAGGGGACATCCACCACCTCCCTGGGCAACCTGTTCCAGAGTCTCACCACCCTAACTGGAAAGAACTTCTTCCTCATCTCCAGTCTAAATCTCTCCTTTTCCAGCTTCAATCCATTCCCTCTTGTCCTATCACCAGCTTTCCTGTAGCTCCCTGCAAGAACTGGCAGGCTGCTATTAGGTCTCCCTGAAGCCTTCTCTTCTCCAGACTGAACAGCCCCAGCTCCCTCAGCCTGTCCTTACAGGGGAGGTGCTCCAGCCCTCTGATCATTGTTGTGGCCTACCTCAGCTCTGCTATGTCAGGTCTGTGAGATGAGAGCTTGCTACACTGCATTTCAGCTGCCAGCTGTCTGTCTTCTCTTTAGGCCAAGTTTCTCTCTTCCCTTGAAGCACCCCAGCACTTCTGCAGTGCAGTTTCCCTGTAGCCACACAAGCAGTGTCTGCTATCAGTTACACATTAGCCTGAACTTTACACCATTGAGCAGTGAAGTTCTGCACAGTGAGGGTATGCAGACACAGTGAGACACTGGAACAGGCCTTGCAGTGATAGGAACAGGGGGAATGGATTGAAGCTGGAAGAGGGGAGATTGAGAATGGAGACTAGGAAGAAATTCTTGACAGTGAGGGTAAGTGAGACACTGGCACAGGCTGCCCAGGGAGGCTGTGGATGCCCCTCCATGGAGGTGCTCAAAGCCAGGCTGGATGAGGCCTTGAGCAACCTGGGCTGGTGGGAGGTGTCCCTGCCCGTGGCAGGGGGTTGGAACTGGATGATCTTTGAGGACCCTTCCACCCCAACCCATTCCATGGTCCTAGGAATAAGCACGAGCACCAGCAGGCAGCACCTCACTGAAGACAGACCACTGCTCACTGCCTGCCTTTCAGAACACACATTTGAGGGCGGACTCAGACTAAAAGAAGAACAGGAACTGGTCCCAAAAATTATGACTTTTGACCCAAAACCAGGCTCCTAGAGCAACAGATCCAGTTTGATGGCTTCTCCCCTGAGGACTTAACCCAGACAACAAAATGTTACATGCACTGCTGGGAATTCATCTGCTCCATCATTCAGAAAGTGGAACAGCAGGACCCACTTAGCAAGCACTCTTGTTTACCAGATGAGATCTTGCTGATAGATGGAGAACTGTGCAGCTTGTGCTCATTTTGCCACCCCTGCCAGGTTGCTCTACCGCTAGGAACTCTGGTTGGAGCTTTGAGTAGTGCTATGCCACAGGAAATCAATCTCTCCTGAATGCAGTCTCCTATGCAGGGCTTACAGCTGGTAAGAAGAATCAGCTAGCAGAGACTGGAGGCAAATAACAGGAAATATTCTCACCCCTCTTGCCTCAAACCTGCTCTGGTGGTTGTGTTCTGGATCTAGTCTACAAGTTTGTTTTCAGCTCCTAATCCACAGCATGCTGCAGTAAGAAGGAAAACAAGGCTCCCAGGAGGAAGGCAACAAGCTGCAAGGAAGCCACTTACCAGCAGTGCTTTCCTGGACACCTGCAGCCAGTGGCTGAGTTAGCAGGGGGTGTCAGGAACTTGCCACCACCTGTTCTGCCCACACCTTAATGAGCTGGGCATCACTGAGACAAGCTGAGGCAGTCACAGAATCATGGAATGGTTTGGATCACAAGAGACCTCCAAAGGTCACCCACTCCAACCCCTCTTAAGCCAGCAGGGACATCCTCTACTACAGCAGGCTGCTCACAGCCTTGTGGAGCTTGACCTTGAATATCTTCAGAGATGGGGCCTCAGCTACCTCCCTGGGCAACCTGTAGTCCAAGTGAAGATCAAGCCTGCTCCTCTGTGAAGAGGAGACAAGCTTTAAACAAGTGTTTCAGGCTGGTTGGGGATGCTACTGAACTGAACAGCAGATAATTAGACTTTTAATTGCCAAGTGAGTATGAACACCACCACCCTTGAGCACCCCCACCCTTGAGCACCAGACAGTATCAGTTCTGCACCATGAGGGCAGAGGAACACTGCAGCAGGTTGCCCAGGGAGGTAGTTCAGGCCCCATCCCTGGAGATATTTAGGTGAGGCTCAACAAGGCTCTGAGCAGCCTGATATAGTGGAGGATATCCCTGTTGACTGCAGTGGGGTTGGATTGGATGACCTTTGGAGGTCCCTTCCAACCCAACCCACTCTAGGATTCCGTGGCAAGCCACTTCCAGCTAGAGTCTGACATGCTAGAACCACGGTGCCCAGCAGTGCGAAGTCCAACAGTGCCTGATCACCAGGGATCAATACTGGGGGAGACACTCCAGCAGTGTTGGGGGCACCAGCACTACAGGTGGGGCTGCAGGTGAGGTCTCAGCAGGGCAGAGCAGAGGGGCAGAATCCCCTCCCTGTGCTGCTGCTCTCCCTGCTCTGGCTGCAGCTCAGCACACAGCTGGCTCTGGGCTGCCAGGGACCACTGCTGGCTCCTGGGGAGTTTGTCACCAACTGTCACCCCCAAAGCCTTCTCCTGCCACTCCTCACCCATCCTGGATTTGTGCTTGGGGTTGCCCCGACCCAGGTGTAAGGCCTGGCACTTGGCCTTGTTGAACTTCAGGAGTCTGGCTTGGGCCCACCTCTCAAGTCTGTCCAAGTCTCTCTGGATGCCATCCCTCCCCTCCAGCATGGCAGCCACACCAGACAGCTTGGTGTCAGCCACAAAGCTGCTCAGAGCACCTCAGTCCCAGTGCTCATGTCACTGACAAAGATCTCAGACCACGCTGGTCCCAGCATCAAGCCCTGAGGGACGCCACAACCCAAGGGCTCACAAGAGGAAGGTGGACAAAAGCACCACTGAAAATGCACAAGGTTAAAAACAGTTGGACAGAAGGCCAAGGACCTCCTAGTGAAAATCCAAGTTCTCCTGCTGAGTATCAGCTGAACAAATCATATTCCAAACAACTAAAAGCAAATGGATGCCCTGCAGGGAAATGTTAGGCTTGAGTCCTGTTGATCAGTCCTGAGGTCTCGGTGCTGGGAGAAGGAATATTGAGGTTGTGCCGGGGGATGGATCAATCAGTCACGAATCATCCCACTGCCAAACAATCACAGAGTCTCCCAAGCTGACAGCAACCCCTGGGATCATGGAAGTCCCACTCCCTGCTCTCCTAGGGCTGCCTACAACTATATCATCTCTCTTAAAGAGCTTCATCCAGACACTGCTTTGAGTCTGGCAGGCTTGGTGCCACAGCCACTCCCCCGGGGAGCACATGCCAGCGACTGACCATCCCCTCAGTGAAGAGCCTCTTCCCAGTGCCCAGGCTGAACCTCCCCGTGCACAGCTCCACTCCATTTCCTCATGTCCTGTCGCTGGTCACCAGAGAGGTCAGCACCTCCCTTGAGGAGGTGGAGACCGTGATGCAGCCTCCCCTCAGCCTTCTCTACTCCAAGCTGAACTAACCAAACCATTCACAGATTCACAAAATGGTTTAGTTTGGAGGGGACCTTAAATACCATTCAGTTCCAATCCCCTGCCATGGGCAGGGACACCTCCCACCAGCCCAGGTTGCTCAAGGCCTCATCCAGCCTGGCCCTGAACACCTCCAGGGAGGGGACATCCACCACCTCCCTGGGCAGCCTCTTTCAGCATCTCACCACCTCACTGTCAAGAATTTCTTCCTAATCTCCAGTTTCAATGTGCCCTCTCCCAGCTCAAAGCCACTGCCCCTTGTCCTATCACCACAAGCCTTTGTCAGAAGTCCCTCCCCAGCTTTCTTGTAGCCCCCTTCAGGTACTTGAAGGCTGCTCTAAGGTCTCCCTGGAGCCTTCTTCTGTAGGATGAGCAGCCCCAACTCTCACAGCCTGCCCCAGAGGGGAGGTTCTGATTATCTTGGTGGGCCTCCTCTGGACCCGCTCCAGCAGCTCCATGTCTGCCTTATGCTGGGAACAGCACGACTGGCACACAGCACGCAGCGCTCCAGGTGGGGTCTCATGAGAGCAGAGAGACAGCATCCCATCCCTCATCCTACTGGGCACACTGCTCCTGATGCACCCCCCACCTGCTCAGTTACTCCTCCTCAGTCTTGCCCATGCAGCCTTTCACCACCTGGTCCCCCTTTCTCCAAAGGTTTGATGTCCTTCTCATACTGAGGTGCCCAAAACCACTGGCAGGACTCAAGGTGAGGCTATGCCAGCACACTGCAGAGCAGGGCAGCGACAGTTCCTTCCTAGCACTGCACAACAGAGATTGTCTTTTGGGTTTGCTGCTAATTGTTGACCCACAATTACAGAATCACAGAACGTTAGAGGTTGGAAGGGACCTCCACAGCTCATCCAGTCCAACACTCCTGCCAGAGCAGGATCACCTGGGGCAGGCCACACAAGAATGCACCCAGGTGGGTTCTGAGTGTCTCCCAAGAGGGAGACTCCACAACCCCCCATGGCATCCAAAACATTGACATTCACTCCAGCAAAGGCCCATTCCTTGTGAGGGTGCAAGTAAGAGAAGTTATTCCACAGATTTCATCACCTCAGCTGTAGACCTTGAGAGCTTTCTGTATGGATTTGGCCCTGCTGAGAACACTCTGCTGGGTACAACAGAGCAGCTTGCTTACTGTACAGCAAAGACACAGGGGAAGCTTCTACTAGTAGCAGCAGTTAACTGCCATGGCAAAAAGCCATTCCTCCAGTCAGGGCTGAATTCAGCTGAGCAGGGCTTTTCTTCAAGTCAAAGTTGTTTTCCACACAGCAATGATCCAAATCAACACCTGACCCCCACCTGGAGAGCACACAATCCATATACACACAATACAAATGCTTCCAGACCATTCTCCCACACTCCCACCTCTTGCTCACCACACAAAGTGGCACAGCACCAGAAGTGTTGTGATACACTGATGATTAACTAGAGTGAGAGACACAGGCAGTGATGAAGTCTGTCCCCAGATTTCTCATCAGTCTCTTGAAGTACTACAAGGTCACCAGAAGGTCTCCCTGCAGCCTTCTCTCCTCCAGGCGGCACAACCCCAACTCTCCCAGCCTGGCCTCACAGCAGAGGGCTTCCAGCCCCCCCAGCACTGCTGTGGCCTCCTCTGGCCCTGCTCCCACAGGTCCCTGGCTGTGCTGAGGGCTCCAGAGCTGCCCCAGCACGGCAGGTGGGGTCTCAGCAGAGCACAGGGGCAGGATCCCCTCCCTGCCTCTGCTGCCCAGGCTGCTGGGCATCAGCCCAGGACACGGCTAGAGCTGGGAGGAAACCATGCCGGCTCACGCCCAGCTCCTCACCCAACTCCTCTGCAGGGCTGTTCTCCATCCCTTCATTCCCCAGCCTGGATTGATACCGTGGATTGCTCTGACCCAGGTGCAGGATCTTGCCCTTGTCCTTGCTGAACCTCATGAGATTCACACAGAGCCTTCTCCATCTCATCCTGGTCTCTCATTTTGGTGCTGTTCCCCTTGCAACAAAGAAGGAGCAAAGCAAGCAAGAATATGCTCCAGTGTGAGCCAACCATCAACTCTTCCAGACAGATAGTGAACAGCGAATCAGAGCTGCTTGGGTTGGAAAAGACCTCTAAGATCATCAGCCTAAGACTGCCATGGCCATCAAACCATGCCCCAGAGGGCCATGCCCACACGTTCGTCGAGGCACAGCTCGGTGTCCCAAGAAGCCGTTGAGAGCAACCTCACAGAGCCGCTGAGGCCACGCGTGCGCTTCCACGTCAAGCTGCCCCCACGGTCTGCCTCACGTCCAGAAAGAAGGAAAAGCAGCCGCAGGGTAGCGAAGGAAGCAGAAAATCGCAAACTCATTGGGAAGTCGGGCAGCGTCAGACACGGCGGAGGAGCCGCCGGACCTCCCGAGGGCAGCCCCGGCGGCAGGGCCCAGAAGAGCCCCGGGAGGGCTCCTCGCGAAAGGCACGGCCGGAGGGTAGAGAGCCTGCTATCGGCCCTGCACCGAGGCAGGACGTGGGCTTCGTGTTCGCTCAGCAGCACGGCCTAAAGAGCTGAAGGCGCTCAGGGAGGCCGCAGGTAGCACGAACCGCCGCTACTCGGCGACCGACTCTGGTTAAAAACCATCCTCGGGTTGCCCAGACCCACCGACCGCCCCGACCGCCGCCGCACGCCGCGGCGCGGCTCCGGCGGCTTCAGGCCACGTTTCTGGAGGACACCAAAGCTCCTCGTCACCGCGGCCTGCCAGGTAAGGCTTGGAATCGGGCCCGCGCAGCCCGCGGCGGGCTGGGGCTGCGGGCGAACGGCGGCGCAGGCAGAGGCTCTCCCTGCCGCCGCAGCGGGCCGCTTACCTGCTGCTGGATCTTCCCATCCTCCGTGACCACCCAGTGGGTGGTGGCAGCGGCGGGTCGCGTCCCCGAGGCCAGCAGCGAGCACAGGCCCAGCGCCCAGCCAGAGAGGACCCACGCCCGCCCCAGCCCTCCCCGCCCGGACTCCCCTGCCGCCGCCATCTTCCCCAATCCCGGCCTGCCCGCGCCACCCGGAACCGGAAGCGCCGGCACCGCCATCTTGGGGTGGGGAGGGAGCGGCGGGGACGCGGCAGGGCAGCGCCTGGGGCGGCCTCGATTTCCGCCCAGCAACCGGGGTGGCCCCAGGGAGGCGACCTGGCGGAGCTGCGCGGCCTGAGGCAACAGCCAGGACGACCGCAAGGCGAGAGTAAGCCTCTGGGCGGCGGCCGGACGGGACGGCAGCCCGGAGTGGCAACCATCTCCTGGGCTGCATCCCCAGCAGCAGGGGTAGGAAGGGGATTCCGCTCCTCTGCTGAGACCCCACCTGCAGTGCTGGGGCAGCTCTGGAGCCCTCAGCACAGACAGGGACTGTTGGAGCAGGGCCAGAAGAGGCCTCAGCAGTGCTGGGGGGGCTGGAAGCTGTGCTGTGAGGCCAGGCTGGGAGAGTTGGGGTTGTGCAGCCTGGAGAAGAGAAGGCTGCAGGGAGACCTTCTGGGGGCCTTGCAGTGCTTGAAGAGGCTGAGCAGAAAGCTGGGGACAGAGCGTTGAGCAGGGCCTGATGTGAGAGGACAAGGGGGGATGGTTTGAACTGGAAGAGGGGAGATGCAGGCTGGAAAGAAGGAAGACATTTCTTTTACAGTAACGGTGGTGGTGAGACCCTGGCCCAGGTTGCCCAGAGATGGGAGCTGCCCCATCCCTGGAACCATTCTGGCTCATGTTGAAAGGGGCTCTAAGCAACCTGCTGGAGTTGCAGATGTCCCTGGTGACTGCAAGGGGTGGGGAGTAGCTGGCCTGTGCCACTCCCTTCTCTCCCAACCAGTCTGTGATTGGGTGGCACTGCTCAGGGCAGGAGATTCCACGTTGCAACCCGGCACACGAAGGGCTCCACCTCCATCTCCCTGAGCCTTTCTGCAGTGTAAGCAGGTAGTGGTAACAGCAGACCCGCTTTCTGGAGGCCAGCAGTGACTTCAGTGTCAAAAAGCAGCGTGTGGCACCACACTGGCCTCTTTCATTTGGAAATTTAATTGATTTGTGTCTGCTGCACCCAGAAACATTTGCCATGAGAGCTCAAGGCAACAACATTCTGCCCAAAGCAGCCCAAAATACCTGCACAGGTCATGCAGGACTTTCCTCCCCCCACACCCCCCAATGGTTTCAAATGGAGACCTAAAAGCTGCCGAAGTCAAGCCTGTCCCTGTTTGACCTCCAAATCTGCAGGCAAGCTGCAGACAGTTCTGCTGTGGGACACGCCCCTGCCCAGAGCCTCTTCATAGATTTGTTACAGGCACCTTTTATTTTTTTCCTTTTTTTTCTACTAGAAGTGTAGAAAGGATACAAGAGAGATGAAATGATAGAAACAGTCACTTTGGTTAGACAAGACCTGTAAGATCATCCAGTCCAACCATTCTCTAGCTCTACCACGGCTGGAGCTAAAGCATGTCCCTCAGCACCACATCTCTGCCTCTCTGTGACAGCACCAGGGATGAGGATTCAACCACCTCCCTGGGCGGCCTGGGCCAGGGCTTCAGAACCCTTTTAGTGAAGAAGTTTCTTCTGATGTCCAACCTAAACCTCCCCTGGTGCAACTTGAGGCCACTTCCTCCCGCCCTATTGCTTGTTCCTAGGGGGAAGAGCATAAGTGAGAGGGATTCAGTTTCTCAGGGTGGAGAACATGCTCCTGTACGCAGGGGTAGTTCCTCACTGCTGGCAGAGCTTTCACACCAGGCCCAGAGAGATTCGCATTACAGAAGGGGTTGGAAGGGGCCTCCAAAGCTCATCCCTTCCAACCCCCTGCACTCAGCAGGCACATCCTCCACTAGAGCAGGTTGCTCACAGCCTTGTCAAGCCTGACCTTGGTTACTGACAGGGATGGGGCCTCAACCACCTCCCTGGGCAACCTGTTCCAGTGCTCCACCACCCTCACACTAAAAAACCCTTGTTCCTCACATCCAATCTCAATCTGCTCTGCTCTCATTTCAAACCACTGTCCCTCCTTCTGTCCCTGCAGGCCTTTGCCAACAGTCTCTCTGCAGCTGCCTTGTAACCCCCTTCAGGTCCTGGTAGGCTGCTATTACGTCTCCCAGGAACCTCCTCTTCTCCAGGCTGAACACCCCCAGCTCCCTCAGCCTGTCCTCACAGCAGAGCTGCTCCAACCCCCTGAGCATTTTCATGGCCTCCTCTGGAGCCTCTCCATCAGGTCCAGGTCCTTCCTCTGTGGAGAGCTCCAGAGCTGGACACAGCACTGCAGGTGAGGTCTCCCCAGGGCAACATGGCAGAATCACCTCTTGACCATGCATCTTTGGATGCAGCCCAGGCTGCCCTTGGTCTTCTGAGCTGCAAGGGCCCATTGCTGGCTGATGTCCAGCTTTTCAACCCACATCACCCCCAAGTCTCTTTCTGGAGGGCTGCTTTCAATCTCATCATCCCCCATCCTGGACTGATACCTGGGATTGCCCCAGTCCAGGAGCAGGACCTTGCACTTAGCTATGTTGAAGCTCATGAGCTTCTCCCCAGCCCAGCTCTGCCAGCCTGTCCAGGTCCCTCTGGCTGGCACCCATCCTATCCTTCCTGCAGCTTGACTCCACAAAACCCCCACAAACCCCAAAACAACCAGGCTACTACTCAAGCCATGCTTGCTCCACCACACTAACACATTTTATTGCACTGGAGGTTGAATCAGACAACAAACAACTCCTTTTGACAAGGTCACTGCCAAGTAAGGTGTAGGGCATGCAACTTTGGCTGGAAAGAGAAATTCCTATCCCACACTTTGCACTTCCAAGTTGAAACACCTACTGCAGTCTTGCCAAGATCTGTTTCTTAGTGGCAAACAGCTCAATGCATCTGGAGATCCATGGAGCAAGTCATGAAGCCAAAGAATAAGGTAGCACAGGCAGCTCCCCCTCTGAGCTAAGCCAACACAAACTGCTGCAGGTGGAGTGTGAAACAAAGAGCCAAACAAAAGCAAAAGGCATTTATTCCCCAGGCATGAGGAGAACAGGTACAAGTCAACAAGGTGGTAACTTGGGTGTCTCCACAAGAACTGGCTGCAGGAAACATGGAACTGGGGTGGGGGTAGGGAGGGTTGATCACAGCTGCTTCTGGGGCCACGAGGGCTTTACACATCACCTATGAAAAACAGAAGCCCTGGAATGAAAACTCACTTAAAGCTCAGTGAGAAAATGCGCTGCTAGCACCTAGTTAGGAGTCTAAATGCAAGGTGTGGTGAAGCTTTGCAATAGATTTAATTCCTCTCCAAACACAAGTGCAAAATGTCTGTATCCCCCCTTCTGTGGTGGAAGCTTGCCACCACACCTTCCCATCCCTTGATGGAAGCTCATCACCCATCTGCTGCTTGTTTGGATCTTGCCCATTTGTCCTTGAAAACTCTTTGCCAAGAGTTCAGTGGGTTCAGTGATGGATCTGAGTTTAGCAGCTGGCAGGGAATTGGCAGTACAAAGTCAGCTCATGCCCCCTGCAACATCCAAAGTTTGCTGCTTGCTGCTGCAGAGTTAAGGAAGAACAGGCTTCTAACTTAGCTCTGTTCTCTGACTTTGACTTAAGTTTTGCTACTCTGACCTTCTGAGTGTAGTGATAAGTATCCAAGAGTCTTCCTGAAGACACCTAAGGCAGATTCACAAGGAAAGACAAATGGAGCTAGGTGGGGAAACATCACCTGCAGGCATGTGGCTGTAGATACCAAATGGTTGAACAGAAAAAAGCCAGGGGAAGAAACAATCTTCCTTCTCCTAAGGCTATTTTACATCACACATGCCCTGGGACACTCACTGAAAGTCTTCTCCCCAACTTCTCTTATTTTATGACCTGCCAATTCCTTTGAATGACCTGAGCAGTGAAACTTCAGAGTGGTGAGAATGGCAAACTGAGAGCACTGTGCTCTTGCATTGGATTCTCTGGGTGTGCACCAGTGAGTAAGAATCCCAGCCTGGTGTGGGGGAAAGCCAGTAATGAAATAACATGGAGCTGTTACCTTTCCCCCTGAATTTGAGCTCTGCAGCTGGAATTTGTCAGTGCTGCCTCAAAACAGTGTTTTATTTGCATTCTTGTGAAAAGTGTTAGAAACAACCAACCAACAAACCCCAACACAAGCAGGTGAAAAACCAATCCCCAGGTGCCAGCTCATCCAGAAATCTGCCACACACCCCCAAAAAAGCCCCAAAGAGAGCCAGGAACAACTATGGTCCAGCCTCCAACCTCTAAAGCTTCATCACTGCATCAGCCTTTGCCCACTCCTGGAATAATTCTACTCATTCATGTTTGATTTCTTGCCTCTTTACTGACATGAGCGAGCTGCACACACCCACGTGGAACACTAGAAATCCACCTGCAGAACAGCCTTTCTGCTCTTGGTTGGTTTGGGGTTTGCCTTGCCCCACAGTGAGGATGTGCAAAACCAAGCAGAACACCACACTCTCCAGGGCTCTGAGGCTGCTCCATGCTGCAAGCAAAGGGAAAAACAAAACAAAAGAGACCAAAAACCCCTCCCCCACAAACCACAAAGGTGAAATTCCCAACTGCCAAGTTGACACATGGACCAGAACAGCTTCTATCTGATTTAATTTAATCCAAAATACCCCCCCCAAAAAAGGCAAATCAAGACAAATTTAACCATGGGACTCTTCTCCACAGCTTGAAGACTATGATTACAGGTGGGAAAAGGATTGTTTCAGCTGCCCAAGCTTCTCTGCCACGTGTTGTCATGCCTCTCCCGTCCACCCACACAGCAACTCAATGCTCTAGCTTCGGTTCTGCAGCAGCTGGTTTGGAGGCTAAGAGACTAACTGCCAAGATGCAGCTTCTGAAGAAAACCCTCTATGCTCTTTTCCAATCCTTGGATAAATCTTGAAGACACTCAACAAGCAAACAAACCAAAACAAAACATACAAGGAAGATCCCAAAAGGGTTGCCTGTAAGCATCCAAAAATACAGCTGCAGTAGTTGCACTACGGACAAGTCGTCGTCTGTTAGAAAAGTAGATCGTACATACAAAGGTAGAAAGAACACTGAAGTCAGTCTTAGTGGAAGGCAGTCCTCCAAGGAAAGCAACTCTCCAAGCAAACCTGCTGAGGAGCACTGGCACTGTGCCCTTCTCCTGGGGTTCTGTGCTCAGTAGATTCTTCCTCGGCTACGACTGCCACGTCCTCCCCAGCCTCTTCCTCGGCCGCCCCGGAAGCCACCTCTTTGTTCTGAAACACAGAGGGCAAACCTCTCATAGGGCTTTTGTGCTCTGATGCAAAGGTCACAGATGCAAGGCATTGTTTAGGTTGGAAGAGACCTCCAAGATCATCAGGTCCAGCCAGCAGCCTAACGCCACCGTGGCCATTGAGCCACGTCCCCAGGTGGCCCTCACACATTTCTTGATCGTCCACAGGTCTCTGGAGCACCTCCAGGGATGGGGACTCCACCACCTCCCTGGGCAGCCTGTACCAGTCCCTGACCACTCTTGCAGCAAAGACATTTTTCCTAACATCCAACCTAAGCCTCCCCTGGCACAGTTTCAGGCCATCTCCTCTCATTCTGTCACCCGACACTAGTGAGAGGAGACCAACCCCACCCCGCTGCAGCAGTGAGTGGTGAGGAGGGCTGGCTTAAGTCTTT
The DNA here is from genome assembly GCA_033816785.1 of Picus viridis. Lineage (NCBI taxonomy): Eukaryota > Metazoa > Chordata > Aves > Piciformes > Picidae > Picus > Picus viridis. The sequence continues at coordinate 49,526,779 of CM066585.1, forward strand.
GAGGTTTATCTTGCTTCTGCATCATGAGCTCTCCAAGCTGTGCTTTGATGGACAGCCAGACCCCACTGAAGTGTAGGAGGTCAGGAGAAGTAGCTTCCATAACCCAAATGTGGTTTCTCTGCTTACCTTGACAGAACCCCATCCCCTTAGTTCAGGGCTAGGTGTGGGCACCTCCTGAGGCCACCCAGCTTATCCTTCTGCCCAGTAACACCGCTTCAGGTCTTGAGATTTTTGACTTCTCCCTAGGGACTGCATCTCAGTTGAATGACACCAAGCTGGCTGGTGGCTGCCATGCTGGAGGGGAGGGATGGCATCCAGAGAGACTTGGACAGGCTTGAGGGGTGGGCCCAAGCCAGACTCCTGAAGTTCAACAAGGCCAAGTGCCAGGCCTTACACCTGGGTCGGGGCAACCCCAAGCACAAATCCAGGATGGGTGAGGAGTGGCAGGAGAAGGCTTTGGGGGTGACAGTTGGTGACAAACTCCCCAGGAGCCAGCAGTGGTCCCTGGCAGCCCAGAGCCAGCTGTGTGCTGAGCTGCAGCCAGTTCTGGTGACCCTAATGCAAGAGGGATATGGAACTGTCCAGAAGAGGGCCACAAAGGTGATCAGATGGCTAGAGAACCTCCCCCATGGGGACAGGGTGCGAGAGCTGGGGCTGAGAAGGGTCCAGGGATAGCTTAGAACAGCCTTCTGGTACCTGAAGGGAGCCTGTAAGAATGCCAGGGAGGGACTTCTTACAAGGGCTTGTAGTGATATGATGAAACACAATGGATTGAAGCTTGAGGAGGGCAGATTTAGACTGGAGATTAGAAAGAAATTCTTCCCAGTGAGTGGTGAGACACTGGAACATTTTGCCCAGAGAGGTTATGAATTCCTTCTCCCTGGAGGTGTTCAAGGCCAGGCTGGATGGGGCCCTGAGAAACCTGAGCTAGTGGAAAGTGTCCCTGCCCATGACGGGGGTTGGAACTAGCTTATCTTTAAGGTCCTTTCCAACCCAAAGCCATTCCAGGAACCTCTGAACTGTGTATACACAGTGAACGTGGCAATTTTCAGGAGTTGGACAGGGACTGGCTGGAGAGCAGCCCTGAGAGAGACTTGAGGGTGCTGGGGGAGGAGAAGCTCAACAGGAGCTCTCAGTGTGCACTTGCAGCCCGGAAAGCCAATCAGAGCCTGGGCTGCAGCAGGAGAAGTGTGGCCAGCAGGGCCAGGGAGGGGATTCTCCCCCTCTGCTCAGCCCTGCTGAGACCCCACCTGCAGTACTGCCTCCAGTTCTGGAGCCCCTATTCCAAGAGGGATCTGGAGGTGCTGGAAGGTGTCCAGAGAAGGGCCACAAGGAGGAGCAGAGGGCTGGAGCACCTCTCCTGTGAGGACAGACTGAAGGAGTTGGGGCTGTTCAGTCTGGAGAAGAGAAGGCTCCCAGGTGACCTCATTGTGGCCTTCCAGGATCTGAAGGGGGCTACAGGAAGGCTGGGGAGGGACTTCTCAGGATCTCAGGGAGTGATAGGACTAGGGGGAATGGACTGAAGCTGGAGCTGGGGAGATTCAGGCTGGAGGTGAGGAGGAAGTTCTTCCCCATGAGAGTGGTGAAGCCCTGGAATGGGTTTTCCAGGGAGGTGGTTGAGGCCCCGTCCCTGGAGGTGTTTAAGCCCAGGCTGGATGAGGCTGTGGGCAGCCTGATCTAGTGTGGGGTGTCCCTGCCCATGGCAGGGGGTTGGAACTAGATGATCCTTGTGGTCCCTTCCAACCCTGACTGATACTATGATACTATGAGCTCTGGATCAGGTCTGCCACATCAGACATGTGCTGAGGCTGAACAAGGGATGTGGAATTCAGCACAGATCCAGTTGTACAGCAGCAGCTGGCCCAGCTCTGCCACTCAGAGCAACTGGGACATGTGGGGTGTGAGTGCTGTGTCATAACAAGACTGCCATTCCTGACTGCATTAAGTTACTGCTTGCAAGTGACCCAGTTTTGTAGGCTGATGATACCCAAAGACTAATAGATCACCAGCTAGAAAGAGACCATTGCACACAAAAACTGGTGACAGGACAAAGTATCTTCCCAGCATGTGATAAAGTTCAGTCACAGAGTGCCAGGTTGAAAGGGACCTCAAGGATCATCTGGTCCAACCCTTCTAGGTAACAGCAGAGCTTAAATGAGCTGGCCCAGCTCCCTGCCAAGCTGAGCATCCAATGAAGGGAAATCCACCACTTCCCTTGGGAGATGATTCCAATGTCTGACTGCTCTCATGGGGAAACATTTTCTGCTGGAGTGCAGTCCCTTGTCCCCATCACCTTGTCTTTTCCATGGGACTCCTTGTACAAAGGGAGTCTCTGTCCCCTGGGAGCCTCCCTTTACATCTTGGTCCATGGTAGTAAGGTCTCCCCTAAGCTTTCTCTTCTCCAGGCTGAACAACACCAGCTCTCTCAGCCTCTCCTCACAGGGCAGGGCTGCCAGGCCCCTGACCACTCTCAAGGACAAGTAAGCTGGCTCATTTGTCTCTCCCTGCCTTAGCCCAGCCCCAGGCGCCACTGGGCCAGGAGTGGGCAAGCTGCCTGACTCACCGTAGGAGAAGCTTCCCAGGTTGCTGCTGTATTTTCCACTAGGAGGGTTATAGATTTGCCTGGCATCCCTCTTTGGTCCTGCTGAAGCCTTCTTTGGGGGTGAACTTGAGGTGGTGTCTTCACTTGCTCGTTTTTGACTGAGAGAAGAAAACAAAACCAGACCATTACACAGGCACAGGAACAGCAGATCACTCTCAAGGCTCACCCACAGGAAACTAATGAAGATGCCCTGATTAGGACTCAAAAGAGGAACTACAGCAGTCTCCAGTTGATTTGGTCAACTCTATCCATAAAGCAGAACTCAGATGATCACTCCCCAGCCTTAATTCCTTCCAGAGAGGCACCCTGAGTTTGCAAAGAGCAAAAACCAACCCCCCTTGTTTTCTTTTCTGGTGAGCAGCTCTTACCTTGCATCTGCTTTCTGTACTGGTTTCCAGGACAGTGTAACTGTGCTCTTGTAAGAAGGAGGAATGTGGAAGAGATCCTACAGAGGCAAAATTGGACAGTTAAGAGTTAAATGCACTCCAAGTTTTTAGATACCTACTGAGACTCCAGAATTAACAGTTAATTTCCAACTGGTTTAGATCCTCTCCTGAAGTCTCATGCCACAGGCAGAAGGCAGCAGCAGCCTGAAGCCCATACATTTCACTGTGAAATCTGACTGGGATTTACAGGAACAGAAAACTCATAGAATGCTCTGGGTTGGAAGAGACCTCCAAAGGTCATCCAGTCCAAGCCCCCTGGCAGAGCAGGATCCCCCAGGGCAGGTCATACAGGTGGGTTTTGAGTGTCTCCAGACAAGGAGACTCCACCACCTCTCTGGCCAGTCTGCTACACAATGGAAGTTTTCCCTTCTGCTCCCATGGCACCTCCTCTGCTCCATACTGCCCCCAGTGCCCCCTGGCCTGCCTTTAGACATCCCTGAGCAGAGCTTGGCTCTGTCCTCCCCACACTGCCCTGCACAGAGTTATCAACAGGAATGAACTATGACTCCCCCCATCTGGTATCCACCTCCTCTTAAATACAGTGCTCAGTTTTGGGCACCTCACTCCAAGAAGGACATCGAGGTGCTGCAGCAGGTCCAGAGAAGGGAAACAAAGCTGGGGAAGGGTCTCAGGGGAAGTGGCTGAGGGACCTGGGGTTGTTTGGTCTGGAGAAAAGTAGGCTGAGGGGAGAACTCCCTCACTCTTTACAGCTCCTTGAAAGGAGGCTGGAGCCAGGTGGAGGTCAATCTCATCTCCCAAGTAACAGCACAAGAGGAAACAGCCTCAAGTTGTGTCTGGGAAGGTTTAGGTTGCATACAAGGAAAGCTTTTGTTACTGCAGAGAGTGGTCAAGGCCTGAAGCAGGCTGCCCAGGGCAGTGGTAGAGTATCCATCCCTGGAGGGGTTTAAAAGCTGAGTAGATGTGGTGCTGAGGGACAGGGTTTAGTGGTGACCTGGCAGTGTGAACAGTTGGACACTCTGATCTTGGAGGTATTTTGCAACCTGAATCATTCTGCATTTCTGCGATTCTGTGACTCTTCACACAATGGGCAAAGGTTTTGCTTCATATTGATGACTGAGATAAGAAGCAAAGGAAGAAAGGAAAAGGTGGGTTAGAAGAAATCAGAAAGGTTCCAAGAGCTCTGCATGGAAGCCTCTTTCTGCAGCTCATCTCTCCTAGGCTCTGTGAGCAAGGACATTCTATACAGCAGCTTGCTTTCCCTCCTCCTTCCTTTACATTTCTCCTTACTCCTCCCTACCACTGCAAGAGAGAGAAACCACAAGCAAAATGGCTGGGCCAGAATCCAGAGACCCTTAAGCCAAAATTTGCTGCTCCTGTGGACAACTAGGGCTGCAAACATGTGCCCAAATACATCATGCCAACAACAGCAGTGGTTAAGCAGCTTGCAGAGACAGTGGATGCATGTCTCATCAGGGACAGTGAAGCAAGGAACAACACTGAGCTGCTTAGCACCAACATAAATCTGTTCTCTCTAGCTCAGACCTGCCAGGCTTTTTCTGCACAGGCTACTCTATGAATTACTCCACAGATTCATAGAACCATTTGGGATGAAAGGGACCTTGAAGATCATCCAGCTCCAACCACCCTGCCATGGGCAGGGACACCTCACACTAGCCCAGATTGCTCAAGGCCTCATCCAACCTGGCCTTGAACACCTCTAGGGAGGGGACATCCACAACCCCCCTGGGCAACCTGTGCCAGTGCTGGGGGAAACTTCAACCCACCACATTACCACCCTCACTGGAAAGAATTTCTTCCTAATCTCCAGTCTCAATCTCCCCTCTCCCAGCAAAAAGCCACTGTCTCTCATCCTGTCACTACTAGCCCTTGTAAAAGGTCCCTCCCCAGCTTTCTTGTAGCCCCCTTCAAATACTGGAAAGCTGCTGGAAGGTCTCCCTGAAGCCTTCTTTTCTCCAGGCTGAACAGCCCCAGCTTTCTCAGTCTGTCCCCACAGATGAGGTGCTGCAGCCCTCTGATCATCTTCATGGCTCCTCTGGACCCACTCCAACAGTTCCATGTTCCCCTTAATGCTGGGGGTACCAGACCTGGAGTCATGGTGCAGGTGGCCTCTTAGCAGAACAGAGGGAGAGAATCATCTCCCTCACCCTGCTGGTCACACTGCTTGCAATGAGGCCTTAATATGAGGACTTACCTTAATCAAAACATTAATATTATTGGTTATTTTCAAGGCAACCACTTTAATCTTGTTCTGCAAGAAAGAAGATACACCTTAGTAGCTTGAGACTGCATTTGATGAAGTCACAATATGGAGCTGCTCCTCCTAGTACAGCGCTAGTGACAGGGAAGGTGTGTCTACATCTCAGCTGAAATTTTGGGATTCTCTAATAAGATTCACTTCCTGAAACAATTTCTTCTCTCCCTTCTTTGCTCTGGGAGAGATACTGACTGGCATCTGCTTGACCTTGGCTGCATTGTTTGGGCTAAGTCTTAACTTATCTGCTTCTTGTCCCTTCTTTTGTATAGGGTGGCAAGTGGGGAGCAGCTATCAGGGAGGGAGAAGCTAGTAGCTTTCCCTGGTCTTTGACCAGGGTGCTCCTTGTGCTGTTCACTGATTGTAAATCCTGTATATTTTGTACCTCTTCCTTGCATTCCACTGTAGGTTACAGTCTTGCTTGTAAATACAGCTTGCATTTGCTTCCTGCTGAGCTGCTCTGGCAAAGTCAGTATTTGGGGGGAATTTTCAACCCACCACAACACTAAGTAGCTGTTTTTAATGTTCCAGGGTGCATCTCACTAAACCCTTCCCCCCCTCAGCATATGAAGATATCCCCTGCAAAAGGCAGGGTGAAGAGAGCAGCTACCAGCAGGAACAGTCCAGATGCAGCTGCAGTAAATGTTGGCAGTGTTATTCCCCCTCCATTTGCATGCTCCTATCAGGCTGCAGCCCATCAATGTGTCATCTCAGCACGCTCAGGCCACCACAACTCCTAAGCAGTATTTACCTCCTCTGTTTTCAAGGCTTCTCCTGTTTTCCCCTGAAGTGCCAGACGCAGCTGCCGAATGTACACCTGCAACCCTCGAGCAAAGTACTGTAGCCTGCGAGGGTGGGAAAGCACTCTGGTAAGAACTGGCAATAACTGCACACATTCCCACCAAAGTATAAGGAAACTGGAATCTCTTTTTTTTTTCCTTCCTCTCTAGGAAAAATGCTCCAAGTCAGTCTTTATATCTATCTGATTTGTGCTTCTTCAGCACAGTCACAGAATCCCAGCATAGTGAAGACTGGAAAGGGCCTCTGGAGATCAGCCAGTCCAACCCCCCTGCTAAAGCAGGGCACTCACAGCAGCTTGCCCAGGAGCACAATGGCCAGGGAGGTTGGAATCTCTGCAGACAAGGAGACCCCACAACCTCTCTGGGCAGCCTGCTCCAGGCCTCCAGCACCCTCACAACAAAGAAGTTTCTCCTCCTGTTCAGGTGGAACTGCCTGGGTACTATTTGTGCCCACTGCCCCTTGTCCTTTTCTTGGGCACCACTGAAAAGAGTCTGACCCCAGGCTCTTGCTCCTCAACCTTTAGCTCTTACTGAGCACAGCGAGATCCCTTCTCACGCTGCTCTTCTGCAGGCTCTCAGCCCCAGGGCTCTCAGCCTTTGCTCCTCACAGAGATGCTTTCAGGCCCCTCAGTATCTTTGTAGCCTCCACTGAACTCTCTTACAGTAGTCTCTCTTGAATAGGAGCCCAGAACTGGACCCAGTACTCTATATGTGGCCTCACTAGGGCAGAGTAGAACCTTCAATGACCTTCTGGCTTTCCTGCTCTTAATGCACCCCAGGATCTGTTGTCCTCTTTGGCCATGAGGTCACATTGCTGGCTGATAGTGAATGATGATGCCTACTTTCTAACAGGCCACTCCAAGACTTGTCTCTAAATGCTTACCTGATTTTGAAGTCTTTCAACTTCTCTGCATTCAGCTTGGCTGTGAGGAAGTCAGGCAGTTTCCTCCCCAGCTGATGGAAGCTGTACAACAAACACTCCACATAACTGAACTGCAGCTTGGGCTCTTCACTGCCAGCGTTCTCCCCGTTCTCTGCTTCCTCTGGAGGCAGGGGCATGTACTCCTAAACACAGGAACACACAAGGAAAGGGAGGGGAACCAAAAGCACATAGGCAAACTGCTCTTCTGCAGAGCTTGAGCTAGATGGAGGCTTTATTTACCCTGTGAGATTGACTTTGATACCTCCGACTCTGGCTCAATGGCCAGACGGAGACAGGTGACAAGTGCTGTCCCTCAGGGGTCCATATTGGGACCAGAGCTGTTCAGTATCTTCATCAATGATATCAACAGCCAGAAGCCTCAGCAAGTCTGCAGCTGGAACCAAACTGAGTGGTGCTGCTAGTAAGTCTGAAGGATGGGATGGCATCCAGAGAGACCTGGACAAGCTGGGAGAGGTGGGCTGAGGAGATACTCATGAGGTTCAATGAGGCAAAGTCCTGCACCTAGGTCAGGGCAATGCTAGAGATCAACCCAGGCTGGGGGATGATGAGATAGAGAGCAGCCCTGCCAGCAATGGGCACTTGCAGCTAAAAAGGCCAGTGGCAGCCTGGGCTGCATCCAAAGCAGTGTGGCCAGCAGATCCAGAGAGGGGATTCTGTCCCTCTGCTCTGCCCTGGTGAGACCTCCCCTGGAGTACTGTGTACAGGTCTGGAGCCTTCAATACAGGCAGGAAATGAACCTGATGGAACAGGTCCACACGAGGGCCACAAAGATGATCAAGGGTTGGAGCAGCTCTGCTAGGAGGACAGGCTGGGGGAGCTGGGGGTGTTCAGCCTGGAGAAGAGAAGGCTCCAAGGAGACCTAATAGCAGCCTGCCAGCTCCTGAAGGGGGCTATGAGAAGGCTGCAGAGAGACTGTTTGCAAAGGCCTGCAGGGACAGGACCAGGGGCAATGGTTTGCAATGACAGCAGAGCAGATTTAGACTGGATGTGAGCAACCAGTTCTGCACTATGAGGATGATGGAACACTGCAACAGGTTGCCTAGGGAGAGAGTTGAGGACGCATCCCTGGAGATATTCAGGGTCAGACTTGACAAGGCTCTGGACAACCTGCTCTAGTGGAGGATGTCCCTGCTGAGTGCAGGGAGGTTGGACTGGATGACCTTCAGAGATCCCTTCCAACCCAAACCATTCAATGATTCTGTGACTTGAAGGAAAGAAGCAGCACTGCTGCCCCAGAAGGAATGTTGTGCTGCTGCAGTGCTGCAACTGCCAGTGCAGATACAGCCTTTGATGAAATCAGTGTCAGCCTCTCAGGTAAACTCTGGAGTTCACTGGATTAAAAACATTCTGCAGCTAAGAGAGCCCTAGATCTGCAAAGGCTGTGACTGCAAAAATGATCATAGAATCACTGAATTGTTCAGTCTGGAAGAGACTTTAAATATGAGAGTCCAACCACCATCCCAACATGATGATGTCCAGCTGTAAACCATGTCCCTCAGCACCACACCTACACGGGTTTTCAATCTCTCCAGGGATGGTGACTCCAGCAGTCCTCTGGGCAGCCTGTTCCAGGGCTTGACAACCCTTTTGGGAAAGAAATTGTTTCCAGTGCTCAACCTACACCTTCCCTGATGTAACCTGAGGTTGTTTCCTCTCGTATTATCACTTGCAACACGGGAGAAGAGACCAATCCCCACCTTATTCTAAGCCCCTTTCAGGGAACTGTAGAGAGCAATGAGGTCTCCCCTCAATCTCCTGGTCTCCAGGTTAAACAACCCCAGGTCCTTCAGCTGCTTCTCAAATGACTTGTGCTCTAGACCCTTCCCCAGCTTTGCTGCCCTTCTCTGGTGCTGGACATGCTCCAGCACCTCAACGTCCTTGTTGGAGTGAGGGGCCCGAAACTGAATCCGGTATCTGAGGTATGGCCACTGCCTAGAGCGGGGGTGATCTCTGCCCTACTGCTGCTGGCCACCCGTACAAAGGCCAGGATGCTGGTGGCCTTCTTGGCCACCTGGGCACATGCTGGCTCATGTTCAGCTGGCTGGTGACTACCAGCCTCAGTTCCTTTCCTTCAGGGCAGTTTCCAGGCACTCTGTCCCACACCTGAAGCATTCATGGGGCTGTTGTGATCCAAGCGCAGGACCCAGCACTTGGCCTCGTTGAAGCTGATCCCACGGATCCAGCTTGTCCAGAGCCCCCTGTATGCCCTCCCTAACCACCAGCAGACCAACACTGCCACCCAGCTTGGTGTCCTCTGCAAGCTCACGTGATTAAGTCCCTAGAGAACTGGCCCCAGGACTGAGCCCAGTGCTCCTTCACCTTGTACTGTGGACAGAGCTACCTTTTAAACAGCCACCCTGGAAAAAGGATAACTGGATACAGAAACTTGTTTTGGTAAAAGCTTCTGAGTGTCTGAAAGGAGTAAAAATTGACTTAGTCTTACCAGCAATTTATCAAACAGCTTCTTCAGATTTGATTCAAGCTTTTCCATATCGCCACAGAAGGAACTCATTTCAGCCAGAAGCTTCAGAACCTGCACCGGAGGAGAGCAGAGTTTGTTTGTGCCTCAGCCAGAAGTGCAAAGGTTTAGCTACGAGCCTGAAGGTGACCACCACATCATCACCCCCACACCAGAGGTCACCTGTTACAGCTACATCCCTCCCAAACATCAGGTAAGGACACAGGAAGGAACAGGCCTGGTGTGGTTTACATGTCCTCAAACAAGGTAAGAGGTTTTGTGTGTCTAATCCCAACAAGTCAACACAACTTCACCTCCCACCTCTCTTCCAACTGAGACCTCACTGAAGCTGCAGTGCTGATGAAGTCAGTCAGAATTACAGACATGAAAATGGTCCCTGAGGAGGCTAAATTAGCATGAGCCAGGCAACAATGATTTCAGTAACTACTCTGTACTGCAAGAAAAACTGACAGCAGTGTAAAAGAGACTACAGAGATCTACTGCTCCCAGCCCTGCCTGAATAGCTTGGCACAAGTGACAGATGCTTTACAGGGTAATTCTCTCCCATGCCTCAATACAGCAAATCTTTTATCCCAGTCTAGCTTGTTTTCCTCCAAGCCAAGAACTGAAAATCACTTAAGAATCACAGAAGGTCATAGTTGGAAGGGACCTCTGGAAATCACCCAGTCTAACCCCCTGCCAAAGCAGGGTACCCACAGCAGCTTGCCCAGGAGCACAATGGCCAGGGGGGGTTGGAATCTCTCCAGACAAGGAGACTCCACAACCTCTCTGGGCAGCCTGCTCCAGGCCTCCAGCACCCTCACAACAAAGAAGTTTCTCCTCCTGTTCAGATGGAACTGCCTGGGTTGCAGTTTGTGTCCATTGTCCCTTGTCCTGTCCCTGGGCACCACTGACAAGAGCCTGGCCCCAGCCTCTTGCACCCCAGCCTTCAGCTCTTGCTGAGCATTGCTCAGCTCCCCTCTGGGGCTGCTCTGCTCCAGGCTCTCAGCCCCAGGGCTCTCAGCCTTTACTCCTCACAGAGCTGCTCCAGTCCCCTCAGAATCTTTGTAGCCTCTGCTGGACTCTCTCCAGTCGTTGCTCCTCACTCTTGAGCTGGGGAGCCCAGACCTGGACACAACACTGCAGATATGGTCTCGATGCAGAAACACTGATAATTCATTCTCATTTTGCTTCACTGCAGTCCAAGGATCTTACAGCGAGTCCCCAGGACTCCAGCTGTGGCCTGGGGGCAGAGTAGAGAGGGGGGAGAACCTCCCACAACCTGCTGGTCACAGTCCTTCATGCATCCCAGGAGACCACTGGACTTTTTGGCCACGGGGGCACATTGTTGCCTCATGGTGAGCTTGCCCACAAGCACTCCCAGGTCCTTCTTCACAGAGCTATTTCCAGCAGGTCACTCCCTCACCCATACTGCTGCAGGGGGTGATTCCTCCCCAGGTGCAGGACCCTACTCTTGCTCTTGCTGAGCTCCAGAGGCTTCCCTCCACCCAGCTCTTCAGCCTGTGGAGGTGTGGCTGAATGGCAACTCAGCCTGACAGGGTGGCAGCCACTCCTCCCAGTTTGGTACCACCAGCAAAGGAGCTGAGGCTCCACTCTGTCCCTTCGTCCAGCCTGCTGCTGAAGGAGGAGTCTGCAGCGTCACAGCAGCTCTCTCCAGAGAAGATGGTTGGTTTTTCAATGGTCTGAAAAACATTTTAGCTTCAGCTTACCTCTAACTGGATATCAAGCCCCTCCACTGGGGTAGTCAAAGAGCTGAGGTTTGGCAGCACGTGCTCACAGAAGTAAGTCACAAATTTTGTGGAATGCACGTTTTTCTGAGGAGAACAACACAGAGACACCTGACATGGTGCAGGGGCCTGGGGAACCGCAGCGCTTCCCACCCGCCACTCCACCACCCTCACAGGCACCAGCAGCACAGCAATGCTTTGAAGCTGTATTAAGCCTCCCCCTAAATCCTAAACAGGACTCTTTTCAACATGTTTTATTCACAGGGAGTTAGAGGTGGAGAACTAGTGTATGACAGAATCACAGAATACTAAGGGTTGGAAGGGACACGCAGAGGTTGAGTCCAACCCCCTTGCCAAAGCAGGATCACCTAGGGCAGGACACACAGGAACACATCCAGGTGGGTCTTGAAAGCCTCCAGAGAAGGAGACTCCACAACCTCTCTGGGCAGCCTGCTCCAGGGCCCCAGCACGCTCACAGTGAAGAAGCTTCTCCTCACGTTGAGGTGGAACTTCCTGGGTTCCTGTTTGGAGCATCGGAGCAGGCTGCCCAGAGAGGCTGTGGAGTCTCCTCCCCTGGAGTGGATGTATTCATGTGCAGACCACCCTGGGTGCTCCTGCTCTGGCAGGGCAGTTGGACTTGACGATCCCTGGAGGTCCCTTCCAAACTCTCATGTTCTGTGATTCTGTGTTCCAGCCTAAATATTTGTCCTATTATTGGGCACCACTGAAAAGAGCCTGGCACCTTCACCTTGCCATCCACCCTTCAGATACTTATAGACATTTCAGCTTCCTGAAAGGAGGCTGTAGACAGGTGGGAGCTGGTCTCTTCTCCCAGGCATGCAACCAGCACCAGAACAAGAGGACACAGTCTCAAGCTGTGCCGGGGGGGGGTTAGGCTGGAGGTGAGAAGAAGGTTCTTCCCAGAAAGAGTAATTGGCCACTGGGATGTGCTGCCCAGGGAGGTGGTGGAGTCACCGTCCCTGGAGGTGTTCACAAAAGGACTGGATGTGGCACTTGGAGCGGTGGTTTAGCTGTCAGGAGGTGTTAGGTATTGGGGAACAGGTCTTTTCCAACCTGGCTGATTCCATGACTTTGTGATTAATAAGAACCCCTCTCAGCCTTTTCCTCTCAAGACTCAACAGCCCCAGGGTTCTCTGTCTTTCTTGTCAGCAAAGATGTTCAGGTCCCCTAGGCGTCCTCACAGACCTCCACAGATCCAGCAGATCCCTGTCTTGAAGATGCTGTTCCACTGACTGGGTGCTCCCAGGGGAAGCTACAACCATTCCCCAGGGAAGCCACGCAGTACCTACCGAGAAGAGAGGCACTGCCTGCCGCGTGCACTGCAGAAGCCTGTCCACACAATCTGGGTCGGATGGGTTGAAGGTTTGTTCCAAGTCTGCTTGTTCAGCTACCAGCTCCACCAGCTGCTGCCTCCCACTTACTGTCTGTAAGCTTTTTAACCCAGACAGTATTTTCATGAACAGAACAAATTCCTCCCCTGTCACGTCTTCCAGCACCTGCAGAAAACACCAGAAGGCACATTTCCACCTGTGGTGGCAACCTGCACATCTCCTTGATCTCAGAAGGCAAATACTCAGCACGTAAATGGAGCTTCTAGTTACTGAAACCCAGACGTTCTAAGGAGCACAAAGAATTATAGATGGTTTGGGGTGGAAAGGACCTGAAAGATCAGCTAGTTCCAACCCTCTTGCCATGGGCAGGGGCACCTCCTACTAGAGCTCAAGGCCTCATCCAGCCTAGCTCTGAACACTGCTATGCTTGAAGCCTCCAGAGCTCTGAGAAACCTCTTCCAGTGCCTCTCACCAGCTTCATGGTGAAGAATTTCCTCCTTATGTCTCATCTAAATCCAGCTCCTCACAGTTTGAAGCCATCAGCCCTTTCCCTGTCACTCCCTGCCTTTGTAAAACGTCTCTCTCCACCTCCCTTATAGCCTTCTTTAAGCATTGGAAGGCCACCAGAAAACCTCCCTTTGGAGTCTTCTCTTCTCCAGGCTGAGCAACCCCAACTCTCTCAGCCTGGCCTCACAGCAGAGGGCTTCCAGCCCTGCCAGCATTGTTGTGACCTCCTCTCTCCCTGCTCCAACAGGTCCCTGTCTGTGCTGAGGACTCCAGAGCTGGCCCCAGCACTGCAGGGGGGTCACAGCAGAGCAGAAGGGCAGGATCCCCTTCCTGCCCCTGCAGCTAGAGATCAGCCCAGGACATGGTTGGCTTCTGAGCTGTGAGCACACATCATGCTGAGCTTCTCACCACCCAACACTCCCAAGTCCTTCTCCTCAGCACTGCTCTTTATCCATTCTCCACCCAGCATGGATTTCTGCTTAGGATTGCCCCAACTGAGGTGCAGGATCTTGCACTTGACTTTCCTAACACTGAGGTCTGTAGTGAAAGCAGAGACCCACCTTCTTTGATTCAGTCAGGATGAACTCTTCTACCTCCTTTGTCATCACCTCCTCGGGCAGGGTTTTCAGCTTTGTGGAGAGGAACTTGATGGCTCGCTCCCTCACGATATCCTCTCCCTGAAGAATTTGACTGAATAGGCCTCCCAAAGTCCCTTGAATGGAGGATAAATCAGGTAACTCCCATTAGTTTAGAAGTTGAGAGCTCCATCTTCATCATCAATGAAGAAAGGACTTCCCTACTCTATGATCCCACAACACATTTTGAAGTCACTGCTATACTAACCTGTAGGAAAAGACAACTGTCATCTAGCCTGACATAAGAATCCCTCTGTGGAACTGTGGTGAAGGCACATTCTGCCCAGATACTAGGTCTGGTCCCAGCATGTGGACAGGTTTCCCCTCCCTCAGGAGGAAGACAAAAGCCAAGGCATTAGCCAGGCCAGCATGCACCCAGTGCATGCAGTGCTCGTGCAAACACCAAGTATGGCATAATCCTAGCTTCACACTTCCTATAGGCTGAAGCCAGTTGTCTGTGAGAGTGCCCATTGGTCAAACCCAGCCTCGAGGAGTCTATAAGTATCACCCCTGTTGGTAAACGAGTTGCCCCCTCTTTCACTTTGTCTCTGTACTTGCTCGAGAGAGCAGCTCTCGAGCCACAGCCTCTGCCATTGAGCTTGTTGTTAGCTTCTATCATGCATGCACGCACACTGAAGCCTCTGCATCGTGAGCAGCACTCTGATCGTGAGGATCACCCCAGAGGGAGGACCTTCGCTGAGCCCAAGAAGCCAGCGTTGCCACAGCCAGTCGTACCGACCGGGGGAGCCCATTGTGCTACCGGAGGACTGGACCAGCCCCCGAGGGTAAGATCTGCCCAGCTGCTGGGGAGAAGGGACTTGATCGAGACCAAGTCCGCATATGCCTAGCCCCGCCATAGAGTGAGGGGAGCCGCCACGTGTGCCACTCTGAGCCCTGTAACCTCAGGGGAGACTAAAGCACTGTTCATGCCTATACTGCACCGAACCCAGAACCATTCCGAGCATCCTGCTGTTCCTCTAAGCCCAGTAACTGAGAAGCTGCAGCTCAGCGCAGTCGCATTCTCTCCCGAGGCAGTTTACCTCAGCCCCGAGACTCGTTGCCACGGGGCCAACCCCATAGCTATTGTTTGCTGTTGTTGTCCAACCGGGAACCTCTGAGCCGCCTACCGGCAACCGTCGCCCCCGTGCCGTGCAAGCCCACTCCCAGGGCCGGCCCGTGGGGCCGAACCCGACCAGGACCTGTCCCTATTGTCTGGGGGAACCAACCGAGTCCTGAAGGGAACCTGCTTCTGAGCTAAGCCCAGGTTCCATTGTTCCCTCTCCACTGCTGCAGAGAGAGGAGACAGTAACCCAACACCGCCGTCCAACTCAACTAGGAACCGGTCCAGCAGCAGAAGTCGGCAGGACCTCTACCTTGCCACAAACAACAGCTACAGAGTATCTTCCACGTGCCTTCCACCCACTAGCACTCAGTTCAAAGTATCCGCGGCTAGCAGAGGAATCGCTGACGCATAGAGATTGCAATATCGCTGTAGAGAGCCAGAAGCCACGCGCGTCTCGCCGAGTCGCCATCTAGTGGCCAAGCGGCGGAACTGCACCCTTCGCTATATAATATACAGAAATAGTCTGTAGACAGTTTAATTAACTTCTAATCATAACACTATGCCACTTATGGAATGTATAGCGCGAACGTGCACTAGAACATGTATACAAGTTGTTGATTCATCAGTTATTGATAATTTTATAATTAATAAAAAATAATATTTTCATAATTTATATTGCATATTCACAAATGTAATAACCTCTTCACAACAGGAACTCAGGCCCACAACTACTGCAAAGTTCTGTACCATTTGTGAAGCCAAACAATGAGTGTGTGCCTCTAACTTTTGCTTTGAGTCCTGTTCTCATCCTGCTAGAGCCTGGGAAGCATTAATAATAAAACATGTAGAGGAAAATGTGTCTTTACCTTTAGCATCCATCTTAAATATACTGAGCAAAGCGTTGTTCACCAAGTTGAATTCTGCAGAGTCATCTGAAGAAAGAAAAAAAGGATTCTGACATGAAAAGCCTTGAAAGCAGGAAGAACTAAAGGTATTTTGCACTGTACCTGACAGCACTGAAAACATAAAGACAGAAATTAATACAGTAATGGAGTCAGGTTTTAATGTCTTTATCAATGATCTGGGTGAGGGGAATGAGTGCACCCTCAGTAAGTTAGAGACAACACTAAGTTGGGAGGCAGTGTTGATCTGCTTGAGGGTTAAGAAGGCTCTACAAAGAGACCTGGACAGGCTGGATCAATGGACTGACATCACTTGTATGAGGTTTAACAAAACCAAGTGCTGGGTCCTGCACTTGGGCCACAACCACCTTGTGAACGCTTCAGGCCCAGGGCAGAGCGACTGGAAATCTGCCCTGTAGAGAAAGAAAGACCTGGGGGTGCTGAGTGACATCCAGGGGAACAGTGTGCCCAGGTGGCCAAGCAGGCCACCAGCAGCCTGGCCTGGATCAGCAAGAGTGTGGCCAGCATAGACCAGAAAAGTGATTGTGCCTCTGTACTGGGCACTGGTGAAGCCACACCTCAAATACTGGGCTCAGGTTTGGGCCCCTCACTCCAAGAAGGACATGGAGAGGCTGGAGCAGGTCCAGAGAAGGGCAACAAAGCTGGGGAAGGGTCTGGAGAAGAGGGCTGGGGAGGAGCAGCTGAGGGACCTGGGGGTGTTTAGTCTGGAGAAAAGGAGGCTGAGGAGAGAACTCATTGCTCTCTACAGCTCCCCAGAGGGAGGCTGCAGTGAGGTGGGGGTGGCCTCTTCTCTCTAGTACCAGGTGATAGAATGAGAAGAAATGGCCTGACACTGTGCCAGGGGAGGGTTAGGTTGGAGATGAGGAACAATTTCTTTGCTGCAAGAGTGGTCAGGGATTGGCACAGGCTGCCCAGGAAGGTGGGTGGTGGAGTCCCCATCCCTGGAGGTGTTCAAGAAACCTGTGGCCATGGCACTGTGGGACAGGGGCTGGGGGACATGGTGGGGCTGGATCTCATCTCTTCCAGCTGATCCAATTCAATGATTCCAACAGAAAATGTTTTATGGAACAAAATTCTCTATACTTTTTGGTGTGCCAGAAGGAGATGAGCCAGGAAAGTGCTAATGCCTCCTACCTGACTGCAGAAGCTGGGTCAGGATGTCTGCTACCCGAGGCAGGTTATCTCCAGTGGCAAACTGAGGCAGTTCCTTGATGGCTTGTCGCCGGATCTGTGTGGAAAGGAAAACAAAGCCAGGACATAAAATTACCAAGAAATAATCAGGTGATTCAATTACCAGAGTCTGGCAGAAAAATCAGCTCAGGGGGAGAAAATGAGCACATCTTCAGAAATGATGTTCAACTTTCAGACTTCACTGAAGTCCAAGTTTCAGGTTTGCTATGAAATGATCACACTCACTCCTGAGGAAAGTAATTTCTAACTAGAACTAAGCAGCACTGCAGAAACCTCCAATTCAGACAGCACCTCTGTCCACCACAATCACAGAATGTTAGGGGCTGGAAGGGACCCTGACAACTCATCCAGTCCAACCCCCTGCCAGAGTAGGATCACACAGGAACACATCCAGGCAGGTCTTGAATATCTCCATAGAGGGAGACTCCACAAGCCCCCTGGGCAGCCTGCTCCAGGGTTCCATTGCCCTCTGAAAAAATTCTTCCTCATGTTCACTTGGAACTTCCTCTGCCTCAGCTTCCACCACTGTCCCTTGTGCTGGCATTGGGCATCCCCCAGCAGAGCCTGGCTCCAGCCTCTGGGCACTCACCCTGCACAGCTTTAGCAACAGCAATGAGGTCACCCTCAGGCTCCTCCTCTGCAAGCTCCAGAGCCCTCAGCTCCCTCAGGCTCTCCTCCTGAGGAAGATCTTCCTCTCCCTTCAGAATCTTTGTGGTACTGCACTGGACTCTCTCAGGTAGCAGCCTGTCCCTCTTGAACTGAGGGGCCCAGAACTGGACACAATACTCCAGATGTGGCCTCAGCAGGGCAGAGTAGAGAGGGAGCAGAACCTCTCTCCACCTACTGACCACAGCCCTTCTAATGCAGCCCATGGTGCCCTTGGCCTCCTTGGCCACCAGAGCACATTGCTGGCTCATGGTCAACCTCCCATCCACCAGGACCCCTCAGGTCCCTTTCCCCTCCACTGCTCTCCAGCAGCTCAGTCCCCAACCTCTCCTGCTCCATGGGGTTGTTCTTTCCCAGGTGCAAGCCTCTCCCCTTGCCCTTGTTGAATTTCATTCCCTTGCTCCCTGCACAGCTCTCAGCCTGTCCAGGTCGGGCTGGATGGCAGCACAACCCTCCTGTGTCAGCCATTCATTTGAGGCATGAAGGGCTGGAAATCTGTGTTATTATGGGCTGTTATTTGCTAACAGGAAGAAGTTTTACAATTGTGCAAGTGCCAGAGAAACTCCAGGCCCTGTTCCAGCACTGACAAAAGGTCTCTAAAAACATGACCTGTCCAAATCATGTAAGATCTGGTGGTTACAGATGCTGCACAGTTACAGCTTCTATCAACATAAACCACCAGAGGCCTTCAGCAACCTGGTCTAGGGGAAGATGTCCCTGCCCATGGCAGGGGGTTGGAATTACATGGACTTGAAGGTCGCTTCCAACCATCCTTTGATTCTATGAGGACTGCTGCAAGAATGATACACTCAGCACCACATCCCCACGCTTCTCAGCAGAGAGCAAAACTCTCTTGCCTCCCAGCAGGACTTATTAGACTCAAGAAGCATAGAGACCCTGGGGAAAGGGGAAAAAAATCTCATAGATTCAAACAAACTGGGTTAAATTTCTCTGTACAGAGCTGACCCTCTGGTCTACGATGGGAGTAAGGAAGAAGACTCACCAGTTTTCATTTGCCCATCCCCAGAGGAATGTAATTACCTCTTCAAATGATCAACTCTCCCTCTCCCCCAAACAAACCCAAAACATAAACTCAACATATCAACTTTCTACAAGATTCTTATCCTTACAGAAACATCTTCATCCTCACAAAGGTCCAACTGGGCATTGATAGCTGAGTCAGCTAGCTCAGGAAAATGCTTGAAGAACTTTGGAATGAACTGGGCTGCAAGTCTCTTCTCCTTGGCACCTCCCTTCACACCATCCAGGATGGCCTGGTATGCATCCTTGTGCTGGAAAAGGAAAGACAGAGCACATGAAGAGAGAAGTCATAGAATCACAGAACTGTCAGGGCTGGAAGGGAACTCAAGGCTCAGCCAGTCCCAGCCCCCTGCCATGGGCAGGGACACCTCACACTACAGCAGGTTGCTCACAGCCACCTCCAGCCTGGCTGCAAACACCTCCAGGCAGGAGGCTTCCACCACCTCCCTGGGCAACCTGGGCCAGGCTCTCACCACCCTCATGGGCAACAACTTCTTCCTCACAGCCAATCTCAATCTCCCCACTTCTAGTTTTGTTCCGTCCCCCCAGTCCTATCTCTCCCTGACACCCTTAAAAGTCCCTCCCCAGCTTGCTAGGAGCCCCCTGCAGATCCTGGAAAGCCACCAGAAGGTCTCCTGGGAGCCTTCTCCTCTCCAGCCTGCACAACCCCAGCTCTCTCAGGCTGTCTCCAGAGCAGAGCAGCTCCAGCCCTCTGCTCCTCCTCGTGGCCCTTCTCTGGACACCTTCCAGCCCCTCCAGAGCCTTCCTGGCACAGAGGCTCCAGAGCTGGACCCAGAGCTCCAGCTGTGGTCTCAGCAGAGTGGAGCAGAGGGGCAGAATCCCCTCCCTGGCCCTGCCGGCCACACTTCTCTTCACAGTGTCACAGTATCACCAAGGTTGGAAGAGACCTCAAAGACCATCGAGTCCAACCTGGCACCACACCCTCATGACTAGACCATGGCACCAAGTACCACATCCAATCCCCTCCTGAACACCTCCAGGGATGGTGACTCCACCACCTCCCTGGGCAGCACATTCCAATGATGAATAACTCTCTCAGTGAAGAACTTCCTCCTCACCTCCAGCCTAAACTTCCCCTGGTGCAGCTTCTCTTGCTGCAGCCCAGGCTCTGCTTGGCTCTCTGGGCCAATCTAGGGGTGTTCTCAGAGAAGGAAAGGACTTTTTGCCTCTCCTACTTCATTACTTTACACAGGCTTCATAAGAATGACTGTTACCTCTTAGATCAACATACCCATGTCAGTGTAGCACAATCCTGACTCTGTTGCCTGGGGTTTACTGGGTTTTTTCCCTGCTTCTTCTGTCCAAGTGCTTATTGTTCAAATTGCCAAGCCCCAGGCTAACAGCTCTCGTGATTAATTAGTGCAGACTCCAGGAATTACATGATCACCTTCACTAAACTTGGGCTTCCCCCCACCCTCCTTTTGTTTCAATGAGTTTCTGCCCTCTGTTTGCTCCTTTCTGGTCTCTCAAGCAGAGAGTACCTCTTCTGACAACTGTGCTACTGGAATGGATCATGACTGATTTTTCATGTATGTTGTGCTGTACCTTCATCAGTGATATAGACAGGGAGACTGAGGCCACCCTCAGCAAGTTTGTAGATGGTACCAAGCTGAGGAGTGTGGCTGACAAAGCTGAGGCACAGGATGCCATCCAGAGGGACCTGGCTAGAGAAGTGTGCTCAGGAGAACCACATGAGGCTCAATCAGGCAAAGTCCAAAGTCCTGCACCTAGGTTGGAGCAATCCTCATTATCAGTGCAGGCTGGGGGACGATGGGACTGGGAGTAGCCCTGCAGGAAAGGACTTGGGGTGCTGGGGGATGAGAGGCTGGACATGAGGCAAGCAATAGACACTTGCAGCCCAGAAGGCCAGTGGCAGCCTGGGCTGCACCAAAAGCAGTGGGGCCAGCAGGATGAGAGAGGTAATTCTGCTTCTCTGGCTCTGCTCTGATGAGACCTCACCTGGAGTGCTGTGTCCAGCTCTGGGGCCCTCAACACAGGAAGGACTTGGACCTGAGGCAGCAGATCCAGAGGAGGCCACAAAGACAATCAGAGGGCTGCCGCACCTCTGCTATGAGGACAGGCTGAGGGAGCTGGAGCTGTTCAGCTTGGAGAAGGGAAGGATCCAAGAGACTCCTACAGCAGTGTTTCAGTATCTGAAGACAACTTGCAGGAAGGCTGGGGAAGGACTATTTAGGAGGGCTTGCAGTGGTAGGACCATGGTTTGAAACAGGAGCAGGATAACTTCAGGTTGAACATGAGAAAGAAGTTGGGCCAGCCTGGGTGGGCAATGAACTTCTGGGTGAATCAAGGGGAGAAAAAAAGGAGGTGTCATCTCTGGAAGAGAGGGGAGGCAACCCATGGAATGGTTAAGGATGTTGCTAGGTCATGTAGGGAAAAAAATAGAGAGGCAAAAGCACATTTGGAGCTTAGCCTGGCACTGCTGTGAAGAACAACAGAAACTCCTTCTACAAATGTATGAATGGCAAGAGGAGGGCAAGGACAACCTCCACTCCTTGGTGGGCACGGAGGGGAACCTAGTGACAAAGGACGAGGAAAAGGCAGAGGGACTTAACACCTTCTTTGCCTCCATTTTTACCAGCAGGACAGAACGTCTTCCAGACAGCTGGCTGCAGAGCTGGCAGAAGGAGCCAGGGAGCAGCATAGCTCCCCTGTGATCCAGGAGGGGCAGTTAGAGACCTGCTCAGCTGCTTGGACACCCACAAGTCCATGGGGCCTGATGGGATCCACCCTAGGGTGCTGAGAGCTGGCAGATGAGCTGCCAAGCTGCTCTCCATCATTTTTCAGCAGCCCAGGCTCACTGGAGAGGTCCCAGAGGAGTGGAAGCTGCCAACGTGGTGCCCATCCACAAGCAGGGCAGGTTGGATGTGCCAGGGAATCCCAGGCCTGGCAGCCTGACCTCAGTGCCAGGCAAGGTTATGGAGCAGTCATCCTGAGTGCAGTCACACAGCACTTACAGGATGGCCAAGGGCTCAGGCCCAGCCAGCAGGGATTCAGGAAGGGCAGGTCCTGCCTGACCAACCTGATCTCCTTCCATGCCCAGGTGGCTGCCTGGGGGATGTGGGGCAGGCTGTGGATGGAGTCTGCCTGGACTCCAGCAAGGCCTCTGACACCCTCCCCCACAGCAAACTGCTGGCCAAGCTGTCAGCCCCTGGCTTGGGCAGCAGCACTCTGAGCTGGGCTAGGAACTGGCTGGAGGCTGAGCCCAGAGAGTGCTGGTGAATGGTGCCACAGCCAGCTGGCAGCCAGGCACCAGTGGTGTGCCCCAGGGATCAGTGCTGGGCCCCATCCTGTTCAATATCTTAACTGATGATCTGGAGGAGGGGATGGAGTCCAGCATCAGTAAATGTGCAGATGACACCAAGCTGGGGGCAGGAGTTGATCTGCTGGAGGGTAGAGAGGCTTTGCAGAGGGACCTTGCCAGGCTGGACAGATGGGCAGAGGCCAAGGGCAGGAGACTGAACACATCCAAGTGCCAGGTGCTGCACATTGGCCACAGCAACCCCAGGCAGTGCTACAGGCTGGGGTCAGAGTGGCTGAGAGCTGCCACCCAGAGAGGGACCTGGGGGTACTGGTTGAGAGCAGCTGAACATGAGCCAGCAGTGTGCCCAGGGGGCCAAGAAGGCCAAGGGCATCCTGGCCTGCAGCAGGAACAGTGTGGCCAGCAAGAGCAGGGAAGTCATTCTGCCCTGTGCTCAGCACTGCTGAGGCCACACCTTGAGTCCTGTGTCCAGTTCTGAGCTCCTCAGGTCAGGAAAGATGTTGAGCTGCTGGAAGGTGTCCAGAGAAGGGCAACAAGGCTGGGGAGGGGTCTGGAGCACAGCCCTGTGAGGAGAGGCTGAGGGAGCTGGGCTTGCTTAGCCTGGAGAAGAGGAGGCTCAGGGGAGACCTCATTGCTCTCTGCAACTCCCTGAAGGGAGGTTGTAGCCAGGTGGGGGTTGGTCTCTTCTCCCAGGCACCCAGCACCAGAACAAGAGGACACAGTCTCAAGCTGTGCCAGGGGAGGTTCAGGCTGCAGGTTTGGAAGAAATTCTTCACAGAAGGAGTTATTGGCCACTGGGATGTGCTGCCCAGGGAGGTGGTGGAGTCACCATCCCTGGAGGTGTTTAGGAAGAGACTTGATGGGGTGCTTGATGCCATGGTTTAGTTGATCAGATGCTGTTGGGTGATAGGTTGGACTCAATGATCTCAAAGGTCTCTTCCAACCTGGTTAATTCCCAAAAAAACAAACCAAAAGGTGGTGGGACAAGAGGAAATGGCCTTAAGCTGCCCCACAGGTTTAGGTGGGACATTAGAAGAAACTTCCCTGCAAGGGTTCTCAAGGACTGGCACAGGCTGCCCAGTGAGGTGGCTGAATCTCCACCCTTGGAGGGGTTTCAATAGGCAGAGATGTGGTGCTGAGGACCATGGTTTAGCCCCAGCCGAGTTAGAGGATGGTTGGACTCAATGATATTGTTTTCCAACCAAAGCAATCTGTGATCCCAATCACAAGGCAGATTCATCATAGGTGAGCCCCTTCCTCACTTCACAAGCCCAATACTCTCATTTTGTTTAAACAGCACCCATACTTCTCATGTTCACGGTTTCTTTACTGAGAGAGGGTGACTACAGCTTTTTGTGTGGGGAGCCCACACCGGCAAGGGAGTTACAGAGATAATCGGTGGGATAAAACAGATGAATAAGCACTACTCATGGCTTCCCAGAATGCCAACACTGGAGCTGTCAAATGAAAGCATGAAATGACAGGTTCAGAGAAGAGAACTCCCTCACACAAAGTTTAGTGAGCAGAGGGAACACCTGGCCACAGAACTTTAGCATGCCAGAAATACAATCAGTTAAAGCAAGCATCAGGAAAGTTTATTGAAGAGCAATCTATGCAAGAGCCACTAATTACAACACTGCTGCCTCTGGCTATGGAAGCTGGAGACAGGCAAAGCTGGGAGAACGTATCAGGAACCATGGCTCTAGGCTTACCTTTGGAGGCTCTTACACATCTGCTGCTAGTCCCTGTCACAGGCTGGTGTTTCCTACCTGCTCCACAGGTTTTTTTTTCTACCCCAGATGGCCATTCCCATCTTAAAAGAAGCTACCCATAATAGTCAAAATGATGATGGACTAGGTATGTCCACTGTCATTTTGATGGATATCTTCTCCTCATAGATCCCAATATTTAACTGCCTTCTTCCAGTTAACTCTGAGATGATGTTTGTGTGGGACTGTGTATTTCACCAGGGCATAATTACACCAGCACAGGAAAGAGACTTCAAGGAAAAACAAAACCCTTCTCTTCCAATAAAAAAGAAAAACAAAACAGCACAAGCAAACAAACAAAACAAGTCAAATAATCACCATATTATCTGTTCTTTTAAAGAACTTCCCAAATTACCTTGCATAGTAGTACCCAGCTTAAAACACCCTGCTAGAGATGTGCAAAGCTACTTCCTACTTATGCCTATTATGATCCCCTGCTTTTTCAGCCTAATTCAGTTGAAAAACCAGTTTCAGCCAACCATCAGGTTGTCTGTTGGTGACACACGGAGTCGTCCTCTCTTTTTTAATTTAGTAACAACAGATCTCGCCAGAATTCCATAGGCAAGCATCTGCTCTGGCAGCGAGGCATGACCTCTCATTCCTGCCTTGCGGCAGTTATCCTCAAACTACAATCGCCGCCTTCTTCCTCTAAGGAGCCGTCTCGCTGGCCAGAAGCTCTCCGGAAGCTCTGGGTCAGAGTTGCACTACCAGCGTCTTCTTCAAGGCCTCAAGCCGCCAGGCTAAACTCCCCCACGCAAAACCCCCAAAACCCAACCAGTCTGACTCCCAACCAGCTCATAACTAGTTAATATCCGCCACCCCACGTTTAAAAGAAGAGCTGTCGGCAGCAAGAGGAGGATACAAAAGCAACAAGAACTGCTACAGCGTCCTGGCAGAACGGCAGGCGCCAAGCGTGTCTCTACCGGCCCCCTTCCCCGCGGCATGTGGAAATCTATGCCACGGCCACCCCCTCCCGCCCGTACACCGGCCGCCCTACCTCAGCCCGGAACTCCCTGCGGCAGCAGCGGCGCCACCGCGCTACTCCAGCCCGAGGCCTAGTGAGGCCTTGTAGGCCGCAAGCACGCCGTACCTGTCCCGCCGTCTCGGTGGCGTCCGCCAAGATCCCGTAGTTGCGGTAGAGCTCCTCCACGGTGGGCATGGTGCGGCGGAGAAGGGGCAGAAACCGCCGCTGACAACCGAGGCCGCCGCTGCCGACGCCGCTGCCGCTGCCGCCGACGCCGCTGCCGACGCCGCTACCTCTCGAGCCGCCGCCGTCAGCACCAGCGAGGCGGAAGCCGCAGAGCGGAGACTGAGAGCGCGCGTGGCGCAGCGCCCCCAAGCCGCTGGCGGTGGAAGTGCAGGGCAGGGGGAAGGCGGGGGGGCGGCGGGGGTGAGGCAGCCCTACCCACACCCTTCATATCTCCCAGCGCCTGGCTCTTGGGGACGAAAGGAGCATAGCGGGTGTTAAACGGCTGCTGAATGGAAACATGAGTGCCCCGGATCTCTCTACATACTATAACGCCCCGGGGCAATGGGCACGGGTGGGAAAAAGATCAGGAAATCATTGTTAAAAGCACTCTCCACGCCAATCGAGAGTTTTAAGTATAAGAAATTTTATTGTGGGTAAAATAAGCAAAAGCAGCGCTGGGCGGCTGGGGAGCCTCCTGCTCCACAACAGCGCGCCCCGAATAAGGATCCACTCTCTTCTTTTAAGGTGGAGGTATGTCGCAACCGTAACAGCCAATTCCTCATGCACAGAATGCACCCTTCTGGCTGTGCCGGTGTGAGTTCCTGATAAGGATCGGCATCCCGGTCCCGAGTCTCTTGTGAGGATGTTGATAGTCTTCCTTATCTTAACCTGGTTTCTGGCAGGCTCAGTGGGGGTCGACCCAGCTGCCCAACTTCTGTAGATTTCTGCCTAACAACCTTAAAACTAAGTACATACTGTTCAAAACAGGATGTTACATGTTCTTATCGAGTGACATTGTCTGACTTGATCACGACTCCGTCATTGATCATTTATATGGTTAACAAATAGTTCATCCCTTTATTTATTACAATTCCTCCCTTTTCCTTTTTGCTTATTTATTTGTTATTCATATTAAGATGTTTCAAAACAGGATAAGGCATCTGAGGCTGCTTTGAGGACCACACTGGAGTTTGAGGTAGAATCAGTATCCTGGATAATCATTAATTTGACTTTTTCCATTCTTTGGCTTACAAATGATATTAACCAATTAAGTACACAGGGACCAAAGATTAAAATCAATATTATCATTATTAATGGTCCCATGAAGGTTGACACTAAAGTAGTCAACCAAGGGGATTGATTGAACCATCCTTCATACCAAGATTGATTATTTGCTCGCTTTCTCTTTTCTCCAGCCCTTCCCACACCTTTGCCAATGAGTCTCTTACCACTCCTGTGTGATCTGCATGAAAGCAACACTCCTCTCCCAGGGCAGCACATAGGCCTCCAGCCTGTAAAAACAATAAGTCTAGACCTCGTTTGTTTTGTAGAGCTACTTCAGATAATGATGTTAGTGATTTTTCTAAGTATGAAATGGATTTTTCGATTCTCTCCAAGTCTTCATCCACAGCTGCCCTAAGAGATGATAACCCCTACTTTGCTGTACTAGCCAGGCTGCTCCTGCTGCTGTCCCGGCAATACCTAATCCCATCAAAGGAGCATGGGTAATTGCGGTAATGGGTTCTCTTTTAACAATTCTATGGTTGCCATTTTCCCAATGTACAAACATAGATTCTTCATTGTGATATAAAATTTGTGGCAAGATTATTTGCTAATATACAATATTCTTTCTGCTTAATGGAGTCAGCCCTGTCTTTGAACAAATTCATTTAGTTCCATTTGGGGCTATAGTCCATAATGAGTTTAGGTTCCTTCTTCCCTTGGCTATACAAAATTCTTCTTGATATTAGCAGGTACATGCCCTAAACATTTACCCTTGCTCTTAATTTGTTGTACAGTTATTCCTCTCTTATCAGTGTCCCAATTACATTCAGGGGGATTTCTTTGGCACGTCTCATTCATTCCCACAGCTTCATAGAATGGAGGTTTTACATCATAACATAACCAGCAAAGTTCAGTTTTGTTGGGATCAGTATAATTTAGAGCAGTGTAAGAGGCTTGAATCACATCCCATAATGGGTCGGTATAGACTCTAGTATTTTCTTCCGGTAAAGGTACGGTGGTGGGACTAAGATGCTTTTGCACATTCTTACTGTTTTCAATCTCCCTTGTCAAGATTCGATTAGGTCCTATTGCTTGAGAAAAAAATTATTATTTCCTTTTTTTATTAATATCAGATTTAAGCAAAATAATATTCATTTGGCTGGTTACAATATGTTTTCCCAGGGTTTGAACTGGGACATAGATAATAAGGTTTCTGAACTAAACAGGGTTCTATTTGAACCAAGTCACACAAAGTTAATTGGAAGTTTGGAGCTCCAGTCGTTATTTCTTCATCCAACACCTTCTGATCACTCCATCGCATGAGTGACCATTTATGGGGTCGGTGTAATTCATTGGATTACACAATATTTAGGGCTAGGCATATCATAAACTCTTTATGAGGCTCATTTCGGGTCTCCACTTTAGCACATCTCTCTGCCTTCCCACTGCCTACGCTTGTGCACAGCGCAGCGGGGTGTTAGGTCTTCTCGGCAGCAGAAGATATTCTTCAGGGACCTTTTAGTTGTAGCCTTTTAAGCCTCTCCTCCACTTGATGTAAAAGAGGATTGGGCCTTTTGGATACTTTGGAGAGTTCCCACTCTTCCTTAATTACCTCTTGTCCTATTTCCAATTTTGTTTGATTATGACAACACCTATTTAATATTCAAGAGCCTGACTCCCTGATGTGATTTACCAGTCTTTGCAGTTCCCACGTCTGGGTTATCAATTCCTGATTTTTTTTTTTTTTTTTTTTAATTTATATCCCAAATTTCTGTCTATCCTTCCTTCAGGAACTCCCTGTTGATCTGTCTAGTGAGATTCAAATGCCCTCACCGCGTGTTGTTCCAAGGTCTCAAATTGGTACTGATCCCAACAACTTGAACATATTCCCCTTAAGATAACAACCACTCTATTTGCCCAATACACGAATTCACATCTCCCACGTAAGTACAATTCTGATCCCCACAATCACAACTTTTCTCTAAATTTTCATGTACATATCTATTTTTCATAAACTGATTATTATGTATAAGTAAATCATCAAACAATTTTTATAATATCTGAAGTCCATAAGGGAGGGTTTATCACCTCCCCAATGAGTTCAATGGAAGTAACACCCTGCGATAGCGATGACTGGTGCGTCGATGCTCCTCAGCAGCCGTGAGTTCTGTCGGGTTCATTCAGATTCATGCTCGGGAGAATGTTAATTTTAGAGGATCATCGCTGGTAGAGACCTTCCACTTTTCAGGGCTTACCGGACCTTTGGCTCTGCTGATGTGGGTCCACCCTCTTTCAGCAGTACGAATTGCCGACTCTGCGGTGAGCAATACAAGAAAAGGGCCTTCCCATTGTGGGGTTAACGTTGATTCTTTCCATACCTTGATTAACACATTATCTCCCGGTTGAAGGGTATGGGTAGCCAGATCCAAAGGTGGTCTCTGGGCTACCATCCCCTTCTTCCTTAATTCCTGCCTCCTTTTCATGAGAGTTATTAAAAATTCTTCTAAAACTTTATCCTTAACCTTTGGGTGGTCTAAAGGGATTTCAAAGTCATATGGCATTCCATACAGCATTTCAAAAGGAGACACCCCAACATCGACTCTTGGTTGAGTTCTAATGTATAATAAGGCTAGTGGTAAAGACTTTACCCAACTCATTTTTGTTTCCATCATTAATTTGGTGCTTCTTGATTTCTCCATTCATACGTTCGACTTTACCAGAGCTTTGGGGATGCCAGGGGGTGTGATATTCCCACTTAATCCCTAAGGCTTCCATTACTTCCCTGATAACTTTAGAGGTAAAGTGGGATCCTCTATCAGAATCTATGTTTAAAACCAATCCATAACGGGGAATGATTTCTTCTAATATTTTTACTACTGTCCTAGCATTTGCCCTGGCTACTGGAAATGCTTCCACAAAGTGGGGTAAATGGTCCACCAATACCAGTAAATGTTGGTATCTTCCTACCTTAGGTAGATCAGTAAAATCAGCTTGTATCCTTTCAAAGGGCCTTTTTGCTAATTCTCTTTCACCCGATACTCATTCTCTTAATTGCCTCCTATTAACTCGCTGACAGGTTAGACATCCTTCTATCATTTTCTTTGCTATTCCATATATTCCTATACAGGCATATTTAGATTCAAATTGATCCACCAAAGCCTGTATTCCCCAGTGGATTTGAGTATGTAATTTTCCTATTATGCCTCTTGCTAATCCTTTTATATGTACTACTGCTATCTGCTTTGGTTCCCTCAAGGCCGACAATATTTCCTTTGTGAGTGCCTCATGTATCAGCCCTTTTCCTTGGCTGTTTAGCAGCCCTCTTTCCTCCCAGATTTTCCCAAAGGTATGCACTATCCCATATGCATACTTAGAATCAGTATAGATTGTTCCTACCTTATCTTTTAGCTTAATAGAGCAAACAATTTGCATGCCTGGGCTGACCATTGCTTACTCAGAGGTCCAGATCCCATCACCTGGGAGGGTTTTCCATTTATGATCGCATATTCTGATTTGCGCTTTCCTTCTATTACTCTAGAAGATCCATCTATAGATAGTTTTTCCCCTTCAGGCAACTCTTCTTCCTCCAAATCCTCCTTTACCTTAGCCTGTCTTTCTCCCAGACGAATACAACCATGAGTGAGATTTAAATCAGGCTCCCCATAGAAAAATTGAGCAGGATTCAATGCTCCTGTGGTTTGCAATGTTAGTTTAGGAGAGTGTATTAGAATCCTCTCATACTTCAAGAGTCTATTATCTGTTAGCCATTGATCAGCCTTCTGATTTAATATTCCCCTAAGATCATGGGGGTATATACTATTAGTTCTCCCCCTAAAGTGACCTTTTTGGCCTCCGCTATTAGTAATGCTGTGGATACTACAGCTTGCAAACAGGTAGGCCACCCTCTGCTAATGGGATCTAATTGTTTTAAGTAGTAGCCCACAGGTTTCTTATGTCCCGCCCAATCTTGGGTTAAAGCTCCATCAGCAGGTCCTTCATCAGTGTTAACATACAAAAAGAATGGTTTCTTTACATCTTGCAAATTCAGTACCGGGGCTCCGGTAAGGTCAGATTTAAGGGTTTTTAGCCTGTTATCATCTTCTGGACTCCATTTTAGGAGTCCATCTTTTGTTAGTTTGTCTTACAAAAATTTTACCTTTTTACTGTAGTTTTCAATCCACTGCCTGCAGTACCTCAGTAAGCCCAAAAGCTGCTGAATCTGTCTCTTGGTTCTCGGGGGTGGCAAGTCCAATATCCTTTGCACCCGTTGAGGGTCTAATAATTTTTCCCCCTTGTCTAGCCGATGACCCAAATATTTAACCTTTTCCTTGGTAAACTGTAATTTAGACTTTGAGACTTTCAATCCCTTAAGGCTAAGAAAATTTAGCAATTTAATACTGGCTTTTCTTACTTTTTCTTGTTCTTTTCCTGCTATCAATAAATCATCTACATACTGCAAAAGAATTGTTTCAGGGTCTACCTCAAAGTCCTGCAACATTTGTTCCAGGGCTTGCCCGAAAAGGTTCGGAGATTCCGTGAATCCCTGGGGTAACATTGTCCACTTTAGTTGTGTTCTCCGGGTATCCACGTTTTCCCATTCAAATGCAAAATAGTCTCTACTTTCTTGTTTTAAAGGGGCAAGCCCAAAAGGCATCCTTCAGGTCAATTACACTGTACCAAGTATATTCTGGAGACAGTTTGCTTAGCAAGGTATAAGGATTCGCCACCACAGGAAAATGGGTGAGGGTTCTTTGATTTACGGCCCTCAAATCTTGCACTAATCGATAGGTTCCATCTGACCTTTTAACAGGTAGTATTGGAGTATTATGAGGGGACATGCAGGGTTCTAATAGTCCTTGAGCTAACAATCTGTCAATTACAGATTGTAATCCCCTCCTTGCTTCTTGTGAAATGGGATAGTGTCGTATCCGTATTGGTTCAGAGGGATTCTTAATTGTGATTTCAAATGGTTCAATGTCTAATTTTCCTACTGAGTCTGGGGTATACCATACCTCAGGATTTATTTCTTTTTCATCTTCTACTGTTAAGGCATATAATTTAATCTTTATGCCTTGTTTATCACTTTCCAAATTGATCCCTAATTCTACCATCAAATCTCGTCCTAATAGGTTGTATTCAGCTTCTGGGACCAGCAAAAAGTTTCCTAAAGAAAATTTAGTAGGGGACTCAATTTCTACTTCTTTAAGAAGGGATACCTTAAATGGTTCTCCTTTTGCTCCAATTACCCCTATTTTCTCCATTGATTCCTTGCATCCCGTCGGGATGTTTTGTATGGTGGACCTTCCTGCTCCTGAATCCACCAAAAAGGTAAATTCTTGTCGCTGGGGACCCAATTTTAATTTTATCAAGGGCTCTTGAATATTGTGAGTCCCCAGCAGGTAGAGCCCCTGACCTCCCTAATCCTCCTGAAGCATTTTCTCATCTTGTATTCTTTTGTGACAGTTACGCTTCAGATGGCCTTTCCCTGACAATAACAACACACTACCTCTTTTCTGGCCTCTATGTCCCTTGAAGGGGTTTGGCATTTTCTCCTCTCTTCTACAGCAAACAAAACTCTTAGAATAGCCTGTAGTTCATCCCAGGTATAGATAGAGAGTCCTAGGAACTAATCAAGCCTCTCGGCTACTCCCAAAGGATCTTCCAAGACTTTTCCCATTTCCTTTTTTGAAATCTCTAACATCCCCTGAGCTTAAAGGAACAGACACAAATCCTACACCTGGTTCTGGCCCGCCCATGGCAATCTCCCTTAAGGGATATTGCAACACCTCCTCCCTTCTAGTCTGGCTTCTAGTCAGGGGTCGGCAGATATTTGCTTCATGGGGCCAGGCAAGTCCTCAGGGGGTATCTCAGGGGCCCCCTCGGGAGGAGCTGTTGGTGGTTCCTGTCCCTGGGGTCCCGCATATGGAGGAGGAGAAACATCACCATACTCAATTTCCTCCTTTTTCTTTTTGTCAATGTCCTTTTTCTCCTCTTTTATGGTAAATACCTTAAATAGCTGTTGGTCAGTTAACGATAAATACGCATATTCACTTTCCTCTTTACTAAAAGGCATCTTATCATTAACATAAATATAAAGTGCTAAATACTGGCCAGTAAGTTCCCTGCCTAATCTCTTTTCCTCCCCAAACCTCTATACAATAGTATATCATCTTTTCTTTAGATTTTCCCCTTCGGGAGGGGGTTCCGTCCAATTTCTAATCATCATTCCTAAAGGGCTATCCCGGGGGATATCAGGGAGCTTGTCGCCTTTCTTGGTTTTGTCTGTCTTACTAGCAGACTTTGAAGTACCCTGCCCCATTTCATCTGGAGTGCTCCGTCACACACACACGCACACGCTCCCCTTGTTCGCGACTCAAACTCTCGCGAGTAATGAGAACTGCGCTACTGAAGGGTCCACACTCGCTTCGTCCTTAATTGGACGTCTCTTACATTAGCACTTCCAGGAATCCACAAACCCCAACCAAGCAGTACCCGCAGCAAGCCGCAATATACTCACATACTCCTGACGATAGGAGTCTTTGCCTGGTCTTCGTGCACAAATTTTACGGGGTCCTTCCTTTTACTTATTTTACCCTTGTTCGGATATCCCGTAGTCTGAATCAGAGAGTAGAACCCAGGGACCGTTGTAAAACGGAGGCGCCTTTCCCTGAGTTATAGTTCCGACCCAGAGCACCGGGATCCGAGTCACGGCACCAAATGTGTTACAAGCACTCTCCACGCCAATCGAGAGTTTTAAGTATAAGAAATTTTATTGCGGGTAAAATAAGCAAAAGCAGCGCTGGGCGGCTGGGGAGTCTCCTGCTCCACAACAGCGCGCCCCGAACAAGGATCCACTCTCTTCTTTTAAGGTGGAGGTATGTCGCAACCGTCACAGCAAATTCCCCATGCATAGAATGCACTCTTCTGGCTGTGCCGGTGTGAGTCCCTGATAAGGATCGGCATCCCGGTCCCGAGTTTCTTGTGAGGATGTTGATAGTCTTCCTTATCTTAACCTGGTTTCTGGCAGGCTCAGTGGGGGTCGACCCAGCTGCCCAACTTCTGTAGATTTCTGCCTAACAACCTTAAAACTAAGTACATACTGTTCAAAACAGGATGTTACATGTTCTTATCGAGTGGCATTGTCTGACTTGATCACGACTCTGTCATTGATCATTTATATGGTTAACAAATAATTCATCCCTTTACTTATTACACTGTCCTTCCCTGCCTTGCCCTGCCCTGCCTCTGTCCTTCTGCCCTGCCCTGCCTTGCCCTGCCCTCCCCTTCCATGCCCTGTCCTGCCCTGCCTTGCCCTGCCCTCCCCTTCCATGCCCTGTCCTGCCCTGCCTTGCCCTGCCCTCCCTTGTCCTTCCCTCCCTTGTCCTTCTGTGAGAAATTGGTTTGAATATTTGGCTTTCGGCAAGGGGAATTACTGGGGACCTGGGCCTCGATTGTTGGGCCGATTGGTTGGTTATGGTCTGTATTGTGAGAGAAAGGTGAGGCGCCAACATGTCTAAAGACTGGCCAGGTCAAAAGTGCAGGTTTTGTCTCAGTCCTGATGGAGAGGGGTGGGAGCGTGCTGGGGAATAGATGACTATGTACGTTTTAATCTATGAATATGTATGTTTGCCATCTAGATAAGTTCAACTCGTGGTGTTACGGTGCGCCTCTGGCACATTCGCTCTGCCCCAGCGCTGTGTTGCCTTTATTTTATAATAAACTGGTTATAAATTTCAGCAGTGAGCTCGTTTCTCACACTTCCCTCCCTTGTCTTTCCCTGCCTTGTCCTGCCCTGCCCTGCCCTGCCCTGCCTTGCCTTGCCCTGAACTGCATTGTCCTGCCTTGCCCTGCACTATCCTCCCCTGCCTTGCCCTGCCCTAACTTGTCCTTCCCTTCCTTGACCTGCCCTGCCCTGCCCTGCCCTGCCCTATCTTGCCCTGCCCTACCTTTCCCTGCCCTACCTTGCCCTGCCCTCTCTTTTCCAGCCCTGCCCTGCCCTGCCCTGCCTTGCCCTTCCCTGCCCAACTCTGCCCTGCTCTGCCCTGTCTTGTCCAGCCCTGCCCTTCCATGCTCTGCCTTGTCTTCCCTTGCCCTGCCCTGCCCTGCCTTGCCGCTGCTCTTCCTTGTCCTGCCCTACCTTGTCCTTCCCTGCCCTGCCCTGCCTTGCTGCTGCTCTTCCTTGTCCTGCCCTGCCCTGCTCTGCCCTGCCCTGCCCTGCCCTGCCCTGCCTTGTCTTGCCTTGCCCTGCCTTGCCCTGCCTTGCCCTGCCCTGCCTTTTCCTGAACTGCTCTGCACTGCCCTGCCTTGACCTGCCCTGTCCTGCCCTGCCTCGTCCTACCCTGCCCTGCCCTGCCTTGCCTTGCCCTGCCCTGCCTTTTCCTGAACTGCTCTGCACTGCCCTGCCTTGACCTGCCCTGTCCTGCCCTGCCTCGTCCTACCCTGCCCTGCCCTGCCTTGCCTTGCCCTGCCCTGCCTTTTCCTGAACTGCTCTGCACTGCCCTGCCTTGACCTGCCCTGTCCTGCCCTGCCTCGTCCTACCCTGCCCTGCCCTGCCTTGCCTTGCCCTGCACTGCCTTGTCCTGCCCTCCCCTTCCATGCCCTGCCTCATTCTGCCCTGCCTCATTCTGCCCTGCATTAGCTTTTCCTGCCCTGCCTTGCCCTGCCCTGCCTTCTCCTGCCTTGCCCTGCCCTGCCTTGCCCTATCCTACCTTGTCCTTCCCTGCCCTGCCTTGCCCTGCCCTGCCTTGTCCTGCCTTGCCCTGCCCTGCCTTGCCCTATCCTACCTTGTCCTTCCCTGCCCTGCCCTGCTTTGTCCTGCCCTGCCCTGTACTGTCCTCCCCTGCCTTGTCCTGCCCTTACTTGTCCTTTCCTTCCTTGCCCTGCTCTGCCCTGCCCTAGATTGTCCTTCCCTGCCCTGCTCTGCCCTGCGTTGTCCTGTCCTACCCTGCCCTACCTTGCCCTGCCCTACCTCGTCCTACCCTGCCCTGCCCTGCCTTGCCTTGCCTTGCCCTGCACTGCCTTGTCCTGCCCTCCCCTTCCATGCCCTGCCTCATTCTGCCCTGCATTACCTTTTCCCTCCCTGCCCTGCCTTGCCCTGCCCTGCCTTGTCCTGCCTTGCCCTGCCCTGCCTCATCCTTCCCTGCCCTGTGCTGCCTCGTCCTACCCTGCCCTGCCCTGCCTTGCCTTGCCCTGCACTGCCTTGTCCTGCCCTCCCCTTCCATGCCCTGCCTCATTCTGCCCTGCATTACCTTTTCCCTCCCTGCCCTGCCTTGCCCTGCCCTGCCTTGTCCTGCCTTGCCCTGCCCTGCCTCATCCTTCCCTGCCCTGTGCTGCCTCGTCCTACCCTGCCCTGCCCTGCCTTGCCTTGCCCTGCACTGCCTTGTCCTGCCCTCCCTTTCCATGCCCTGCCTCATTCTGCCCTGCATTAGCTTTTCCCTCCCTGCCCTGCCCTGCTCTGCCCTGCCTTGTCCTGTCCTGCCCTGCCCTGCCTTATCCTTCCCTGCCTTTTCCTGACCTCTTCTGCCCTGCCCTGCCTCATCCTTCCCTGCCCTGTGCTGCCTCGTCCTACCCTGCCCTTGACCTTCCCTGCCCTACCCTGCCTTGCCCTGCCCTACCTTGTCCTTCCCTTCCTTGACCTTCCCTGCCCTGCCCTACCTTGCCCTGCCCTGTCTTGTCCAGCCCTGCCCTACCCTGCCTTGCCTTGCCCTTCCCTGCCCTCCTCTGCCCTGCTCTGCCCTGTCTTGTCCACCCCTGCCCTGCCTTGCCTTGTCCTGTCCAGCCCTGCCCTGCCCTTCCATGCCCTGCCTTGCCTTGCCCTACCCTACCTTGTCCTTCCCTGCCCTGCTCTGCCTTGCATTGCCCTTCCCTGCCCTGGTTTGTCCTTCCCTGCCCTGCTCTGCCTTGCATTGCCCTTCCCTGCCCTGGTTTGTCCTTCCTTGCCCTGCTCTGCCCTGCCTTGTCCTGTCTGTGAGAGACTAAAGCTTGTCTCTCCTGGTGACTCAACAAAGATAAAATCACTTGCTGTTTGTCCAGACAATAGCTGATGTGCGTTGGGCAGAGCCACTGGAAGGACTCTTGGAAGGTGCAAAGATAACATTGCTCACGGGACTGCAGCTGGCCTACAGCAATGGCCCAAGGGCCCAGCATTCACACCTTCGGGACAAGATCATTTCCAGCCATCAGATACCCCAGGAAGGGACAATGGTTCCTGATGTGAAAAGAGTGTGTGGGTGGCTAGATGGAGCAGGAGGAGGCGGAGGCCTTCCCCCTCCATCCAGTGGCTGCCCAAACTCACCTGAGTACACAGAAAGATTTCCTGGGGAACGATACCTGGACCTAAAGATGATTTCCCAGAACGATATCCTGGGGAACAACACCTGGACACTTGCCTAAGGGCTAAAAAACTGTATAAAAGACTGGAGCAGCTACTGGCTTTAGGAGGAGGAAATTGGAGATGCAAGATGCAGAAGAAAGCAGACGGCAGCACACGCTGGAAACATCCCGGGGCCAACACAATGGATCTTGGACTCTCCGTGCCCTAAGTTCCACCTGCTGCAACTCATGGAGCTGAAGAAGCTGCCCAGAGGACCTCATCCCTTCTACAGCCAAAGCCTCAGCACCCTTCCTCTACAGACCCAACATCTCCTGCAGCACCTTTCCTCCACAGACTCAAACTGTCTTGGGGGTGAGGGGTGTGGTAATATAATTCTTTCCCTCTTCTCTCTTTCTTCTATTCTCTCTCTCTCTCCCTCTGATCCCTCCACTTTATTTATGTCCAGCCAGTGTAGTTATGTAATCAATAGTCTAGCTGTTGATATTTTGGCCTCGTTTGTGCCTCTCATTTCACAACATGGGAATATTCATTAAAAACCTCAATCTCTTTCCCTCTCTGGATCGAGACACTGTCCTGCCCTGCCCTGCCTTATCCTTCCCTGCTCTGCACTGCCCTGTCCTGCCCTGCCCTGCTTTGCCCTGCCCTGCCTCATTCTGCCCTGCCCTGCCTTGCCCTGCCCTGCCTTGTCCTTCCCTGTCCTGTCCTGCCCTGCCTTGCCTTGCCCTGCTCTCCCTTGTACTGCCCTGCCCTTCCATGCACTTTCCTGCCCTGCTTTCCCCTGCCCTGCCCTTCCCCTGCCCTGCCCTGCCTTGTCCTTCCCTGCCCTACCCTGCCCTGCCTTGTCCTTCCCTGCCTTTTCCTGCCCTGCTGTGCTCTGTCCTGCTCTGCCTTACCCTGCCCTGCCCTGCCCTGCCCTGTCCTGGCTTCTCCTGCCCTTCCCTGCCCTATTCTGCCCTGTCCTGCCCTGCCTTGTCCTTCCCTGCCCTGCCCTGCCTTGCCTTGCTCTGCCCTTCCTTGCCCTGCCCTAGCTTGTCCTTCCCTGCCCTGCCCTGCCTTGCCTTGCTCTGCCTTGTCCTGCCCTGCCTTGTCCTGCCCTGCCCAGTCCTCCCCTGCCCTTCCCTGCCCTAGATGTCCTTCCCTGCCCAGTCCTGCCCTGCCTTGTCCTTCCCTACCGTGCCCTGCCCTGCCTTGCCATGCTCTGCCGTTCCTTGCCCTGCCCTAGCTTGTCCTTCCCTGCCCTGCCCTGCCTTGCCTTGTCCTTCCCTACCCTGCCCTGCCCTGCCTTGCCTTGCTCTGCCCTTCCTTGCCCTGCCCTAGCTTGTCCTTCCCTGCCCAGTCCTCCCCTGCCCTTCCCTGCCCTAGATGTCCTTCCCTGCCCAGTCCTGCCCTGCCTTGTCCTTCCCTACCGTGCCCTGCCCTGCCTTGCCATGCTCTGCCCTTCCTTGCCCTGCCCTAGCTTGTCCTTCCCTGCCCAGTCCTCCCCTGCCCTTCCCTGCCCTAGATGTCCTTCCCTGCCCAGTCCTGCCCTGCCTTGTCCTTCCCTACCGTGCCCTGCCCTGCCTTGCCATGCTCTGCCGTTCCTTGCCCTGCCCTAGCTTGTCCTTCCCTGCCCTGCCCTGCCCTGCCTATTCCTGCCCTGCCTTGCACTTCCCTGCCTTGCTCTGCCCTTCCTTGCCCTACCCTACCTTGCCCTTCCCTGCCCTACCCTGCTTTGCCTTGCCCTACCTTGTCCTTCCCTGCCCTGCTCTCCCTTGCATTGCCCTGCCCTGCCCTGGTTTGTCCTTCCCTGCCCTGCCCTGCCCTGTCCTTCCCTGCCCTGCCCTGCCCTGCCTCGTCCTACCCTGCCCTGCCCTGCCCTGCCTTGCCCTGCACTGCCTTGTCCTGCCCTCCCCTGCCCTGCCTCCATGCCCTGTCCTGCCCTGCCTTGCCGCCCTGCTCTGCCTCATTCTGCCCCGCCCTTCCCTGGCTTGCCTTGCCCTGCCCTGCCCTTCCCTAGCTTTTCCGTCCCTGCCCTGCCATGCTCTGCCTTGTCCTGCCTTTTCCTGCACTGCCTTACCCTATCGTACCTTGTCCTGCCCTGCCCTGCCTTGCCTTGCCCTGAACTGCATTGTCCTGCCCTGCACTGTCCTCCCCTGCCTTGTCCTGCCCTAACTTGTCCTGCCCTGCCTTGACCTGCCCTGCCCTGCCTTGCCCTGCCCTGCCCTAGATTGTCCTCCCCTGCCCTGCCCTAGATTTTCCTGCCCTGTCCTGCCCTGCCCTTCCCTGCCTGGCCTTGCCCTGCCTTGCCTTGCCCTGCCTTGCCCTGCCCTGCCCTTCCCTGCCTGGCCTTGCCCTGCCTTGCCTTGCCCTGCCTTGCCCTGCCCTGCCCTGCCTCATTCTGCCCTGCCCTTCCCTGCCTTGTGCTTCCCTGCCTTGTCCTTCCCTGCCTTGTCCTGCCCTGCCTTGCCCTGCCCTGCCCTGCCCTGCCTCGTCCTACCCTGCCCTGCCCTGCCTTGCCCTGCCCTGCCTTGCCCTGCCCTAGATTGTCCTTCCCTGCCCTGCCCTTCCCTGCCCTGTCCTGCCCTCCCCTTCCATGCCCTGTCCTGCCCTGCCTTGCCCTGCCCTGCCTCATTCTGCCCAGTCCTGCCCTCCCTTGTCCTTCCCTACCTTGTGCTTCCCTGCCCTATCCTGCCCTACCCTGCCTTGCCCTGCCCTGCCCTACCCTGCCCTGCCCTGCCCTACCCTGCCTTGCCCTGCCCTACCCTGCCTTGCCTTGCCCTGGCCTGCCTTGTCCTGCCCTGCCCTTCCCTGCCTTGTCCTGCCTTGCCCTGCCCTGCCTTGCCCTATCCTACCTTGTCCTTCCCTGCCCTGTCCTGCCCTGCCCTACCTTGTCCTTCCCTACCTTGTCCTTCCCTGGCCTGCTCTGCCCTGCCTTGCCTTCTCCTGCCCTGCCCTGCTCTGCCGTGCCCTGCCTTGTCCTTCCCTGCCCTGCTCTGCCCTGCCCTGCTCTGCCCTGCCTTCTCCTGCCCTGCCCTGCCTTGCCCTGCCCTGCCCTGCCCTGCCTTGCCCTGCCCTGTCCTGCCCTGCCTTGCCCTGCCCTGTCCTCCCCTGCCGTACCCTGCCCTACGTTGTACTTCCCTACCTTGTCCTTTCCTGCCTTGCCCTGCTCTGCCTTGCCTTTAACTCCCCTTCCATGCCCTGTCCTGCCCTGCCTTGCCCTGCCCTCCCTTGTCCTTCCCTCCCCTTGTCCTTCCCTGCCCTGTCCTGCCCTGCCTTGTCCTGCCCTGCCCTGCCCTGCTCTGCCCTGCCTTCTCCTGCCCTGCCCTGCCTTGCCCTGCCCTGTCCTGCCCTGCCTTGCCCTGCCCTGTCCTCCCCTGCCGTACCCTGCCCTACGTTGTACTTCCCTACCTTGTCCTTTCCTGCCTTGCCCTGCTCTGCCTTGCC
This sequence comes from Picus viridis, assembly GCA_033816785.1. Taxonomy (NCBI): domain Eukaryota; kingdom Metazoa; phylum Chordata; class Aves; order Piciformes; family Picidae; genus Picus; species Picus viridis. The sequence goes on from CM066585.1 coordinate 49,566,407, forward strand.
TTTAACTCCCCTTCCATGCCCTGTCCTGCCCTGCCTTGCCCTGCCCTCCCTTGTCCTTCCCTCCCTTGTCCTTCCCTGCCCTGTCCTGCCCTGCCTTGTCCTGCCCTGCCCTGCCCTGCCCCGTCCTGCCCTACCTTGCCCTGCCCTCTCTTTTCCAGCCCTGCCCTGCCTTGTCCTACTCTGCCCTGCTCTGCCCTGTCTTGTCCACCCCTGCCCTTCCATGCCCTGCCTTGTCTTGCCTTGCCCTGCCCTGCCCTACCTTGCCCTGCCCTACCTTGTCCTTCCCTGTCCTGCCCTGCTTTGCCCTACCCTGCCTCATTCTACCCTGCCCTTCCCTTCGCTGCCCTGCCGTGCCCTGCCATGTCCTTCCTTGTCCTTCCCTGCCCTGTGCTGCCCTGCCCTGCCTCGTCCTACCCTGCCCTGCCCTGCCCTGCCTTGCCTTGCCCTGCACTGCTTTGTCCTGCCCTCCCCTTCCATGCCCTGCCTCATTCTGCCCTGACTCATTCTGCCCTGCCTTAGCTTTTCCTTCCCTGCCCTGCCCTGTCCTGCCCTGCTTTGCCCTACTCTGCCTCATTCTGCCCTGCCCTTCCCTGCCCTGCCCTGCCTTGTCCTTCCCTGCCTTGCCCTGCCCTGCCTCATTCTGCCCTGACTCATTCTGCCCTGCCTTAGCTTTTCCTTCCCTGCCCTGCCCTGTCCTGCCCTGCTTTGCCCTACTCTGCCTCATTCTGCCCTGCCCTTCCCTGCCCTGCCCTGCCTTGTCCTTCCCTGCCTTGCCCTGCCCTGCCTCATTCTGCCCTGCCCTGCCCTGCCTTGCCCTGCCTTGTCCTTCCCTGCCTCGCCCTGCCCTGCCTTGCCCTGCCCTCCATTGTCATTCCCTCCCTTGTCCTTCCCTGCCCTGTCCTGCCCTGCCCTGCCCTGCCTTGCCTTGCCCTGAACTGCATTGTCCTGTCTTGCCCTGCACTATCCTCCCCTGCCTTGCCCTGCCCTAACTTGTCCTTCCCTTCCTTGACCTGCCCTGCCCTGCCCCATCCTGCCCTATCTTGCCCTGCTCTACCTTTCCCTGCCCTACCTTGCCCTGCCCTCTCTTTTCCAGCCCTGCCCTGCCCTGCCTTGCCCTACTCTGCCCTGCTCTGCCCTGTCTTGTCCACCCCTGCCCTTCCATGCCCTGCCTTGTCTTGCCTTGCCCTGCCCTGCCCTACCTTGCCCTGCCCTATCTTGTCCTTCCCTGCCCTGCCCTGCCTTGCCGCTGCTCTTCCTTGTCCTTCCCTGCCTTGTCCTTCCCTGCCCTGTCCTGCCCTGCCCTGCCCTGTCCTGCCCTGCCCTGCCCTGCCCTGTCCTGCCCTGCCTTGCCCTGCCCTGCCCTGCCTTGCCTTTTCCTGACCTGCTCTGCACTGCCCTGCCTTGCCCTGCCTTGCCCTGCCTTGCCCTGCCCTGCCTTGCCCTGCCTTGCCCTGCCCTGCCTTGCCTTTTCCTGACCTGCTCTGCACTGCCCTGCCCTGCCCTACCTTGCCCTGCCCTGCCCTGCCTTGCCTTTTCCTGACCTGCCCTGCCCTGCACTGCCCTGCCCTGCCCTGCCCTGCCTTGCCCTGCCCTAGATTGTCCTTCCCTGCCCTGCCCTTCCCTGCCCTGTCCTGCCCTCCCCTTCCATGCCCTGTCCTGCCCTGCCTTGCCCTGCCCTGCCTCATTCTGCCCAGTCCTGCCCTCCCTTGCCCTGCCCTCCCTTGTCCTTCCCTACCTTGTGCTTCCCTGCCCTATCCTGCCCTACCCTGCCTTGCCCTGCCCTACCCTGCCTTGCCTTGCCCTGGCCTGCCTTGTCCTGCCCTGCCCTTCCCTGCCTTGTCCTGCCTTGCCCTGCCCTGCCTTGCCCTATCCTACCTTGTCCTTCCCTGCCCTGTCCTACCCTGCCCTACCTTGTCCTTCCCTACCTTGTCCCTCCCTGCCCTGCTCTGCCCTGCCTTGCCTTCTCCTGCCCTGCCCTGCCCTGTCCTGCCCTGCCTTGTCCTTCCCTGCCCTGCTCTGCCCTGCCCTGCTCTGCCCTGCCTTCTCCTGCCCTGCCCTGCCTTGCCCTGCCCTGTCCTGCCCTGCCTTGCCCTACCCTGTCCTCCCCTGCGGTACCCTGCCCTACGTTGTACTTCCCTACCTTGTCCTTTCCTGCCTTGCCCTGCTCTGCCTTGCCTTTAACTCCCCTTCCATGCCCTGTCCTGCCCTGCCTTGCCCTGCCCTCCCTTGTCCTTCCCTCCCTTGTCCTTCCCTGCCCTGTCCTGCCCTGCCTTGTCCTGCCCTGCCCTGCCCTGCCCCGTCCTGCCCTATCTTGCCCTGCCCTACCTTTCCCTGCCCTACCTTGCCCTGCCCTCTCTTTTCCAGCCCTGCCCTGCCCTGCCTTGCCCTTCCCTGCCCTACTCTGCCCTGTCTTGTCCAGCCCTGCCCTTCCATGCCCTGCCTTGTCTTGCCTTGCCCTGCCCTGCCCTGTCCTGCCCTGCCCTACCTTGCCCTGCCCTATCTTGTCCTTCCCTGTCCTGCCCTGCCTTGCCGCTGGTCTTCCTTGTCCTTCCCTGCCTTGTCCTTCCCTGCCCTGTCCTGCCCTGTCCTGCCCTGCCCTGCCCTGTCCTGCCCTGCCTTGTCTTGCCTTGCCCTGAACTGCATTGTCCTGCCTTGCCCTGCACTATCCTCCCCTGCCTTGCCCTGCCCTTCCTTGTCCTTCCCTGCCCTGCCCTGCCCTAGCTTGTCCTTCCTTGTCCTGCCCTGCCCTGTCTTGCCTTGCCCTGAACTGCATTGTCCTGCCCTGCCCTGCACTGTCCTCTCCTGCCTTGTCCTGCCCTAACTTGTCCTTCCCTTCCTTGACCTGCCCTGCCCTGCCCTGCCCTGCCCTGTCCTGCCCTGCCCTACCTTGCCCTGCCCTATCTTGTCCTTCCCTGCCCTGCCCTGCCATGCCCTGTCCTGGCTTCGCCTGCCCTTCCCTGCCCTATTCTGCCCTGCCTTGCCCTGCCCTGTCTTGCTCTGCCCTAGATGTCCTTCCCTGCCCTGCCCTGCCTTGCCTTGCTCTGCCCTTCCTTGCCCTGCCCCAGCTTGTCCTTCCCTGCCCTGCTCTGCCCTGCCTTGCTCTGCCCTTCCTTGCCCTGCCCCAGCTTGTCCTTCCCTGCCCTGTCCTGCCCTGCCCTGTCCTGCCCTGCCCTGCACTGTCCTCCCCTGCCTTGCCCCTGCCCTTCCTTGTCCTTCCCTGCCCTGTCCTTCCCTGCCCTCTCCTGCCCTGCCTTGTCTTGCCTTGTCCTGCCCTGCCCTGCCCTGCCCTAGCTTTTCCTTCCCTGGCCTGCTCTGCCCTGCCTTGTCCTGCCCTGCCCTGCCTTGCCCTACCCTGTCCTGCCCTGCTTTGCCCTACCCTGCCTCATTCTGCCCTGCCCTTCACTTCCCTGCCCTGCCGTGCACTGACTTGCCCTTCCTTGTCCTTCCCTGCCCTGCCTTGCCCTGCCGTGCCCTGCCTTGTCCTTCCCTGCCCTGCCTTGCCTTGCCCTGCCCTAGCTTTTCCTTCCCTGCCATGCCATATCCTACCTTGTCCTTCCCTGCCCTGCCATGCCTTGTCCTGCCCTGCCCTGCCTTGCCTTGCCCTGAACTGCATTGTCCTGCCCTGCCCTGCCCTGTCCTCCCCTGCCTTGTCCTGCCCTAACTTGTCCTTCCCTTCCTTGACCTGCCCTGCCCTGCCCTGCCCTGCCCTGCCCTGCCCTGGTTTGTCCTTTCCTGCCCTGCTCTGCCCTGCCTTGTCCTGTCCTGCCCTGCCCTGCCTTATCCTTCCCTGCTCTGCACTGCCCTGTCCTGCCCTGCCCTGCCTTGCCTTGCCCTGAACTGCATTGTCCTGCCCTGCCCTGCCCTGTCCTCCCCTGCCTTGTCCTGCCCTAACTTGTCCTTCCCTTCCTTGACCTGCCCTGCCCTGGTTTGTTCTTCCCTGCTCTGCACTGCCCTACCTTGCCTTGCCCTACCTTGTCCTTCCCTGTTCTGCCCTGCTTTGCCCTACCCTGCCTCATTCTACCCTGCCCTTCCCTTCGCTGCCCTGCCGTGTCCTGCCATGTCCTTCCTTGTCCTTCCCTGCCCTGCCTTGCCCTGCCCTGCCTCGTCCATCCCTGCCCTGTGCTGCCCTGCCCTGCCTCGTCCTACCCTGCCCTGCCCTGCCCTGCCTTGCCTTGCCCTGCACTGCTTTGTCCTGCCCTCCCCTTCCATGCCCTGCCTCATTCTGCCCTGCCTCATTCTGCCCTGCCTTAGCTTTTCCTTCCCTGCCCTGCCCTGCCTTGCCCTGCCCTGCCTTGTCCTGCCCTGACTTGCCCTATCCTACCTTGTCCTTCCCTGCCCTGCCCTGCTTTGTCCTGCCCTGCCCTGCCTTGCCTTGCCCTGAACTGCATTGTCCTGCCCTGCCCTGTACTGTCCTCCCCTGCCTTGTCCTGCCCTAACTTGTCCTTTCCTTCCTTGCCCTGCCCTAGATTGTCCTTCCCAGCCCTGCCCTTCCCTGCCCTGTCCTGCCCTGCCCTTCCCTGCCTTGCCCTGCCCTACCTTGTCCTTCCCTGCCCTGCCCTGCCTTGCCTTGCCCTACCCTGCCTCATTCTGCCTTGTGCTTCCCTGCCTTGTCCTGCCCTGCCTTGTCCTGCCCTGCCTTGTCCTGCCCTGCCTTGTCCTGCCCTGCCTTGCCCTGCCTTGCCCTGCCCTGCCTTGTCCTTCCCTGCCTTGTCCTGCCCTGCCTTGTCCTTCCCTGCCTTGCCCTGCCCTGCCTTGCCCTGCCCTGCCTTGCCCTGCCCTGCCTTGCCCTGCCCTGCCTTGTCCTGCCCTCCCCTTCCATGCCCTGTCCTGCCCTGCCTTGCCCTGCCCTGCCTCATTCTGCCCAGTCCTGCCTTGCCTTGCCCTGCCCTGCCTCATTCTGTCCTGCCCTGTGCTTCCCTGCCCAGCCCTGCCCTGCCTTGCCCTTCCCTCCCTTGTCCTTCCCTGCCCTGCCTCGTCCTACCCTGCCCTGTCCTGCCCTGCCCTTCCCTGCCCTGCCTTTCCCTGCCCTGCCCTGCCCTGCCTTATCCTTCCCTGCTCTGCACTGCCCTTCCTTGCCCTACCCGACCTTGTCCTTCCCTGCCCTGCCCTGCCTTTTCCTGCCCTTCCCTGCCCTGTCCTGCTCTGCCTTACCCTGCCCTGCCCTGCCGTGCCCTGTGCTGGCTTCTTCTGCCCTTCCCTGCCCTATTCTGCCCGGCCTTGCCCTGCCCTGCCCTGCCCTGCCCTGCCCTGGCTTGCCCTGCTCTGCACTTCCTTGCCTTGCCCTGCCCTGTCTTGTCCTGCCCTGCCCTGTCCTGCCTTGCCCTGCCCTGCCTCATTCTGCCCTGCCTTGCCTGGCCTTGCTCTTCCCTGCCTTGCCCTGCCTTGCCTTGCTCTGCCCTTCCTTGCCCTGCCCCAGCTTGTCCTTCCCTGCCCTGTCCTGCCCTGCCCTGTCCTGCCCTGCCTTGTCCTGCCCTGCCCTACCCTGTCCTGTCCTGCCTTGCCCCTGCCCTTCCTTGTCCTTCCCTGCCCTGTCCTTCCCTGCCCTCTCCTGCCCTGCCTTGTCTTGCCTTGTCCTGCCCTGCCCTGCCCTGCCCTAGCTTTTCCTTCCCTGGCCTGCTCTGCCCTGCCTTGTCCTGCCCTGCCCTGCCTTGCCCTACCCTGTCCTGCCCTGCTTTGCCCTACCCTGCCTCATTCTGCCCTGCCCTTCACTTCCCTGCCCTGCCCTGCCTTGTCCTTCCCTGCCCTGCCTTGACTTCTCCTGCCCTGCCTCATTCTGCCCTGCCCTGCCCTTCCCTTCCCTGCCCTGCCTTGACTTGCCCTGCCCTGCCCTACTTTGTCCTTCCCTGCCCTGTCCTGCCCTGCCCTACCTTGTCCTTCTCTACCTTGTCCTTCCCTGCTCTGCCCTGCCTTCTCCTGCCCTGCCCTGCTCTGCCGTGCCCTGCCTTGTCCTTCCCTGCCCTGCTCTGCCCTGGCCTGCTCTGCCCTGCCTTCTCCTCCCCTACCTTCTCCTGCCCTGCCTTGTCCTGCCCTGTCCTCCCCTGCCTTACCCTGCCCTATGTTGTACTTCCCTACCTTGCCCTGCCCTGCCTTGCCCTGCCCTGCCTTTCTGCCCTGCCCTGCCAAGCCCTCTGCCCTGCCCTGCCAAGCTCTGCCTTGCCCTGCCCTGCCTTGTCCTGCCCTGCCAAGCTCTGCCCTTCCCTGCCCTGCCCTGCCTTGCCCTGCCCTGCCTCGTCCTATCCTGCCCTGCCCTCCCTTGTCCTTCCCTGCCCTCCCCCTGCCTTGTCCTGCCTTGAACTTCCCTGCCCTGCCCTAGCTTGTCCTTCCCTGCCCTGCTCTGCCCTGCCTTGACCTTCCCTGCCCTGTCCTGTCATGCCCTACTTGCCCTCCCTGCCTTGCCCTCCCCTGCCTTGCCCTGCCCTGCCTTGCCTCCTCCTGCCCTGCGCTGTCCTGCCTTATCGTTTCCTGTCCTGCCCTGCCCTGCCTTGCCTTGCCCTTCCCTGCACTCCTCTGCCCTGCTCTGCACTGTCTTGTCCAGCCCTGCCCTACCCTGCCCTGCCTTGTCCTGTCCAGCCCTGCCCTTCCCTGCCCTGCCTTGTCTTGCCTTGCCCTGCCTTGCCCTGCCCTACCTTGTCCTTCCCTACCTTGTCCTTCCCTGCCCTACCCTGCCCTAGCTTGTCCTTCCTTGTCCTGCCCTGCCCTGCCTTGCCTTGCCCTGAACTGCACTGTCCTGCCCTGCCCTGCACTGTCCTCCCCTGCCTTGTCCTGCCCTACCATGCCCTGCCCTACCTTCCCTTGCCCTACCTTGTCCTGCCCTGCCCTGCCCTGCCCTGCCCTGCCCTGGCTTGCCCTGCTCTGCACTTCCTTGCCTTGCCCTGCCCTGTCTTGTCCTGCCCTGCCCTGTCCTGCCTTGCCCTGCCCTGCCTCATTCTGCCCTGCCTTGCCTGGCCTTGCTCTTCCCTGCCTTGCCCTGCCTTGCCTTGCTCTGCCCTTCCTTGCCCTGCCCCAGCTTGTCCTTCCCTGCCCTGTCCTGCCCTGCCCTGTCCTGCCCTGCCTTGTCCTGCCCTGCCCTACCCTGTCCTGTCCTGCCTTGCCCCTGCCCTTCCTTGTCCTTCCCTGCCCTGTCCTTCCCTGCCCTCTCCTGCCCTGCCTTGTCTTGCCTTGTCCTGCCCTGCCCTGCCCTGCCCTGCCCTGCCCTAGCTTTTCCTTCCCTGGCCTGCTCTGCCCTGCCTTGTCCTGCCCTGCCCTGCCTTGCCCTACCCTGCCCTGCCCTGCTTTGCCCTACCCTGCCTCATTCTGCCCTGCCCTTCACTTCCCTGCCCTGCCCTGCCCTGCCTTGTCCTTCCCTGCCCTGCCTTGACTTCTCCTGCCCTGCCTCATTCTGCCCTGCCCTGCCCTTCCCTTCCCTGCCCTGCCTTGACTTGCCCTGCCCTGCCCTACTTTGTCCTTCCCTGCCCTGTCCTGCCCTGCCCTACCTTGTCCTTCTCTACCTTGTCCTTCCCTGCTCTGCCCTGCCTTCTCCTGCCCTGCCCTGCTCTGCCGTGCCCTGCCTTGTCCTTCCCTGCCCTGCTCTGCCCTGGCCTGCTCTGCCCTGCCTTCTCCTCCCCTACCTTCTCCTGCCCTGCCTTGTCCTGCCCTGTCCTCCCCTGCCTTACCCTGCCCTATGTTGTACTTCCCTACCTTGTCCTTTCCTGCCTTGCCCTGCCCTGCCCTGCCTTGCCCTGTTCTGCCTTGCCCTGCCCTGCCTTGCCCTGCCCTGCCTTGCCCTGCCCTGCCAAGCTCTGCCCTTCCCTGCCCTGCCTTGCCCTGCCCTGCCTTGTCCTGCCCTGCCAAGCTCTGCCCTTCCCTGCCCTGCCCTGCCTTGCCCTGCCCTGCCTCGTCCTATCCTGCCCTGCCCTCCCTTGTCCTTCCCTGCCCTCCCCTGCCTTGTCCTGCCTTGAACTTCCCTGCCCTGCCCTAGCTTGTCCTTCCCTGCCCTGCTCTGCCCTGCCTTGACCTTCCCTGCCCTGTCCTGTCATGCCCTACTTGCCCTCCCCTGCCTTGCCCTCCCCTGCCTTGCCCTGCCCTGCCTTGCCTCCTCCTGCCCTGCGCTGTCCTGCCTTATCGTTTCCTGTCCTGCCCTGCCCTGCCTTGCCTTGCCCTTCCCTGCACTCCTCTGCCCTGCTCTGCACTGTCTTGTCCAGCCCTGCCCTACCCTGCCCTGCCTTGTCCTGTCCAGCCCTGCCCTTCCCTGCCCTGCCTTGTCTTGCCTTGCCCTGCCTTGCCCTGCCCTACCTTGTCCTTCCCTACCTTGTCCTTCCCTGCCCTACCCTGCCCTAGCTTGTCCTTCCTTGTCCTGCCCTGCCTTGCCTTGCCCTGAACTGCACTGTCCTGCCCTGCCCTGCACTGTCCTCCCCTGCCTTGTCCTGCCCTACCATGCCCTGCCCTACCTTCCCTTGCCCTACCTTGTCCTTCCCTGCCCTGCACTGCCCTGCCTTGCCCTGCCCTGTCCTGCCCTGCTTTGCCCTACCCTGCCTCATTCTGCCCTGCCCTTCCCTGCCCTGCCTTGCCCTGCCTTGTCCTTCCCTGTTCTGCCCTACCCTGCCTCATTCTGCCCTGCCCTTCCCTGCCCTGCTCTGCCCTGCCTTGTCCTGCCTCGTCCTTCCCTGTCCTGCCCTGCCTCATTCTGCCCTGCCCTGCCTTGCCCTGCCCTGCCTTGCCTCGCCCTGCCCTGCCCTCCCCTTCCCTGCCCTGTCCTGTCCTGCCCTGCCTTGTCCTGCCCTGCCCTGCGCTGCCCTGCCCTGTCCTGCCCTGCCCTGCTCTGCCCTGCCCTGCCCTGCCCTGCCTTGCCTTGCCCTGAACTGCATTGTCCTGTCTTGCCCTGCACTATCCTCCCCTGCCTTGCCCTGCCCTAACTTGTCCTTCCCTTCCTTGACCTGCCCTGCCCTGCCCTGCCCCGTCCTGCCCTATCTTGCCCTGCCCTACCTTTCCCTGCCCTACCTTGCCCTGCCCTCTCTTTTCCAGCCCTGCCCTGCCCTGCCTTGCCCTTCCCTGCCCTACTCTGCCCTGCTCTGCCCTGTCTTGTCCAGCCCTGCCCTTCCATGCCCTGCCTTGTCTTGCCTTGCCCTGCCCTGCCCTGTCCTGCCCTGTCCTGCCCTGCCCTACCTTGCCCTGCCTTGTCTTGCCTTGCCCTGCCCTGCCTGCCTTGCCCTGCCTTGCCCTGCCCTGCCTTGCCTTTTCCTGACCTGCTCTGCACTGCCCTGCCCTGCCCTGCCTTGCCCTGCCTTGCCCTGCCTTTTCCTGACCTGCTGTGCACTGCCCTGCCTTGCCCTGTCCTGCCCTGCCCTGCCTTGCCTTGCCCTGAACTGCATTGTCCTGCCCTGCCCTGTACTGTCCTCGCCTGCCTTGTCCTGCCCTAACTTGTCCTTTCCTTCCTTGCCCTGCCCTGCCCTGCCCTAGATTGTCCTTCCCTGCCCTGCTCTGCCCTGCGTTGTCCTTCCCTCCCTTGTCCTTCCCTGCCCTGCCATGCCTTGTCCTGCCCGGCTCTGTCCTGCCTTGACCTTCCCTGCCCTGCCCTGCCCTAGCTTGTCCTTCCCTGCCCTGCACTGTCCTATCCTGCCTTGCCCTGCCCTACCTTGTCCTTCCCTTCCTTGACCTTCCCTGCTCTACCTTGCCCTGCCCTACTGTGAGAGACTAAAGCTTATCTCTCCTGGTGACTCAACAAAGATAAAATCACTTGCTGTTTGTCCAGACAATAGCTGATGTGCGTTGGGCAGAGCCACTGGAAGGACTCTTGGAAGGTGCAAAGATAACATTGCTCACGGGACTGCAGCTGGCCTACAGCAATGGCCCAAGGGCCCAGCATTCACACCTTCGGGACAAGATCATTTCCAGCCATCAGATACCCCAGGAAAGGACAATGGTTCCTGATGTGAAAAGAGTGTGTGGGTGGCTAGATGGAGCAGGAGGAGGCGGAGGCCTTCCCCCCTCCATCCAGTGGCTGCCCAAACTCACCTGAGTACACAGAAAGATTTCCTGGGGAACGATACCTGGACCTAAAGATGATTTCCCAGAACGATATCCTGGGGAACAACACCTGGACACTTGCCTAAGGGCTAAAAAACTGTATAAAAGACTGGAGCAGCTACTGGCTTTAGGAGGAGGAAATTGGAGATGCAAGATGCAGAAGAAAGCAGACGGCAGCACACGCTGGAAACACCACGGGGCCAACACAATGGATCTTGGACTCTCCGTGCCCTAAGTTCCGCCTGCTGCAACTCATGGAGCTGAAGAAGCTGCCCAGAGGACCTCATCCCTTCTACAGCCAAAGCCTCAGCACCCTTCCTCTACAGACCCAACATCTCCTGCAGCACCTTTCCTCCACAGACTCAAACTGTCTTGGGGGGTGAGGGGTGTGGTAATATAATTCCTTTCCTTTAATCTCCCTCTTCTCTCTTCTCTCTTTATTTTCTCTCTCTCTCCACCTTATTTATGTAATAAATAGTCTAGCTGTTGATATTTTGGCCTCGTTTGTGCCTCTAATTTCACAACACGGGAATATTCATTAAAAACCTCAATCTCTTTCCCTCTCCGGATCGAGACACCTACCTTGCCCTGCCTTGTCCTGTCCAGCCCTGCCCTTCCATGTCCTGCCTTGTCTTCCCTTGCCCTGCCTTGCCCTGCCCTACCTTGTCCTTCCCTACCTTGACCTTCCCTGCCCTGCCCTGTCATGCCCTACCTTGCCCTCCCCTACCTTGCCCTCCCCTACCTTGTCCTTCCCTCCCTTGTCCTTCCCTGCCCTTCCCTGCCCTGCCTTGCCTCCTCCTGCCCTGCGCTGTCCTACCTTATCGTTCCCTGCCCTGCCTTGTACTTCCCTGCCCTGCCCTGCCTCGTCCTACCCTGCCCTGCCTCGTCCTGCCCTGCCTTGTACTGCCCGGCCCTTCCATGCACTTTCCTGCCCTGCCTTCCCCTGCCCTGTCCTTCCCTGCCCTGCCTTGCCCTGCACTGCCCTGCCCTGCCTTGCCTTGCGCTGCCCTTCATTGCCCCTACCTTGTCCTTCCCTGCCCTGCCCTGCCTTGTCCTTCCCTGCCTTTTCCTGCCCTGCTGTGCTCTGTCCTGCTCTGCCTTACCCTGCCCTGCCCTGCCATGCCCTGTCCTGGCTTCGCCTGCCCTTCCCTGCCCTATTCTGCCCTGCCTTGCCCTGCCCTGTCTTGCTCTGCCCTAGATGTCCTTCCCTGCCCTGCCCTGCCTTGCCTTGCTCTGCCCTTCCTTGCCCTGCCCCAGCTTGTCCTTCCCTGCCCTGCTCTGCCCTGCCTTGCTCTGCCCTTCCTTGCCCTGCCCCAGCTTGTCCTTCCCTGCCCTGTCCTGCCCTGCCCTGTCCTGCCCTGCCCTGCACTGTCCTCCCCTGCCTTGCCCCTGCCCTTCCTTGTCCTTCCCTGCCCTGTCCTTCCCTGCCCTCTCCTGCCCTGCCTTGTCTTGCCTTGTCCTGCCCTGCCCTGCCCTGCCCTAGCTTTTCCTTCCCTGGCCTGCTCTGCCCTGCCTTGTCCTGCCCTGCCCTGCCTTGCCCTACCCTGTCCTGCCCTGCTTTGCCCTACCCTGCCTCATTCTGCCCTGCCCTTCACTTCCCTGCCCTGCCGTGCACTGACTTGCCCTTCCTTGTCCTTCCCTGCCCTGCCTTGCCCTGCCGTGCCCTGCCTTGTCCTTCCCTGCCCTGCCTTGCCTTGCCCTGCCCTAGCTTTTCCTTCCCTGCCATGCCATATCCTACCTTGTCCTTCCCTGCCCTGCCATGCCTTGTCCTGCCCTGCCCTGCCTTGCCTTGCCCTGAACTGCATTATCCTGCCCTGCCCTGCCCTGTCCTCCCCTGCCTTGTCCTGCCCTAACTTGTCCTTCCCTTCCTTGACCTGCCCTGCCCTGCCCTGCCCTGCCCTGCCCTGCCCTGCCCTGGTTTGTCCTTTCCTGCCCTGCTCTGCCCTGCCTTGTCCTGTCCTGCCCTGCCCTGCCTTATCCTTCCCTGCTCTGCACTGCCCTGTCCTGCCCTGCCCTGTCCTGCCCTGCTGTGCCCTGCCTTGTCCTTCCCTGCCTTGCCCTGCCCTGCCTCATTCTCCCCTGCCCTGCCCTGCCCTGCCTTGCCCTGCCTTGTCCTTCCCTGCCTTGCCCTGCCCTGCCTCATTCTGACCTGCCCTGCCTTGTCCTTCCCTGTCCTGCCCTGCCCTGCCTCGTCCTACCCTGCCCTGCCCTGCCTTGCCTTGCCCTGCCCTGCCTTGCCCTGCCCTCCCTTGTCCTTCCCTACCTTGTCCTTCCCTGCCCTGCCCAGCAGGGCAAAGCAGGGCAGTGCAGGGCACGGGAAGGCAGGGCAGGGCAGAGAAGGGCAGGACAGAGTAGGGCAGGACAAGGCAGGGCAGAGCAGGGCAGGACAAGTCAGGGGAGGGCAGGACAGGACAAGGTAGGGCAATGCAGGATAAAGCACGGCAGGGCAGAGCAGGGCAGGGCAAGGCAGGTGTGGTGGAGTAGGAAGGTTCCCCCCCACACGAAAGAATTCCACAGCTAACTCAGCTGGAGAAGCAGATGAGAGCTGTATTTTACAAGCAGATATGGAATGCAATGAATATGTACAGAAATATACAATATATACAGAAGTATACAGCAATGTATGTAATACAGGAAACCTTTCCCCAACCCCCCTGCGGCCAGGGGGTTCGGCCTGTCCCTCCCTTCTCCCTCCCTACCTCCCCTTTTTCCCAAAAGGGTTAGAGAGAGAGAGAAAGGAAGGTAATTAAAAGGGGAAAACTTTGTTAAAGCTCAAAGCGAATGCAAAAAGTTAGTTTTCTTATCTGGTTAGAGAGGAATCGTAGAGAGAAACGAGCCAGCTCACAGCACAGGGGGAAGAAGAAGACGACTGACTGCCCCCCCCCCCCCGACTGAAAGACTAAACAAGAACCTACACCGGGTTCCACCAATGAAATTGGATTAGCATATCTCTTGTTTTCATTTATATACCAAAACATTCAGCCACAGTGTTCAGAAAGTGTCCTTCTCTTAAAGGCACAGCCTAAACCGGTCACAGCAGGGAAGGGAAGGGCAGGGCTGGAAAAGGCAGGGCAGGGCAAAGCACAGTAGGGATGGGCAGGGCTGGACAAGGGAAGGCAGGGCAGGGAAAGGCAGGGCAGGGCTGGACAAGGCAGGGCAGGGCAGGGCAGGGCAAGGCATGGGAGAGCAGAGCAGGGACAGGCAGGGAAGGGAAAGGCAGGGCAGGGAAAGGCAGGACAGGGCAGGGCAGGGCAAGGCAGGGCAGGGCAAGGCAGGACAGGGCAGGGCAAGGCAGGGCAGGGCAGGGTAAGGCAGGGCAGGGCAAGGCAGGGAAGGGCAGGGCAGGGCAGGGCAAGGCATGGGAGAGCAGAGCAGGGAAAGGCAGGGAAGGGAAAGGCAGGGCAGGGAAAGGCAGGACAGGGCAGGGCAGGGCAAGGCAGGGCAGGGCAAGGCAGGACAGGGCAGGGCAAGGCAGGGCAGGGCAGGGTAAGGCAGGGCAGGGCAAGGCAAGGCAGGGGAGGGCAGAGCAGGGCAAGACAAGGCAGGGCAAGGTAGGGCAGGGAAGGGAAAGGCAGAGCAGGGCAACGCAGGGCAGGGCAGAGCAGGGCAGGACAAGGCAGTGGAGGAAAGAGCAGGACAGGACAAGGCAGGGAAGGGCAGGGCAGAGCAGGACAAGGCAGGGCACGGCAGGGCAAGGCAGGGCCAGGCAAGGCAGGGCAGGGCAGGGCAGGGCAGGGCAGGGCAGGACAGGGCAAGGCAGGGCAAGGCAGGGCAGGGCAAGGCAGGGCAGGGCAAGGCAGGGCAGGGCAGGGTAGGGCAGGGTAGGGCAGGGCAGTACAAGGCAGGGCAGGGCAGAGCAGGAGAAGGCAGGGCAGGGCAGGACAAGGCAGGGCAGGGCAGGACAAGGCAGGGCAGGGCAGGACAAGGCAGGGCAGGACAAGGCAGGGCAGGGTAGGGCAAGGCAGGGCAAGGCAGGGCCGGGCAAGGCAGGGCACGGCAGGGCAGGACAGAGCAAGGCAGGGCAAGGCAGGGCAGGGCAAGGCAAGGCAGGGCAGGGCAGGGCAGTGATAGACTGAAAATGCTTCTTTTAACAAAATAACAGCGTTGATAAGCTTTCTCTCGTTAGCTGAAATGCTGGAATGCAGGAAGGGGGAGAGGAGTTGGCAGACAGCCTCTGCATAGATAAGGAATAACAGGATTTTTCACTGATTTACTTTTGTTAGTCTAGGGCAAGATGATCTTTTGTATAAGATAAAGGACATCTGGACAATATGTATGTTTTTGTTATTTTTAGATAGATAACCTCTGTATAGATAAGAAACACCTGGACTCTTTCTGTGAACTTTTTTTGTATAAAAGTTTGCCCGAAACTCTCTGCAGACACACAGGTCTTTGGAAATGATTCTACCTGTGTCAGGCGCCTAAATAGAAGCATAATACAAGAAGCTTAATGAGTGTCTTGTGTCTTTCTCTAAGTCAGCAGGGCAGTACAAGGCAGGGCAGGGCAGGACAGGGCAAGGCAGGGCAAGGCAGGGCAGGGGAAGGCAGGGGAAGGCAGGGGAAGGCAGGGCAGGGGAGGGCTGGGCAAGGCAGGGCAGGGAAAGGCAGGGGAAGGCAGGGCAGGTCAAGGCAGGGCAGGTCAATGCAGGGCAGGTCAAGGCAGGGCAGGGTTAGGCAGAGCAGGCCAGGGCAGAGCAGGGCAGGGCATGTCAGGAGAGGGGAGGACAATGCAGGGTAGGACAGCACGAGGTAGGGCAGGGCAGGGCAGGACAAGGCAGGACAGGGCAAGGCCGGGCAGGACAGGGTAAGGCAGGGCAGGGCAGGACAAGGCAGGGCAGGGCAGGACAAGGCAGGGCAAGGCATGGCAGGGCAAGGCATGGCAGGGCAAGGCATGGCAGGGCAAGGCATGGCAGGGCAGGACAAGGCAGGGCAAGGCATGGCAGGGCAAGGCATGGCAGGGCAAGGCATGGCAGGGCAAGGCATGGCAGGGCAGGGCAGGATAAGGCAGGGCAGGGCAAGGTAAGGCAGGGCATGGCAAGGCAGGGTAGGGCAGGGCAAGGCAGGACAGAACCATGCAGTACAGGGCAGGGCAAAGCAGGGCAGGGAAGGGCACGGTAAGGCAGGGAAGGGCAAGGCAGGGGAAGGCAGGGCAAGTCAGGGCAGGTCAAGGCAGGGCAGGGCAGGGCAGGGCAGGGCAAGGCAGGGAAGGGCAGTGCAGAGCAGGGCAAGGCAGGGCAGGGCAAGGTAGGGCAGGGAGAGGCAGGGCAGGGCAAGGCAGGGCAGGGCAGAGCAGGGCAAGGCAGGGCAGAGCAGGGCAGGGCAAGGCAGGGCAAGGCAGGGCCGGGCAAGGCAGGGCAGGGCAGGACAGGGCAAGGCAGGACAGGGCAAGGCAGGACAGGGCAGTACAAGGCAGGGCAGTACAAGGCAGGGCAGTACAAGGCAGGGCAGGGCAGAGCAGGGCAGGACAAGGCAGGGCACGGCAGGGCAAGGCAGGGCAAGGCAGAGCAAGGCAGGGCAAGGCAGGGCAAGGCAGGGCTGGGCAAGGCAGGGCAGGGCAGGACAGGGCAAGGCAGAGCAGGGCAGGACAGGGCAAGGCAGGGCAAGGCAGGGCAGTACAAGGCAGGGGAGGGCAGAGCAGGACAAGGCAGGGCAGGGCAGGACAAGGCAGGGCACGGCAGGGCAAGGCTAGACAGGACAAGGCAGAGCAGGGCAGGACAAAGCAGGGCAGGGCTGGGCAGCGGAATGCAGGGCAGGACAGAGCAGGGCAGGACAAGCCAGGGCATGGCAGGGAAGGGCAAGGCAGGGCAGGGCAGGGCAGGGCAGGAGAGCACAGGGCAAGGCAGGGCAGGATAGGGCAGGGCAAGGCAGGGCAGGGGAAGGCAGGGGAAGGCAGGGCAGGGCAAGGCAGGGCAGGGCAAGGCAGGGCAGGGCAAGGCAGGGCAGGGTTGGGCAGAGCAGGCCAGGGCAGAGCAGGGCAGGGCATGTCAGGAGAGGGGAGGACAATGCAGGGTAGGACAGCACGAGGGATGGCAGGGCAGGGTAGGACAAGGCAGGGCAGGGCAAGGCCGGGCAGGGCAGGGCAGGGCAGGGCAAGGCAGGGCAGGACAGGGCAGGGCAGGGCAAGGCAGGGAAGGGCAAGGCAGGGCAGGACAAGGCAGTACAGGGCAAGGCAGTGCAGGGCAAGGCAGGGCAGGGCAAGGCAGGGCAGGGCAGGACAGGGCAAGGCAGGGCAAGGCAGGGCAGGGCAGTACAAGGCAGGGCAGTACAAGGCAGGGCAGTACAAGGCAGGGCAGGGCAGAGCAGGAGAAGGCAGGGCAGGGCAGGACAAGGCAGGGCACGGCAGGGCAAGGCAGGGCAAGGCAGGGCTGGGCAAGGCAGGGCAGGGCAGGACAGGGCAGGACAGGGCAAGGCAGGGCAGGGCAGGGCAAGGCAGGGCAGGACAGGGCAAGGCAGGGCAGGGCAGGGCAGGGCAGGGCAGTACAAGGCAGGGCAGGGCAGAGCAGGACAAGGCAGGGCAGGGCAGGGCAGGACAAGGCAGGGCACGGCAGGGCAAGGCTGGACAGGACAAGGCAGAGCAGGGCAGGACAAAGCAGGGCAGGGCTGGGCAGCGGAATGCAGGGCAGGACAGAGCAGGGCAGGACAAGCCAGGGCATGGCAGGGCAGGGCAAGGCAGGGCAGGGGAATGCAGGGCAGGACAGAGCAGGGCAGGACAAGGCAGGACAGGGCAGGAGAGCACAGGGCAAGGCAGGGCAGGATAGGGCAGGGCAGGGGAAGGCAGGGGAAGGCAGGGGAAGGCAGGGGAAGGCAGGGGAAGGCAGGGGAGGGAAAGGCAGGGGAGGGCAAGGCAGGGCAGGGCAAGGCAGGGCAGGGCAAGGCAGGGCAGGGCAAGGCAGGGCAGGGCAAGGCAGGGCAGGAGAGGGCAGGGCAAGGCAGTGCAGGGTTAGGCAGAGCAGGCCAGGTCAGAGCAGGGCAGGGCATGGCAGGGCAAGGCATGGCAGGGCAGGGCAGGGCATGGCAGGGCAAGGCATGGCAGGGCAAGGCATGGCAGGGCAAGGCATGGCAGGGCAGGATAAGGCAGGGCAAGGTAAGGCAGGGCATGGCAAGGCAGGGTAGGGCAGGGCAAGGCAGGACAGAACCATGCAGTACAGGGCAGGGCAAAGCAGGGCAGGGAAGGGCACGGTAAGGCAGGGAAGGGCAAGGCAGGGGAAGGCAGGGCAGGGCAGGGCAGGTCAAGGCAGGGCAGGGCAGGGCAGGGAAGGGCAAGGCAGGGCAGGACAAGGCAGTACAGGGCAAGGCAGGGCAGGACAAGGCAGTACAGGGCAAGGCAGGGCAGGGCAGGGCAGGGGAAGGCAGGCCAGGAGAGCACAAGGCATGGCAGGGGAGGACAGAGCAAGGCAGGTAGGACAAGGCAGGGCAGGACAGGATAAGGGAGGGCAGGGCAGGGGAAAGCAGGGCAGGGCAGGACAAGGCAGCACAGGATAAGGCAGTGCAGGAAAGGCAAGGCAGGGTAGGGTAGGGTAGGGCAGGGCAAGGCCGGGCTGGGCAGGGCAGGGCAGGTCAAGGCAGGGCAGGGCAGTGCAGGGCAAGGCAGGGCAGGGCAGGGCAGGGCAGGTCAAGGCAGGGCAGGGCAGGGCAGGGCAGGTCAAGGCAGGGCAGGGCAGTGCAGGGCAAGGCAGGGCAAGGCACGGCAGGGCAGGGCAAGGCACGGCAGGGCAGGGCCGAACAAGGCAGGACAGGGCAGGGCAAGGCAGGGCAACGCAGGGCAGGGCAGGGGAAGGCAGGGCAGGGGAAGGCAGGGCAGGGGAAGGCAGGGCAGGGGAAGGCAGGGCAGGAAAACACAGGGCAGGGCAGAGCAGGGCAGGACAAGGCAGTGGAGGAAAGAGCAGGACAGGACAAGGCAGGGAAGGGCAGGGCACAGCAGGGCAAGGCAGGGCAGAGCAGGGCAAGGCAGGGCAAGGCAGGGCAGGGCAGGGCAGGGCAAGGCAGGGCAGGGCAAGGCAGGGCAGGGCAAGGCAGGGCAGGGCAAGGCAAGATAAAGCAGGGCAGGGCAGGGCAGGGCAGGGCAGGGCAGCGCAAGGCAGGGCAGGGCAAGGCAGGGGAAGGCAGGGGAAGGCAGGGGAAGGCAGGGGAAGGCAGGGGAAGGCAGGGGAAGGCAGGGGAAGGCAGGGCAGGACACGAGAGGGCAGGGCATGGCAAGGCAGGGAAGGGCAAGGCAGAACAGGACAAGGCAATGCAGGGCTGGGCCGGACAAGGCAGGACAGGGCAGGGGAAGGCAGGGCAAGGCAGGGTAGGGCAGGGCAGGGCTGGACAAGGCAGGGCAGCGCAGGGCAGGGCAGGACAGACAGGGCAGGGCAGGACAGGGCAGGGCAAGGCAGTGTAGTGCAGGGCAGGGCTGGACAAGGCAGGGCAGCGCAGGGCAGGGGAGGACAGGGCAGGGCAGGGCTGGACAAGGCAGGGCAGGGCAGAGCAGGACAAGGCAGGGCAGGGCAGAGCAGGACAAGGCAGGGCAGGGCAGGGCAGGACAAGGTAGGGCAGGGCAGGGCAGGGCAGGACAAGGTAGGGCAGGGCAGAGCATGGGAAGGCAGGGCAGGGCAGGGCAGGGGAAGGCAGGGGATGGCAGAGCAGGCCAGAGCAGGCCAGGACAATGCAGCGCAGGGCAGGGCAGGGCAGGGCAGGGCAATGCAGAGCAGGGCAGAGCAGGGGAAGGAAGGGCAGGAAGAGCAGGGCAGGACAAGGCAGGGCAGGGCAGGGGAAGGCAGGGCAGGACAGAGCAGGGCAGGACAAGGCAGGGCAGGGCAGGACAAGGCAGGGGAGGGCAGGACAAGGCAGGGGAGGGCAGGACAAGGCAGGGGAGGGCAGGACAAGGCAGGGGAGGGCAGGGCAGGGCAGGGCAGGGCAGGACAAGGCAGGGGAGGGCAGGACAAGGCAGGGGAGGGCAGGACAGGGCAGGGTAAGGCAGGACAGGGCAGGGTAAGGCAGGACAGGGCAGGGCAAGGCAGGGCAGGGCAGGACAAGGCAGGAGAGGGCAAGGCAGGGCAGGGCAGGACAAGGCAGGAGAGGGCAAGGCAGGGCAGGGCAGGACAAGGCAGGAGAGGGCAAGGCAGGGCAGGACAGGGCAGGGCAAGGCAGGGCAGGGCAAGGCAGGGCAGGGCAGGACAAGGCAGGAGAGGGCAAGGCAGGGCAGGACAGGGCAGGGCAAGGCAGGGCAGGGCTGGGCCGGACAAGGCAGGGCAGGGGAGGGCAAGGCTAGACAAGGCAGAGACAGGCAGAGCAGGACAGGACAAGGCAGGGCAGGGCAGAGCAGGGCTGGGCCGGACAAGGCAGGGCAGGGGAGGGCAAGGCTAGACAAGGCAGAGACAGGCAGAGCAGGGCAGGACAAGGCAGGGCAAGGCAGGGCAGGGCAGGGCAGAGCAGGACAAGGCAGGGCAGGGCAGAGCAGGGCAGGACAAGGCAGGGCAAGGCAGGGCAGGGCAGGACAAGGCAAGGCACGGCAGAGTAGGGGAAGGCAGGGCAGAGCAGGGCAGCGGAAGGCAGGGGATGGCAGAGCAGGCCAGGACAAGGCAGCTCAGGGCAGGGCAGGGCAACGCAGAGCAGGGCAGAGCAGGGGAAGGCAGGGGAGGTCCGAGCAGGGCAGGACAAGGCAGTGGAGGGCAGAGCAGGGCAGGACAAGGCAGGGAAGGGCAGGACAAAAAGGGCAGGGCTGGGCAGGGGAATGCAGGATCAGGACAGAGCAGGGCAGGACAAGGCAGGGCATGGCAGGGCAGGGCAAGGCAGGGCAGGGCAGGGCAGGGCAAGGCAGGGCAAGGCAGAGCATGGCAGGGCATGGCAGGGGAATGCAGGGCAGGACAGAGCAGGGCAGGACAAGGCAGTACAGGGCAGGAGAGCGCAGGGCAAGGCAGGGCAGGGCAGGGCAAGGCAGGGCAAGGAAGGGCATAGCAGGGCAGGGCAGGGCAGGGGAAGGCAGGGCAGGGCAGGAAGAGGCAGGACAGGGCAGGGCAGGGGAAGGCAGGGGAGGGCAGAGCAGAGCAGGACAAGGCAGGGAGGGCACAGCAGGACAAGGCAGGGCAGGGCAGGACAGGGCAGGCAAAGGCAGGGCAGGACAAGGCAGGGCAGGGCAGGGCAGGGCTGGACAAGCAAGGGCAGGGGATGACAGGGCAGGGCAGGTCAAGGCAGGACACAGCAGGGCAGGGCAGGTTAAGGCAGGGCAGGGCAAGGCAGGGCAGGGCAGGGCAAGGCAGGGCAAGGCAGGGCAGGGCAAGGCACGGCAGGGCAAGGCAGGGCAGGGCAAGGCATGGCAGGGCAAGGCACGGCAGGGCAAGGCAGGGCAGGGCAAGGCACGGCAGGGCAAGGCACAGCAGGGCCGGGCAGGGTGGGCAGTGAAAGGCAGGGCACGGCAGGGCAATGCAGAGCAGGGCAGAGCAGGGGAAGGCAGGGGAGGGGAGGGCAGAGCAGGGCAGGACAAGGCAGTGGAGGGCAGAGCAGGGCAGGACAAGGCAGGGAAGGGCAGGACAAAAAGGGCAGGGCTGGGCAGGGGAATGCAGGGCAGGACAGAGCAGGGCAGGACAAGGCAGGACATGGCAAGGCAGGACAGGGCAGGACAGGGCAAGGCAGGGCAAGGCAGGGCATGGCAGGGCATGGCAGGGCATGGCAGGGCAGGACAAGGCAGGAGAGTGCAGGGCAAGGCAGGGCAGGGCAAGGCAGGGCAAGGAAGTGCATGGCAGGGCAGGGTAGGGCAGGGGAAGGCAGGGCAGGGCTGGGCAGTGCAAGGCAGGGCAGGGCAAGACAGAGCAAGGCAGGGCAGGGCAGAGCAGGGCAAAGCAGGGCAGGGCAGAGCAATGCAGGACACAGCAGGGCAGGGCAGAGCAATGCAGGACACAGCAGGGCAGGGCAAGGCAGGGCAGGGCAAGGCAGGGCAGGGGAGGGCAAGGCTGGACAAGGCAGAGTCGGGCAGAGCAGGACAGGACAAGGCAGGGCACGGCAGGACAAGGCAGGGCAGGGCAGAGCAGGGCAGAACATGCCCTGCCCTGCCCTGCCCTGCCCTGCCCTGCCCTGCCCCTGCCCTTCCCTGCCTTGCCCTGCTCTGCCCTGCCCTGTCTTGTCCTGCCCTGCTCTGCCCTGCCCTGCCTTGCTCTGCCTTGTCCTGCTCTCCCCTGCCCTGCCATGCCCTGCCCTGCCCTGCCCTGCCCTGCCTTGTCCTGGCCCTGCCCTGCCATCCCTGCCTTCCCCCTGCCCTGCCCTGCCCTGCCCTGCCCTGCCCTGCCCTGCCCTGCCTTCCCATGCTCTGCCCTGCCCTACCTTGTCCTGCCCTGCTCTGCCCTGCCCTGCCTTGTCCTGCTCTGCCCTCCCCTGCCCTGCCTTGTCCAGCCCTGCCCTGTCTTGCCCTGCCTTGCCTTGTCCAGCCCTGCCCTGCCCTGTCCTGCCCTGCCCTGCGCTGCCCTGCCTTGTCCAGCCCTGCCCTGCCCTACCCTGCCTTGCCCTGCCTTTCCCTACCCTGTCCTGCCCTGTCCTGCCCAGCCCTGCATTGCCTTGTCCTGTTCTGCCTGCCCTTCCCTGCCTTGCCCTGCCCTGCCCTCTCTTGTCCTGCCCTGCCCTGCCTTCCCCTGCCTTGCCCTGCCCTGCCTTGCGCTGCCCTGCCCTGTAGTGCCCTGCATTGCCCTGCCCTGCCTTGTCCTGCCTTGCCCTGCTTGTCCTGTCCTGCCCTGCCCTGCCCTGCTTTATCCTGTCCTTGCCCTGCCCTGCCATGTCCTGCCCTGCTCTGCCCTGCCTTGTCTTGTCCAGCCCTGCCCTGCTTGCCCTTCCTTGTCCAGCCCTGCCCTGCCCTTCCCTGCCTTGCCCTGCCCTGCCCCTGCCCTGCCTTGCCCTTTCTTGCCTTTTCCTGCCCTGCCCTGCCCTGCCCCCTGCCCTGCCTCTGCCTTGCCCTGCCCTGCCCTGTCTTTCCTGCCCACCTCTGCCCTGCCCTGCCCTGCCCTGCCCTGCTCTGCCTTGTCCTTCTCCTCTGCCCTGCCTTCCCCTGCCTTGCCCTGCCCCCTGCGCTGCCCTGCCCTGTAGTGCCCTGCATTGCCCTGCCCTGCCTTGTCCTGCCTTGCCCTACCTTGTCCTGCCCTGCCCTGCCCTGCCCTGCTTTATCCTGCCTTGCCCTGCCCTGCCGTGTCCTGCCCTGCTCTGCCCTGCCCTGCCTTGTCCAGCCCTGCCCTGCCTTGCCCTGTCTTGCCTTGTCCAGCCTGCCCTGCCCTGCCCTGCCCTGCCTTGCCCTGCTCTGCCTTGCCCTTCTTTTCTCCCTGCCCTGCCTTGCCCTGCCTTGCCCTGCCCTGCCATGCCCTGCCCTGCCCTTGTCTTTTCCTGCTCTCCTCTGCCCTGCCATGCCCCTGCCTTGTCCTACCTTCCCTGCCTTGTCCTGCCCTGCCCACCCCTGCCTTGTCCTGCACAGCCCACCCCTGCCTTGTCCTGCCCTGCTCTGCCCTCCACTGCCTTGTCTGGCCCTGCCCTGCCTTCCCCTGCCTTCCCTGCCCTGCCCTGCTCTTGCTTCCCCCTGCCTTGCCCTGCCCTGCCCTGCTTTGTCCTGCCCTGGCCTGCATTGTCCTACCCTGCCCTGCCCTGCCCTGCCCTGCCCCCTGCCCTGCCCTGCCCTGCCCTGTCCTGTTCTCCCCTCCCCCTGCCCTGCCTTGCCCTACTCTGCCCTGCCTTGCTCTTCCCTGCCTTGCCCTGCCCTGCCCTGCCCTGCCCACCTCACCCTTGTCCTGCTTTGCCTTGCCCTGCTCTGCCTTGTCTGCCTTGCCCCTAGCCTGCCTTGTGCTGCCCTGCCCTGCCCTGCCTTCCCCTTCCCCCTGCCCTGCCCTGACTTGTCCTGCCCTGACATTGTCCTACCCTGCCCTGCCTTGCCCTGCCCTGCCCTGCCCTGCCTTGCCCTG
>CM066586.1:0-7500 GCA_033816785.1 Picus viridis
TGTTACGTATTGCTGCAAAGATGTCATAGTTTCAGAGGCTGAACTTTACTCCTATAAACCACCATTTCCCTTTAAACTGGCACTTACTGAATCGTTGATTTGTTTGTCTTTGGTTGTTTTTCAGAGCATGAGCAGCCTTAACATGGAAGATATCTGAATGTGGAATCCTACATATAGTGTTTCACCTTGAAGGAAAGAAAAACAAACAGAGAGCCATTTTATACTGTTATCTGTGCTTTTATCTGACTTCTTGTAATTTGAACTAAAAAAATGCCCTATTAATAATAAGGAGAATCTTTTTCTGCTGCGACTGGCTTCCTTTCTTCAGGTGGCAGCCTCACAACATCATTTTCCTCTCAAAAATTCAAATATGGATGTCTTTCAGGGTGCTGGTCAGAGAACCTGACACTGACATGTGAACCTCACGAAAAAAATGTGCCCTTGTGGCCAAGAAGGCCGATGCTATCCTGGGGTGGATTAGAGCGTGTGGTTGTGGCTCCCTCCTCCCCTCTTACCCACCCCCTGGTGAGGCTGCAGACCTTGGACATTGTCCAGTTCTGCCCTCAGTTCAAGAAGAACGTGAACTGCTTGAGAAATAAGCACAGAGTCACAAAGACATGATTAAGGTGGAACATCTTCCTTACAAGAGAGACTGAGGAGTGCTCTGTTTCACTGAGGGCCGACTCCTTCATGTATATAAAGATGTAAAGGTGAGTGCCCAGAGGACGGAGCCAGGCTCTCGGTGATGCCTAACAACAGGACAAGGACAATGGGCAGTTGAGGCATAGAGTTCCATGGAAACATGAGGCCTCCGTGAGGGTGACAGAGCACTGGAACAGGCTGCCCAGGGGGTTGTGGAGTCTCCCTCTCTGAGATATTCAAACCTGCCTTGATTCATTCCCATGTGATCTGGTATAGATGACGGGGTTGACTGATGATCTTTCAGGTACTTTCCAACCCCCAAAATCCTGTGATTCTGTGTGATTCTGTGCAATGCAGAGAACTGTAATAGATCACAGTGGTATTTTCAATGCACCACTGCCCTCATCCAGAAAAGTGTTATCACACAAGGAGATGGTGGCGCTTGAGAACTACTTCTGGGAAGCAAGAATGGTTTGTCCTTTCAATACCCAAATGCTAGAAGCAACTACATTCGCTTTCCCAAAGTTGTAATTTGATCTTGTTTCAAAAATAAAATACCAAATAACTATCATCTGTGCATAGTTGTGACTGATGTCAAGTCCTTCAAAATATATTCGACCTTGCATTTTCATAGCCCAGGAATAGGAATAGAATAGAATAGAATAGAATAGAATAGAATAGAATAGAATAGAATAGAACAGGAAGAGAGTAGAGTAGAATAGAAAATAGAATAAGAATAGGATATAAATAGAATTAGAATAGAATAGAATGAATAGAATAGAATAGAATAGAATAGAATAGAATAGAAATACTAGAATACAGTAGAGTAGAATAATTTACTAGACTAGACTAGAATAGAATAGAATACAATACAATGTACATATCATTATCATTATCATTAATAGGAAAAGAAAGAATATATTAATAGAAAGGTAGAGTAATAGAATAGAATACAATAACAGATTGAAAAAGGGTCTTGAGATCATCAGTCCAACCTAATCACTAACACCATATTATTCCCCATCCAAGCACTCCAGTGATGGTGACTCCAATTACTTTCTCCTGTGTTAATATTTCCAATAAGTAATCATTCTTTTCTGTGAAGAACTTCTTCCTAACATCTAGCCTAAACTTGCAGCTTGAGACTGTGTCTCATAAGAGATGCTACATCAGAATGATGGTTGTGAGCATTCAGCACTGAAGATATTTGTGCCCAACTTAAACCAGAGTAGTGGCTGGCTCATTGAAATGTAAATAGCAGTTTCGTTTTTCATTTGGCTTGTTCATTTAATTATCAGGACAATTTACTCCTCTGTGGACCTGCTGATGAAAGCTTCTCAACACCAGACATTCACAGCCACAATGGTCCCATGATAAACAAGACCTCTTAGATGAAGTGTGACCAGTCCTAGTGTGAGACACTGGGGTGGTCACAACAAAGGAAACATCACACACGTTAGCACTCCACTCTATGAGGAGAGGCTGAGGAGGCCCCGGGGCTTGAACCAGCCTGAGCAGAAGACTGAGAGGGGATTTAATCAATGTTTCTATGTCACTGAGGGCTGGGAGGCAGGGACAGGGCCCTGCCTGCACCTCTGTGAGATTAGGGGCAATGGACAGAAACTACACAGGAGGCTCCCCATGAGGTGAGGAACTTTCACGAAGGCCCATGAGCACTGGAACAGGCCGCTCCAGAGGCCGTGGAGTCTCCTCCTCTGAGTTTTCAAGACCCATCTGATTTGTGTTCCTGTGTGACCTGTGCTAGACTCTGTGGTCCTGCTTTCCCGCAGGGTGCTGACTCTGATGATCTCCCAGTCTCCTTCCACCCTAATATCTCAGATGACTTCACCATATCCTGCCCCGGAAATAACAAAGGGCGAAGAGCACCCTTGATTTGTTCTAGCCGGTTTGTAAGTCCCTCCTGGGCTCGCACACGGCAGTGCTGAAGCCTGCTAACAGCGGGAGTCAGCGCTACAGGCCGGAGTTGAGGAGAGGGCAAAGCCAGATCTACGCATGTACATGCACACTGCTGCAGACCTCAGTCCCGTGTTTCACTGCATGACTTTCGTGCCACCCCCCCACGGATTAAAAATGTTAATGCGTTTTTTTTCCATGACAGACGAGGCCATAGATCCTCCGTTTCCTTACAGGACTTTAGTAACTCAGATCTTCTCCCCTGCTGGTCTTCAGATTGCCCTGAGTTAGGTGAGCTGCTGACCTGATTACTCAAGATCTAGTGCTCTGTTTCAAATTTTTTCAATTTATTGGGAGAGATCTCTAATTTTAGATGCAGATCCAATACGGGAGGTGAAAGTCCCACTCCTACCTTTCTAAGTAGTATTTTTTTCAAAGATAAAAATAAAAACAGCTAGTGAAAAAGCAGTCCCAGTGCTGTGCGGTAAGGAAAGATCAAATGAGCACATAATATACTGATATTTAGGAATCATAGAATCAGCAAGGTTGGAAATCTCAAGGAGTCAATCAAGTCTCAACCTCTCCCTCTCTGGTCCCAGTCATTGATAATGAAGATCTAGGAAGAGCACTGATTGTGTGGGGGGACTGCTAAGAGGATGATGTGCTCTGTTCATATCATCTACTTGCGAAATCTCTGCCTAGCACTCTCATTCCCTGTGGCACTGATCTCCGTTCTGCCTCACGCCTGGAATGCCAAGTGTCTCCCCTGTTTTGGCCTCAAAGTGCAAGAAAGACAGAGCAGCTGCTGAGGGGAATCACTTGAGAGCCAGAAGTGATTTGATCAGAGACCGGAGCTGACTCCCTTGTAGTGAGAAACCGAGAGCACTGTTTATTTTGAGAAAGAAGACTGAGAGGGGATTCATCACGTGTGCATAACGAGGGTGTAGTGTCATGGGAGGGGGCCAAGCTCTTGGTGGGTGCACAGTAGCCGTAGACAAGAGGCCAGGAGTCCCTCCCTCTGAGACTTTCAAACCCCACCTGGATGAGCCTGTGCAGACTACCTAAGTGATCCTGCTTTGGCAGTGGGGGTTGGGACTGGGTGATTCTGAAGTGTCCCTTCCTGATATACTGTGAAATCACTGGGAGCCAATGTAGAGTTATTCTTGTGCCATTAGGTCAGCTTGAGGCTCTGTTTTTCCTGTCACAAGATATATCTCACTGTATCTTGGCCAGACACCCCATCACTGTGGCTCCCAAGTCAAAGGTGCCTAGCAGGAATGTGATTTCCACAGCAATGTCAGGACGGACTTCACTGAGAAATGTTAAACAGCATGCTGAGGATCTATACACTTTTCAACAGCAGCTGAAACAGAAACTCAAGTATACTTAGAGCCAGAGCAGAAAGCAATCACTGAAGGACCAGCACACACTGATCGCCCACCTGCCTGGGCCTGTCAATGGACACGCCTGTCTCTGTCACTATTAACTCATCCAGAACTTACCAGACACGTCCTGCCGTTTGTGCAAGTTTTAGGTAACTGCTAATGTCAACCAGAGGCATGAAAATATCCAACTTTTTGCAGCTGGGTCTCATCTGTAACTTGACTGTGAGAGGAAAACATGAAAGACCATAGCATCATAGAAGGAATCTTATAATAGAAACAGAGGGAAGGGAAGGGAAGGAAGAAGGGAAGGGAAGGGAAGGGAAGGGAAGGGAAGGGAAGGGAAGGGAAGGGAAGGGAAGGGAAGGAAGGGAAGGGAAGGGAAGGGAAGGGAAGGGAAGGGAAGGGAAGGGAAGGGAAGGAAGGGAAGGGAAGGGGAAGGGAAGGGAAGGGCGAAGTGAAGGGAAGGGAAGGCATGGGAAGGGGAGGGGAGGGGAGGGGAGGGAGGGGGAGGGAGGGGAGGGGAGGGAGGGGAGGGGAGGGAGGGGGAGGGGAGGGAGGGGAGGGGAGGGGAGGAGAGGAGAGGGAGGGGAGGGGAGGGGAGGGGAGGGGACAGGAGGGGAGAGGAGAGGAGAGGAGAGGGAGGAGAGGAGAGGAGAGGAGGGGAGAAGAGGGAGAGGAGAGGAGAGGAGAGGAGAGTGAGAGGAGAGGAGAGAGGAGAGGAGAGGAGAGGAGAGGAGAGGAGAGGAGAGGAGAGGGAGAGAGGAGAGGAGAGGAGAGGAGAGGAGAGGAGAGGAGAGGAGAGGAGAGGAGAGGAGAGAGAGAGAGGAGAGGAGAGGAGAGGAGAGGAGAGGAGAGGAGAGGAGAGGAGAGGAGAGGAGAGGAGAGGAGAGGAGAGGAGAGGAGAGGAGAGGAGAGGAGAGGAGAGGAGAGGAGAGGAGAGGAGAGGAGAGGAGAGGAGAGGAGAGGAGAGGAGAGGGAGAGGAGAGGAGAGGAGAGGAGAGGAGAGAGAGAGGAGAGGAGAGGAGAGGAGAGGAGAGGAGAGGAGAGGAGAGGAGAGGAGAGGAGAGGAGAGGAGAGGAGAGGAGAGGAGAGGAGAGGAGAGGGAGAGGAGAGGAGAGGAGAGGAGAGGAGAGGAGAGGAGAGGAGAGGAGAGGAGAGGAGAGGAGAGGAGAGGAGAGGAGAGGAGAGGAGAGGAGAGTGAGAGGAGAGGAGAGGAGAGGAGAGGAGAGGAGAGGAGAGGAGAGGAGAGGAGAGGAGAGGAGAGGAGAGGAGAGGAGAGGGAGAGGAGAGGAGAGGAGAGGAGAGGAGAGGAGAGGAGAGGAGAGAGAGGAGAGGAGAGGACAGAGAGGAGAGGGAGAGGAGAGAGGAGAGGAGAGGAGAGAGAGAGAGAGAGAGAGAGAGGAGAGGAGAGGGAGAGGAGAGGAGAGGAGGAGAGAGAGGAGAGGGAGAGGAGAGAGAGGGAGAGGAGAGAGAGGAGAGGAGAGGAGAGGGAGAGAGGAGAGGAGGGGAGAGAGAGGAGAGGGAGAGGAGAGGAGAGAGAGATCAGAATCCAAAAGCCCAGAGACCAGCCAAGCGTTGAAGGGGACCCTGCGTGATCATCACATCCTCTGCCGTAGACTACTTAAAACTACAAAACACATGATTAAGAGCATTGTCCAGATGCCTCAAATCCTGAGGCTTTGGCACACTCACCTCATCTCAAATGAAACTCCATAAAGATGTTCCATTCCTGCAAGGAAAATGGAGAAGGCACCCATTCGAAGCAGAGTGGTACTCGGGAATTTTGCTTTCTGGAGGGTTGGCCGCTGGCTGGTGCTGTTGAGACTTTAGGTCTTCTATTTGCTTGGGTCTCTACTGCTGGCATCTGTGGTGAGATGGGGTATCCCCATGTCTGCACAGAGTTGGCATATCCAGTAAATCTACACATCGGCATTGTAATTAACTGGTTTGACCATATTGCAGGCACACTTGCTAGTTTGAAGTTGGATCAAATGGCATCAGTGGAGCAAAGAATAAGAAGTTCCTGTGTATTCCAGCAAACAAAAATTGAGCAGTTAAGTAAAACAAACAAACCTTTCTAAATGGGACTATAAAATCCTCACACTTTCCAGCATCTAAAGACTCGCACATAAAGCCTGAAAAGAGCCCCAGCAACGACGTGCCTAGACAAAGAAACCGGAGTACAGATTGTTGGCCTTGGCCATACCGCTTCTGCAGGGCTGTAACATGTCTCCCCGGGAGACTTCTCAGATGTGCTTCAACTGCCTTAGGTTTTCTTTGGATGAGTTCTTATCATGCTGGAATCCAACTCCCCTCCACATCCCAGACAACCAGGACTGGGCCTGCAGCAAGAGCTGCTCCTTGGTATATTTTAGCTTACATGGCAATAGTGGTTTGTGAGGGTTTTTACAGTTCTCCAAGCACTCCCAGTTCACTCACAGATGAACTTGAATAACTCTTATTGGAGTACCTGGGCTGGTGTGGTCTACCTCTCTATCACACTCCGCGCATAAGAGCAGGCCAGCTAACAGCTAATAACCAGTCCCTTAATTAAAGACCTAATTTGGCCACAGGCAGAGTCTCAGCACACTGTGCTACATGGTGGAGATGACCAATAGTTTCTTACACTCACACTGTGATACAGTCCAGGCCTGTGACATGTCAGTCACTGTCCCTTCAAGTACACAGCATCAGATGCCCCCTCGGGAATATCATAGAAGGAAAGGATGAGCTACTCAGATCCTATGGGCTTAACAAATCTGGGAGCACGCTCCTGTGTCTGCTTTTTAACGCTAGATAATGCCGTTTTTTGGAGACTACCTGTCTGACAGGTTCACAGGATCACAGGATGGGGTTGGTCTGTCATCGACCCCCTGCTACAGGACCATAGTCTGGCACAGGAACACATCCAGATGGGCTTCTGAAAGTCTCCAGAGAAGGAGACTCCACAACCTTTCCTGGGAGCCTGTCCTCCCTTGGACTCACAGTGAAGAAGTTCTCCTCATGTCGAGGGGCACCTCTCCTGTGCTGTAGTTTATATTCACTACTTTAACCAATCACCAAGTGCAAGGAGCAAGGCTCGTCCCCTGCCTCTACCCATCGTTATTTATAAACATTGAGCCAAACTCCCCTCTGTCTCTTCTCCAGATTGAACAGTCCCAGAGTTTCAGCCTTCTCTCATAGGCAGTGCCCAGTCCCAATCATCTGGTACTTTCTCCTTGATTTTCCAGCAGAAATTCTCTGTCCCTCTCAGACTGGGGGAGCTTAAAAAATCGGACCACAGTACTCCAGATGGCCCCAGGCAGAGGCTTGCTTGAGCTGTATCTGGATAAACATGCTAGGCTGTTATGAAGCTCTACTAGAAGGCGACAAAAAAATGCTTAATCTGCCTAAACACTGAGTTTGCAATGAGTTTAAATTTCTATTGTTGGTTAACACCTGGTGTTCCCCCTAGTTCTGAATCCTTCTGAGCCAAGATCAGATCCAGACAAAAGGAGAGGCAGCCTCAGTCTCTGCATGCTTTGTCACTGTGGGTTTCTTCAAACCATAATGAAGTTGG